>CP092867.1:51679320-51805029 GCA_030710605.1 Cordylochernes scorpioides
ATATAAAATGAATTTGCTAATACAAACAAAAGAGATAAAGTCACTAATCTGCCAATTCAAAAACCTTCAGCTGTTATTGACTATAACCAGAAAATGGGCACTGTCGATCAGACGGATATGCTACTTAGCAGCTTTGGCTGTCTTAGAAAATCTCTCAAGTGGTACAAAAAGCTCTTTTTTCACTTCATTGATACATCTTTACTAAATGCATATTCTTTGTATTTAGTAAATACAGGCAAACGTCCATAATCTCATTGGCCAGATTATTGAGAAGTACCATGAAGCTAGAGTTCAAGTTCATAGGGGCAGACCTTCTACATCTGAAGACAGACCCCTTAGGCTTATTGAGAGGCACTTTCCATCTTTAGTTCCCCCTACTGAGAAGAAAAAAAATCCTACAAGATATTGCCGTGTTTGTGGAGCAAACAAAAAGAGGAAAGAATCACGCTACATGTGCAAAGACTGATGTTGTTCTGTGTGTGGTGCCTTGTTTCGAAACTTTCCACACAATAAAGAATTTTTAAACACTTCTAAAACTTTTAATTTAAAGCACAGATCAATACAAGTATGTTTATTATACTTTTAACATATTTTAAAATTATATTTGGTCTTTATATGAATGTATTATCTACTACTATAAATATTATATATCATATATCTATTTATGTTCTATATATAGCGATAAATATTATATATCTTATTTTTAAGCTTATATAAGATTTTTTTCTGATACTTTATATTACTTAGTATTATTTTATATAATTATTTTTGAAAAATGAGAAAATTGATTTTTTAAAAAAATATTCAGTCTGTAGAGTATTTATGCTAAATCACATTATTAGCACTGAAAGGGTTAAAAAAAGCACATTAACCTTTTTAGTTTTTTGAATAGCCTATATGTTAAACGAAATCTTCAGCTACCTACATGCGAAATTTCCTAATGATTTATTCTGTAGTTTTAGTGCAAGGTGATAACAAATATCGATTTTGGATTTCATTTTTATAGATATAAGGATTTAAAAAAAAAATGATTAAAAAAACTATATAAGGTTAAAAGGGAGGAGTTTAAAAGTAAACTTTATACAAAAGGCCTATTATGCTAAAATCATTATTATCCCCACCTACCTCGACATCCAGCCACCAACCAAAGTCCAGGATTTAAAAAAAAAAGGGGCGGCTAAGGCCGCAGCCAGCGGCCCGAGCCTCAGCAACTCCAGGGGAAAAAAATTTCAACTCCAACTAATGTAAATATCCCGCTTCCTTGCCCCCAGTGTTGCAAGGTTGATAAACTATGGTTGTTAAGAAACGACAAGAAATGTGTAAAGATTACACGAATTCCATGATTTCATGCTCCTTGAGCTATTTTATAATAAGCAGCAGCCTCTCTCAGAGGTCCTGTTTAGTACATCTAATGCAAGCCAAAATGTGTTCTGAAGCTGCAGGTGCCAAGCTACATTTTGGGAAAGTAGGGTAGATTTTTTTGGTATTTTCTATGGTGGGTAAACTATGGGAGATATAGTAATCAGATATTTTAGTGTAGGGCTCAGTAACAGGTGTAATTGTTAGAGACGGCTTAATGGCAGTAGCACTCAAGCCAACCTGGTCAACATATCAAAGATAATCAATTTCAGATGTGAAGTGTCAAGGATGGCTGAAATATTTACGAAATTGATTTTTTTTTTTGCTTATCCCTAGTACACGTGGTACAGGCCATGATAATCATGGTGGGTAGTTAGCGACTGCTTTTTACTGTAAGCGCACCACATGTCTACACATGTGAAAGCAGTTCGACTTTGCACTTACAAATGTGCCAGAGCCCCGTTTGGTTACTTGCACTCGCTGGTGGGGTTGGACTTTTGCAAGAATCGGGGGGCCATTGGAGCATTTTTTTTTTTTTTTTAAAACAGAAAAAAGTGTCCAATGCGGGGATCGAACCCGGGTCGTAGTGGTCGTAAACCAAACGGTTTAACCAGCCTTCCACCAACCCCCCAAAATCATTTGAAAACTTCTTTGATATGTTCAGAATCCTGAGGACCCACACAATTTCTTACACAAGGGCTGCAATGATCTTTGCTGTTGAAACCATATATTTGGAACATGAGAGAGAGGTGAAAGTTAACAAGAGTCATCAGATCTTTGGTGTTCAATACAGCGTTTTTGCAAAGGGGCATTATCCTCTACATGTGACAAAGTAGGATACCCAGATGGACATAGCTGGAGCATGTAATTCAAGCAGGGTTTCTAGCCAACATCTAGAGTCAGCTACAAATGTAGACATGGTTTATCCAGTTTTTTTTTTTTCAAGAAGAATGGAGGATCATATGCAGTGAATGACATTTCCCCTCTCTAACCCTTCTTGATCTTCTCAAGCAAGATGGGGGAAGTTCTCTTGAAGAGAGCATCCAGTTGTTGAGACTTCACTTTCCCAGAACGGCCTTGTCTTTTAAGGAATTCTCACTCCCTTTTAGTTCAACCATCAGAGATTCCAGACAATTTTTACCTCATTGTTACCTGTAGAATACCACATATATATATAGAAGCCATTACTTTTACATTCTAACTTTCAAATATAAGCATATTTCAAATTCAAAAATCCTCAACATTTAATTGGAACATGTACACAGTTTATAAAATAATTTTAAAGAATATTTTTTTAAAAAATTGATATTTTTTTATTATGATATGTAATATCAAATTATGATATTAGCTTTGACACAAAAGGAAAGAGGTCATGATGGGAATTCCAGCTTGTGATAGCAAGCCTTCACCACGGGCACGTGCATCCAGAGGTTGACTGGGTCTCGGAGGAGTTCTGATCTGATCTGGAACACAGGCAAGATGTTTGAACTGCTGTTTGAAATGGACAACTCATGGACAAAAGTAAGTGGAAAGTATTTGATGTCTCCTGTTGTCTATATTTTTAAAGGAGACAGAGTCAATTTTGTTCACACTTGGTTATCTCGTGTGTCTTCAATAAAGGTCAATGTGTATCAATCTTTCAGAGTTATTGTCTGAATCTTGATATACATGCTAAAAGGTACAACTTCCTTAAGTTTTGTCCATGAATGTACATGCACATGGTACAGCTTGCACTCGCCTGTGTAGAACACGTTTAATGATCCCATTTCAAAGCCAAGATTTATTTTCAATAATAAATGGTCAAACCCCCAGAAAAAGGAATTTTTTATTAACACAACATTTTGAATGAAATTGTCTCCATACAATGGTTACTATAAGTCCGAGTATAATGCTGTGGAGTATGAAAAACTTTGATACAAATTGTAAACTATTGTTAATATTCTGGCTAAGAATGCTAAAAATGGACACTACGAGATTACCTTCAATCTGTTTGGTTCACTTGTGGGATGTTTATACCTCTACAAGACAAAATATTGGATTTACAAAGAGTTTAACAAATACATTAAATAACACCGGTTTTTCATGGCTTATCGGATGCTCTGATCACAATTTAGTGCAAAGTTATATTCCTCTGATTACTAGGACAATGTCAGATCAATCGATACAAGAAGACCAATCAAGAATAAGAAATTCAAACCTTTATCCACATTATAAAAATTTCCATACGTCAATAGAAACAGAATGCTACCTAACCGATGATTTTCCGTTACCAGTCAAACGATGCATAGCTCAATCGAGAATACTATTTACAGTCTTCAAAAAACCACGTTCTGACGTTTGAGGCCAAAAACCTAATATGTACACTATGTGGCAAGGAAATTACTGAAGAACTCCCCCATTACCTGCTTAGTTGTACAGCCCTTGATGCAGAAAGGAAGGTCCTATATCAGCAAATTAAATGTACCAACATCTCACCCTACGTATTGCTTTCCAAAACATCAGCAAACAAATCTAAGGCAATAGCTTACTATAAATTTTTTAGATCATCATTATGTAAGGACCAGTCAACAAGTGAATGACTATGAGATGAAGAGTAAAGCCAGTTCAATTTCACTACCTAAGTAAATAACACAAGATGATTTTTACCTTACCCAATTGGGAGAATCTGTATGGGGCAAGTCCCTAATAAAGGCTTTGTGTGTGTGTGTGTGATACAAATTGTAAAAAGAGCCCCTAAATATATATTTTATCTAAAAAACAATAATAAGGAAGATTAACACAAACACACACCTGCTCTCTAAAAAAACACACACACTTGAGAATTAAAGCAATATAAACACAAGGTAATAAGACCAAATAAATAAATGGATTTGGTCTTACCTTGTGTTTATAATCCAAATTGTGCCTTATCATTGGATTTGGTCTTATTACCTTGTGTTTATAATCCAAATTGTGCCTTATCATTGGATTTGGTCTTATTACCTTGTGTTTATAATCCAAATTGTGCCTTATCATTGGATTTGGTCTTATTAACTTGTGTTTATAATCCAAATTGTGCCTTATCATTGGATTTGGTCTTATTACCTTGTGTTTATAATTCAAATTGTGCCTTATCATTGGATTTGGTCTTACAGTGGACCCTCGGTTTACGAGCACCTTGGAGTACGAGCTTTTCGCAGTACGAGCAAAATTTTTTGAAAAATTTTACCTCGGATTACGAGTGAAATTTCGCATTACGAGCAACTCGTGATGGTTGCCCGTAATCGTGATGGATGAAAATTCACTGGGATCCCTCCCTTCAGATCAGATTCGGGAAATATGTAAAATGTGGGAAACTGTGCAATTGTTCGTAGCAAGAAGAATTGCCCGAGTTTCAATTATTAAAAATAAGATATTAGTTTCGCACTACGAGCGTTTTGGAGTACGAGCATGGCTCTGGAACGGATTATGCTCGCAAACCGAGGGTCCACTGTATTACCTTGTGTTTATAATCCAAATTGTGCCTTATCATTGGATTTGGTCTTATTACCTTGTGTTTATAATCCAAATTGTGCCTTATCATTGGATTTGGTCTTATTACCTTGTGTTTATAATCCAAATTGTGCCTTATCATTGGATTTGGTCTTATTAACTTGTGTTTATAATCCAAATTGTGCCTTATCATTGGATTTGGTCTTATTACCTTGTGTTTATAATCCAAATTATGCCTTATCAATTAAAGGATTTACTTCTTTATCCAACTTTATTTAGATACTATCTGAATGACCCAGGCAACACCCGAGTTTTACTCAAGAGCATTTCTTGCCCCTACACCGTCATTATGTCACTCTTGTCCACCTCCCTCACACACCAAATCCCATCATGCTGGGGCCCACGTGGGCCATCCTCCCGCAGTCTTGAAGTCCCAAGTTTGACCAGCCTAGTTTCCTTTATTCCTCAGAACAAGAGTAACTGAGGCAATTAAACAAGAAGTGGAACTAATGAACATGTGCAGATCTCCAACCACTGACAGCTGAATTCTCAACAAAGTTGATGGAACATGATGGAGTGTTCCATCAGTTTCAAAATGGAAACAATGGCTATAGACAATACATTTTGCTGGTAACGTAACAAGCCTCTTCAGCCCTCTTTCTTTTAATGCTTCTGGTTTTCTATTATATCAAGGTAATTAAAATCCGGTAACATATTCCTGAAAATATTTTTCTTCTTTCTTATCTCCACTCAAACATATTAGGAATCAAACTTGTAGAACTTGTTGATGGTGTCTGCTGGAGATGAGTAGAGCTCATCAATGGATGAGACAATACAGTCAATAAATGTGATTTGGCTAAAAATATTGAAAGCCCTGAATGAAGAGGACATAAAATTACAACAATAGTATAAACACAAGGTAATAAGACCAAATCCAAATAAATAGTATGCAACATTTTGGTAACAGAGTTGTTACCATCTTTTTGTCTGGAGATGGTAACAATGCTATTACCGAAATGTCACACACTATTTATTTAATTGTATTTTGTCTTATTACCTTGTGTTTATAATTTATAATCCAAATTGTATACCTTATTATTACAACAAGACTCACTTCCAGGTCTTCAATCTTGCTCTCCCTGCTGGTGTACTCCTTCAGAATGAAGCTCTGTTCAGCCTGTAGCAGCAGTGAGATACAGCAGTCAGACTGCAGGATGTACTCACCTCGTGGTAGAACCGGGTGTCATTGATCCGCACCAGCACATTATCCACTCGCAGGAAGAACCTCAGCAAGATGAAGAAACTCTTCTGCATCACTCGCTGGAGGACAACAGAAACATATTTACATACTGATCCCATGTGGACCCAGACACCTATGTGAACATAGTGTCACTGATACACCCACTGACAGACTCCCATCAAGGATGTAGTACAGCATGCTAACAGGATATTGATTACATACATTCTTTTAACTTTTTCAAAGAGACTTTATAAATGGGACACCAAGCATGTATTTGTGTGTGCGTGTTGAATAACACAGATTTATATAAAATGTAATATATAAATAATAAAAAGAAAATATCTAAAGTGGGTATAATAGACAGGTGAAACATAAAGTTCTATAATCTACACTCATGGACAAAACTTAAGAAAGTTGAACCTTTTAGCATGTATATCAGGATTCAGTCAATACCTCTGAAAGATATTTGATACAGTGACTTGAACAGTGACTTATTGAAAACACACAAGATGACCAAGTGTGAATAAAAAAAAAGCCTCCTTAAAAAAAATAATAATAGATGATGGGTGACATCAAAGATTTTCCACTTAAGTTTTGTCCATGAGTTTATAATCCAAATTGTACCATCATTTTGGACAGGTGAAAGTGTAATGAAACGAACTACATTTCTACCTCAAACATCAAATTTGACCAATTATCATGGAAATCTCTTCTAGATTGCATCTCTTCTTTGGGAGAGGTTACTGCTTATCATTAAACATCTCAAGGAGCATGAACTCGTAGAGAGAATTTGTGTAATCTTTACACAAGGGGATAAGAAACAACTGATGTATATAGTTGTTTATTTGTTTTGCATATTTTTCATTTATAAATTAATCTCATAATTTAGTCTGTGAAAATAAAAATATTAGACCGGTGACCAAAACAAAACTGAAAATAGTTGGCTTAATGTTATTTATTTATGATATATAATTGTTTGTGATGATATATAATTAAATGTGATGTTTATGTAATTTTGATCTTAATTGAATAAAATATATAAAGTTAAATGTGTTTTAAACTTTAATAACAAGCACAAAACAACAACAGTGTCACCATTGTTTTGACTTAGAGCCGTCCACTCACCACTTTGACAGAGCACTGGGCAATCCCGTTGTCTGCCAGCTCATCCTCAAACAGATGGATCTCATCATAGAAGACAATTTGCTCCTTGAGCTTCAGCTTCTCCATGTCAATTCTGTCTTCTGTCTCTTCAATCTGCCACAATAACATCTGGTGAAGCTGCTGCAGTTAACACACCTGATAGGAACACACACACAAGCCTTCATTATGACATTATTTAAGACAGATTGTGTCCATTGAGGGATTATAAATAAAAATGGAAAAGGATATTGGATTATAGGTAGACAAATATTAATATAAATTTTAAAAGTCAGGTTTATTTATTTATAAAAAAAAGTGACATTGAGTATATTGGCTTATGATTAGATACAATTTGGATTATAGATAAAAAACACAAGGTAATAAGACCAAATCTAGATAAATAAATAGTGTGTATGTTTTTCAGTAACAGCATTGTTACCAAAACATACACACTATTTATCTAGATTTGGTCTTATTACTTTGTGTTTTATATTGGCTTATACAGTAGAACCTCTATGAAAGGACACCTCTCTACAAAGAACAGTTTTCATCACTAAAATGATCATTTTTATTATATGGCAAGTCTCCAGTAAGAGGACGCCTCTCCTTAAAGGACATTTTGACTCTGTAACTAGGTGTTGTCCTTTAAAGAGAAGTTCTACTGTAAATAAATAATACTGTATATATATTATATTAAAATATTTTATTTAAAATTATATTTCATTGATTCAAATACTCTGTTAAATCTACCACCAGATGTCGGGACTTTCCCTATATAAAACCGATTGTTGTTGTTTCACGTTGGCCGGCTCAAAACTTGTACATTATGTAAATAATCTTTTGTTTTCTTTGTTTACTCGCCTTAAGCCAGGCATTACTTTTGCCAAATTATGTTTATCCTAAAGCTCAATTAAAGCTCTCTTTTTAGTACTATATGGTATTGGTTCTTTTTAGTACTATATGGTATTGGTCGATGCAGTCGTGGCAAGAATCTTGAAAAAAGAACCAGCAAATAACTGCATTACTATAATCCTCAACATGATCTAAATTCAAGCAGAAAATATCTTTTTTTTTTAATATAAGATATATACAGTAGAACCTCCCTTTAGCGGACACTCCTCTAGCAGACACCTCTCTACAAAGGACAGTTTTCATTTGAAAAATTATCATTTTTACAATTTAGTAACTCTCTGGTAAGAAAACATCTCTCCATAAAAGACACTTTGGCTCTGCAATTAGGTGTCCTTCACAGGGAGGTTCTACTGTATATATACAAATACATTTACTACAGTCAAACTTGGATAATTCAAAGCCCAAGAAAAAAAAAATGAATTATCCAAAATTTGAATTGAAAACGGAGAGATAAATATTTGAATTAAAGATGTTTGAATTATCCAAGTTCTACTGTATTTAGAATTTAAAATTCATTTTCACATCTTTAAAAAGGATGAAAAAGGAGGAGGGGGAGCAGTAACAAGCTCGCTAAAAAACCTGGGTTCATCTGGCCCGGCTGATAGTACCCTGTGAGGGCTCCTAATCCAGGGATACAGGATAAACAGCGTTTGTACTCCATGTTAGGAGCGGCTGCACATGGCATCTGTTCTTCATGTCAGAGGCGGCCATTTCTTTTGGAGCTAAGTCGGCCTGCCACTGAGTAGTGCTCCCAGTCTTAATGACGAAGGCAGACACATTTTACTTTACCCAATCATGATGGTTGTCAAATCAGACACCATCAAAAAAATCTCAAGCTTTACAAGATTGATACCTTAATATGATTGAGTGGAGATAAGAAAGAAGAAGAAGAAGAAAAAAATGCAAAGAAAAAAAGAAAAATTTAATAAAGGACAATATATATAACTAAAAAACAATTTAAATTAAATATTTCAAATTTATTTATTTTATATAATAATGGAATATAATAAGAGAAAGAATAGGAATGTGGTAAAATCTGGTAGAAATCCATGAAGACCAAATAATGCCATGTTGCTGGGTATCAACACCTGAGATTAGATACAAAGGAATTCTTGTCTGATTATCTTGTTGCATTGAACACTTTTTTTATTGGATTTATTGCCCTTTGTGTGATTTATATCTGTGAATGTGCATTTCTATAAGACAAAAATAAAATTGACATTGCTAGAAGATTCAGCTTTTACACGGAAAATACCATCTAGCTGTGCTACATTTGTTGCCTATCCTGATCTTTTAACTGAGATACTGTCTAAGACTACATGCCTACTTTAAATAGAGTAAAACCCTGCTAAAACAAACCTAGGATATAGTACACCTTCCTTTATAACAAACCTGATATAAATAATCTTTTTTTAAATATATAATTCAGTAAACTATGGCTATAACGAATCATGGCTATAGTGAACCGTAGGTTGGGGTTTGCTATAGAGGGGTTTTACTGTAGTACCTTTGCAAATTAGTCATCAACAATCCTACAAAATAATGAACCAAGTCTCTGATAGATGGCTATACTCTGCCCACTCATGTGACTGAAAGATTAGAGATATGAGGCAGTATACATTATCTTCAGTTGTCCCACGACATTTGATTTCAATAAATACTTGTGTTCACATTTATAAATAAAACCAAATGCTAAAAATTTGCTGGAGGGTAAGATTTTATGCTCTTTATCAAGCCAATCTGTAATTGCGAGGCACTAGGAGTTCCTCTCTCAACTGATATGTATAATCTGTGGAATTCTCTAGATAGCGCGGAATGATTCCAAAATTAATCTTTGGTATATTTACTAGGGATATTACATATCTCCATATATAGTATAATCATAGATAATAATAAACTATTTTCATCAATTACAAGAACATGATTTTAATTCCTGTGAGAGTAATATAAGAGAATATTTATCATTTTATTACAGAAAACCAATTCTTCTTATAGCTGCTCTATTCTTTTATCTCCATAAGTGATAATTGATCAAAATAAGTTATCATCTCCTTCTAAGTTTATCTACTCTCATTTTTCTACGCAACAATAGGATCAAATTAAAGGTGGTTCCAGGATCTTTGATCCTCCTAAGGCAGAATGCAGACTTATTGACCTAGGTTTATGAAGATGATATACACTCATGACAAAACTTAAGAAAGTTGTATCTTTTAGCACGTATATCGAGATTCAGACAACTTTGAAAGATATTTGATACACAATGACCTTTGTTGAAGACACAGGAGATAACCGAGTGTAAACAAAATTGCCTCTTTTAACAAAATCGATAAGCAATCCAGGGCCAGGTCTCTTTTAATATCTCCATCTCCTTAAAAAAAAAAAAAAAAAATAGATGACCAGCAAGACTTTCCACTTCCTTAGGTTTTGTCCATGAGTGTATAGATATCAAGTTGATCTATAATTTGACACAAAAACAATAAGATGACAGTTTAGCCACAAAGGAAAGCATTCAGATACCAAGCCTGGATCCTCTTGGTTGATACAACCTCTCATAAGTGACCACCCCTGTGAGTGACCACTTTTTCTGAAATTGAGGCTTACCAAATCCAACTTTCAATGAATACCCATCTCCAGGAGAGACCGGGTTATCTGTATTTTTGGGGTGATCATTTATGGGAGATTGTATTTCTTTTATAATTTGCTATTGTTTACTTGTGTGGGAACACAATAAAATCTTCTAGAATCTATATAAACACACCCATTCTATTCATGGTGAGTGGATGCAGCATTTTTACTGAACGCTGTGTGAAGCTAATCTTCCAGCAGAAAACTTCTTGGTCCGCCCCCACAATTTTGTTTTACAAATAGATCTTTATGTTCTGATTTATAGTCCACTTTCATTAGTTGGGACTTGAGGTGTAGGTTGGTTTCCAATTATCTCACTTAGTTTTATTTACATCTTCTAATTCCAGACCATGCAGACTGGATCCAAAGTCTTCCCTTGGTTTACCTCTCTCTTCATGCTTCAAGGTAAATAACTCTTCAGTGTGGTCAATCTTACAAGGGTTCTTAGAGTAAGTGCCCTGCAAATTTCCATTTGATTTTTTTACTTCATTTGAAGAATATACTCTTTAACTCCGCCTTTGCAGGTCCCATGCCCGGATGAAAAAGGAGGAGGGGGAGCAGTAACAAGCTCACTAAAAAACCTGGGATCAGCTGGCCCGGCTGATAGTACCCTGTAAGGGCTCCTAATCCAGGAATACAGGATGAGCAGCGTTTGTACTCCATGTTAGGAGCGGCTGCACATGGCGTCTGTTCCTCATGTCAGAGGCGGCCATTTCTTTTGGAGCAAAGTCGGCCTGCCACTGAGTAGTGCTCCCAGTCTTAATGACAAAGGCAGACACATTCTACTTCACCCAGTCATGAATGATTGAGTGGAGATAAGAAAGAAGAAGAAGAATATACTTTCCATAGAATATTCTTCAAACTTCTTTGTTTGCCACCCATCTGTCCATCTGATCTTTGGGATTCTTCTAGCACACTAGATGTAGCAAAAAGGTTTCCATTCTCTGATCATTAACTAGGCTTTCACACTCATATATGAGCAAACAAAACTTTTGAGCATCCTTTCCTTCATTTCGATTTTTATAAATCTCTCCAAAAAAGCATCTTTTGTCTTTGTAATTCTGACCTTATTTTTTTGCATCTTTTATCTTCATTTCTTTAAATAGAAAGGGGGGATAAGATGGAGATTTTACATATTAGAAACATTTTACAATTTAGGTATTTCTACATATTTTTTTCTCTCTTGATATCTGAACAGAAGGTTTGGTCTAGTCTCAGTACTGTTACAAGCTGTATACCTGGACACACCCCATTACATACTGTCTCTTGTGCCAATGCCAAAAATTTTTCATTGATGCTATTTATGGGAGGGCTTTCAGCATTTTCTGAGAATTTTAAAATTAAATACAGATGTGACTATATTAACTAATATTTCCAATAAGTCTTCACATATTTAAATACACTCAAGCACATTACTTGTATAGGTATCATCAGAATTTTACAGATGCTCTGTAATAGATATTAATCCAAGATCCATCCAGGGATACATTTCTTTATCAGTTTTTTATTACTTAAACTCAAGCTTTCAGGTTTATCAGCTCTTCGACGGGAGTAACTTAATAACAAAATATTAAACTAAAAATAAGCCCAAAAGATTGAGGTCATGTAATAAAAATGAGGAAGAGATCGAGGGGAAGGAGATGACAGGGATACACAGACGATCTAAAACAATGGACTGGACGACACACCTACGAGGAGATGAAGAGGATGGCGGAGGAAGTATGGAGAGATAATCAGCCTCAGTAGAGGAAGGTATTGAAGTAAGGAATAAAAACTAATGAAGAAACTTATATCCGGATAGATCTTTATTTAATAGATGCTCTGTATATACAAACTAGCCGAATGACCCGGGCAACGCCCGTGTTTTACCCGATTGAATGTTTTGATTCAAATACTATTTGTTACAATTATAATTTGGCACCTTAAATAAATGCATATATTAGTTAATAACTATAGCCTATGTGCTTTATCTGTCTATGTACTGTTGGCTTCCGTAGGCGTCTCTTACTGGGAAAAAGAAAGAGAGGATTCCATTTAGTTATTAACTAATATAATTAATAATTAATATTTAAGGAGCGACCCGCTCCAACACAATAGTTACAAAAACCAAAAAGCGAGTGGGGGGGGGGGGGGGGCAAAGTCAAAAACAAAGTGTCTCGCGTAGTGGCGGCACCATCGTAGCCACGTGATCGTAGCCAACCAATAGGAGAGCGCCATTCCAAAAAAAAAAGCAAACGGTGACAGAGATGATGACGCTCGTAACTGTATATAGAATAGAGCAATGAATATCTGAGAGATATGATAAAGAGAGACCTCATAGCCTTTATCAGCAACAACACATCTATCAGCAACCCAGCCATCAATATTTATTTGGTTCCTTTGATCTCAATATGATTTGTATCCTTCCTTTAATCATACGTAGTCAGTACATTAGTATTAACTAGTAATCCATTGTTTATTTTTTTGCTTATCCCTAGTACACGTGGTACAGGCCATGATAATCATGGTGGGTAGTTAGCGACTGCTTTTTACTGTAAGCGCACCACATGTCTACACATGTGAAAAGCAGTTCGACTTTGTACTTACAAATGTGGCAAAGCCCCGTTTGGTTACTCCATAGTTTATGATTTTATGGAATTATGTTAGTTATTATTTGCATATCTCCATTGCTCATATTTACTACTTCTATAAACAACAACAACACAAAGCTTTATTAAGACCTTTTAGTCTTATACAGATTCTCCAAGCAGAAATGTAGGATACATGAAGGAAAAACAGTGATAGAACTTATGGTAACCTGATATTTATATACAGGGAAAATTATATAAAGACTATCAAGCTAATAGATTAATCTGGGCAAATTGGAGGCAAAGAAAGTTACTCTACATGGATTTACCACGGATTCTCGTGTTAGGTCTTGTGGAGTTATTTGGTAGCAGCTCTGGTTCAAATTCACATTAATAGGTACCGCTCAACAAGAGCAACCTAGTTCATGATAATTGAAACAGTGAATAATATGTGAAGGTTATTCACATATTAAACAAAACTTTAACACGGGATTCAATCCCGGTTCATGACTGTCGGGAATCGAGCGTGTTACCTTCTCATCCACCGACTTCTTGTATGGTAGCAGCTCTGAGACTTTTCTTAGCTATGTAGAACTTTTCCTAGTCATCATCCCCGCCCTTGACATTGCCGGTTGGACTTCACTTGTAAGCATTTCGACCTGTGAGTCAATTGTGGAGTTACTACTTCTCTATATGGATTTATATAATTTCCAAGTTTTATAGTATCGTAATTGTACCCAGTTACACCTTGTATGGTCGTGATATAAAAGAAACTTTTCTCTCAACAGATTATTTGACTGAAGGGATATTATAATCTTAACAAGCTCTGACACCTTGAAGAGACAACATTGATCATAAATCTGTAGTTGGTTCTAGGGCTATTGAAAACTGACAATGGCTGACCTAAATATAGAGATGGTATTATATGATGAGTGAGAAAGATACAATTCTATATTCTAGTGATAAAAAAAAAAATACCGTAGAACCTCCATGAGAGGACACCCCTCTACAAAGGACACTTTTCATCACCAAAATTACCATTTTTACTATTTAGCAACTAATATTTAGCAACTCTCTGGCAAGAGGACACCTCTCCCTAAGGACCACTTTGGCTTTGCAACAAGGTGTCCTTTATAGAGAGGTTCTACTGTAAATAAAAGTTCTGTAATTTTAAACAGTCTCTCTCAAAGCTTTTGATAAAACAATTGTAAATCAAGATGAAGGGCATGTAATCATCTGTAGAGGTGGGGGGGTCACAAGGCTTATACCTACTTGCCTTTAACAGATCTTCTTTAAGCAGAGTTCCAGAGTAGTCTGTGGTGAAGGTCCAGTCAAATGGCTTGACAACTTCTCTGATGTTCTCTGTCTCCGACCTATTTGTGACCATCGGGTGTGAGACAGGAGTTTCCATATACAGTAGAAGACATCTATAAGGCAACAAGACTAATGATGAGGCACAATTTTGGAGTTTTAGATTATAAACACAAGGTAATAAGACCAAATCCAAATTAATAAATAGTGGGTTAACACACTATTGTATTGTACACATTATTTATTTATTTGGTCTTATTACCTTGACAATTATATTATTGACTATTAACAAGACTAAATTCAAATTAATAAAATGTTTGTGACGTTTTCAGTAAGAGCGTTATAACCATCTGATAAAAAGAGTAATGAAGACAAAAGACATTGAAACAATGGCTGCTAGGAGAGTTGCTAGCAACATACTTAGCTATGAAAATACGAAACTATTATAGACGCATATGATTCTTTTTTTTTTTTAATTAAAAATGTCTACTGTACTTACTGCAATGAAAAAATTAATGGGAGGGCCTGGCTCATCAGTGGTGAACCCTCCCAGCGATTTCGCCAGTTTAATCTACCATACCGCTGTTATATTGCATTTTTCGATAATAGTTTCGAATTTTCATAACAGATGGCGCGCAAATACATCATACTTAACTATCAACAATGGATAGAAAAATAGACACTGCATCTGCTATAATACTTGAGTTTCAAACCCTATAGGGCGCTCGAGGAGCATGAACTCATGGAATTCGTGTAATCTTTACACAAGGGGATAAGAAACAACAACAAACCCTATAGTGTCAACTCATTTCAGGATACAGTGGAATCTTGTTATAACAGCTCCTTTCATAGCAGCAACATGGCTATAACATCATGATTCTAAGGTCCTAAGTTATTTGGCCATGTTTTTAACATAAAATCAGGGTCCCAAATGATGATGTTATAGTAGGAGATTCAACTGTTATTTGTATTTAATTAATGAAGGACAAAGACAATGAAACAAGTAATGAGTTGGGTAGTCAAAGTTGGAAACCTAAAACTCTACCTCTTAACTCTATCCAAGGTTGGTGGTAAGTTGAATGGAGAGAGGGTATCTTAGTGCTGACAACTTACCTAGATCAATTTAGTTTTAGCTTGACTTTATACTTGATGCTTTTACCTCTTTGTTCAAGTCGCTATTGGCTCCTGAGGCATATGTATGGTCAGACTAAGCATGTTTGCACGAGCATAATGTTCACTATTTTTGCCATTTGACAACCAATCCTCTCCTATTCTCTAAATGACATATATTTCATTAAACATGTGATAGGGCAATATAATCCTGAATATGAACATTGTCTGGTTGGTTAATATTATTTGGATTGTTAAATTGTTACATTATTTACAACACACACCTCAAGAATTTTCAGTTGAATTAAAAGTCTGTGTTGAATTATAGTTGGTTAAATCAAAGATGTTCTACTGTGTATATCTTTAATTCTTATTTTCTACTTTTTTTTAGTTATCTTGGAGAGAAACGTAGTATCACCACAGGGATGAAGATGAAAATTGTATTTGATCATGGACCATTGCTTTCCCGAAGACCCTGGGTGTTAAGTCAGTTACTTCTAAAGACACATACTAACAACCCCAGAATGTCTGACAGAATCACAAGTCTGAGGCCAGGAATAATCATGAGGACCATTTCAGGATACCATGGAACTGTTTCAAATAAACCCCCCTGTGGAGCCATCATTCGCCAACAGTAGGCTACAAGTTTGGATCCATTGAGGGTGTTTTAAAATATATAACAATAGAACGGCCTCAAATTACAGGCAAAGTCAGACTTTCACCAAAGTTTGCCTGGATCATGGTGCCATGATCAACAAAAGCTGCACCCCTACATCCAATTCCATGAGATCAAATGTTGATTTGCATGCTGCATCACCTGTCACACAGAAACATCTTGGCTTACATTATATGCGCTAAACAGGACCTTTGGGAGAGGCCGCTGCTTATCATAAAATATCTCGAGGAGCATGAACTCATGGAATTTGTGTAATCTTTACACAAGGGGATAAGAAACAACAACAATAGAATGGCTAGCAAATATTTGGCAATATTACCACATGGAGACTAACAAAGTGAATCTTATTAAAAATAAGAGAGGTTTTGACTGAAAAAGGCTCTTAGACTGACTTTTTATTATTAAAAAGCAATCCAAGAGCTTTTTTTCCACTAAAAGCTTTCTCATTTTTAGCTTTAAATAAAGCTATGCATTGTCATATATGTTGAATAATTGTCAAGTATGCAACAAGCTATTGTTAGTGCCTCAGTGCTATTCCTTTATAGAATAAGATTTGTTAAAAAAAAAGGGAGAATAAAATTTAGCAGTTTTATGTGGCCCTATACCATTTTTAGAATTCATGAAAAATGAGGAAATCAAACTGAGTGACAGTGGAATCTCTTTATAACAGTCTCCTTTATAACAATTGTAAATTAAAATAAAGAAGGCATCTCCTGACCACGAGCACATGTGCTTTTTAGATGGCAGAGCACCATCTAGTGGAGCAAAAATAAACTAAACGTTTATTTAGCTTGCTCCGTGTTTAGTTTATTTTTGCTCCACTAGATGGCGCTCTGCCATCTAAAAAGCACATGTGCTCGTGGTCAGGAGATGCCTTCTTTATTTTAATATCAACACCTGACCCACTTATCTTTTATTTTTTTCTATTGTTTTTTCACAATTGTAAATGTTTCAATCATGATGATAACAACAGAAAAGCTCCATCCCAAGTGATGTTGTTGTAGTGAAATTTGACTGTATTTGGCTAGATGCCAGTTTTTTTCATTGAATCTATCTTCTTTTCTTTTGTTATTTTATGTAATCTTCAACTCTTTAAACAATCATTCTCTGTCCAGTTCATAAGAGAAGTCTTTTAGTGTATTAGGAAATAAAATAATTTCTTTGAGCCATAGGAAAAGCTGTTGGGCTGCCTAGAAGTCAACTTTGGACTTACCTGGCTTGTTTCCAGGCTTCTGCCACGGCCACCTTCATGAGGTCCTGAGTGGAGTTGACGGGCCGTAGGGCATCCAGAGTGTTGAACTCCACTCCACAGTCACCGGACTGATGGGTGAGTCGCAGGAGGTTTTCGGGGAAGGTCATGTCGGGGAGATGGGGCAGGCCCAGCTCTTGCTCATATCTGTAACATCACCACATGTGGGGCTCACTTCCTCCACAGACAACATGCCAAACTACTACAGTAGAACACACCTCCCTCTATAGGACACTTAATTGCAGAGCCAAAGTATCCTTTAGGGAGAGGTGTCCTTTTACCGGAGAATTGCTAAATAGTAAAAATGATAATTTTTCAAATGAAAACTGTCCTTTATAGAGAGGTGTCCTCTAGTGTGAGTGTCCTCTCATGAAGTATGTTCTACTGTACTAGATGTAGATGATTAAAGAATTCCACACATGCTAGAACATCTATTGAAATCTTGCCACCATTTGTTATAAATTTACATAAAAGGTAAAAAAATAGCATTCTCTCTGAACAATAATCAAGCTTCAGAAAAGAAATAAAAAGAGGAAAGAACTAAGGGGAAAGGAGATCCTGTGAAGCTAGATGAAGGAAAGAAGAGAGCAGGTTACCAAACTGTCTAAAAGAGAAATAAGAAAGGTTGAAGTATCTCATTAACAATAAATGTTGTTAGACCATAATTTTGCTACCTAGGTTCCTCCCAAGCTGAAGTCCACACCATCCAAAACCTGCCCTCTCTCTACACAATAGCTATGAGAGGAAATCTATTGAATTATAAAAGACTTTTAAAATTCTTAAAATGGTCATATAAACACAAGGTAATAAGACCAAATCCAAATAAATAAAGTGTATATTTTTTATTGTGTATTTATTTAATTGAATTTGGTCTTATTACCTTGTGTTTATAATTTATAATGGTTGACTTTTCTTTATTTATCACACACACACAAGAAAATGGGTTGGTCAAATATCAGGGAACAGGAGATAAAGCACAATTTGGATTATAGATTATAATAAAAGAAACCTTTTATCAGGGAACAGGTAAATCAACATTTAGTTGATTTCTGTTCCACCAGATGGCGCTCTGCCATCAAAAAGTTCACGTGAACGTGGTCAGGATATGCCTTTTTTGATTTTAATAATCTATAATCCTAATTGTGTGCTTTATCAAAAGGGTCATATATGGGTATTTAAAATAAAAATAATCTTTTAAAAAATGTATAAGGATTGTTTTTTCACCTTTGTCAGTTTAGTTAACAGCTGAATTGGAATGTTATGGAATCTGTATTGTCTTGTAATAACCTGTTTCATAGATTACTCATTCAACTACACACAATTCTATTATTTAAAAAGAAATCGATGAAACCAGAAGTTTTATAGCATTCTGTCAAACAGCCCAAGTAGTGGTGAGACCTGCAGGTGTGGCACTTGGTATCTTGTTCACAGGAGCACTTGGACTCCAGGATGTGGGACTTGGTGGAAGTGATGGTCCATGGGCCAAATGTGAACTCCTTCGTCACTCCTTTCTTACTGGGAGGAGCAGGGCTGTTCTCCGCTGTTGCCATGTCTGCCACATACATATACAACTAGGGTCAGTCTTACTTACTTCCAATGTGTTCTCTTTCCCTTCCCTTCAAACTACAGAATCTATCTATACACCCAAGATAGACCAGATATTGTTAAAAAAAACTATGACTAAAATAATTTCAACTTAAAACTTGGGAACTTAGAATTATATGATGTTATAACTAAGTTTCAACTCCACCTTTGCTGGTCCCAAGCCCGGATGAAAAAGGAGGAGGGGGAGCAGTAAAAAGCTATCTAAAAAACCTGGGCTCAGCTGGCCCGGCTGATAGTACCCTGTAAGGGCTCCTAATCCAGGGATACTTGATGAACAGCGTTTGTACTTCATGTTGGCGTCTGTTCCTCATGTCAGAGGTGGCCATTTCTTTTGGAGCTAAGTCGGCCTGCCACTGAGTAGTGCTCCCAGTCTTAATGACAAAGGCAGACGCATTCTACTTCACCCAGTCATGATGGTTGTTGATGATAACTAAGTTTCTGTTATAAAAGAGGCTATTATAAGGCACCATTATGTTTATGCTAGTGACTGGCAGGCATTTAGTTTAGTTAGGTCTGAATCCTCCAAAAGAAAAAAAAATTGCACACAACATCTGCGGCAAAATTTGTGACACATTGCAACATTTTTAAGCATGGTGCACATACGTTAATTATGGGCAATGTGGCCTACATGCCAAAGTATTGCATTTTTAGCAATTAATTTGTATTTAAACAAGAATTATCTATATATATATATATATATATACAGTCGAACCTCTTTAATTCAACACCCCAAGGGATCAGAGCTTTCGGTTGAATTAAAGGAAGTGTTGAATTAAGGTGAGATGATTAGCTAATCATCTAACTAGCTAAAATAATATATATATTTTTTATAAATAGCTTTGTAATATAAATTAATGATATTAATTGAAACCATTGTGTGTGTACTTTTTTTATATTTATTTTTTTATTTTCATGATTAACTTTTAGTATCTGGGACAAAATGGCAATGATACATATTTTCGAAACAAATAATATTTTATTCCAATTGTGAATAATAGTTAAAAAAAATAAATATGGAAAATAAAAAGAAAATTTAAAAAAAAATATTTGAAAAGAATCAAGATTAAAAAAAAATCTTTTAAAGATGTGTTTTTTCTCTGAAATCCTATTCAGGATGTATTCCAGATAGTCTATTTTTAAAAGACATGCATGCCTTTCTTCCTCAGAAATGTCTTTTAAATAACAAAGAGTTTTTATTGTATTAAAGGCATCCACTGCTGCTGCTGGTGTTATTGATGTTTTGTTTAAATCTTTTTCTGTTGGCTCTATCTCTTCATCTTCTTCTTTTCCCATTACCTCCTTTACAATTTCTTCAATGGACTGTTCCCCAGCAACTTGCACATCTTTATCAACTTCCAAGAAGTCAATATAGTTGACATCAATGGCTTGATGTTTTTTTAATGCCTCAAAACATCTGTTCATTTCTTCTTCAACAACTTCTTCCATTGCTTCATCCATCACAAATCCTGAATGAGAAAAACAATTTTTTTATTGTGGAAGAACTAACCCCAACCCATGCAGCCTCTAGCCAGCTAATTGCAAAGAGTAAATGTACTTGAGCATTTTTTTTTCTTCCATGCAAGTGAGAAGATACGTTATCATTCGTTTCCTATATTGGTCTTTTAGGGCTTTAATGATACCCATATCACAGGGTTGTAATGCACTTGTAGTTAGGGCGGGCAAAAATCTTATTTCAATGTTCTGTAACCCTTCAGGTATTTGGTGGGCTGGGCAATTATCTAAAATTAATAAAATTTTTCTTTCTCTTCTTTTAAATATTTGGTCCAATTTTTTCAGCCAATCCGTAAAAATTGCCCCAGTAATCCAGACTTTTTTTATTAAAATGATAATTTGAGGGAATATTCATGCCATGGAAGCATCGTGGTCTTCTATATTTCCCAATATAAAGTAAAGGCAGTTTTTCACTTCCATCCATATTACAGCATACCAACACTGTAATTCTCTCTTTAGACATCTTACCCCCTTCACATTTCTCACCTCTGATAGTCATTGTTTGATTAGGCAAAAGTTTATAAAATAACCCTGTTTCATCCGCATTGAAAATGTCCTGTGGGCTGTATTTAGCTAAAAGTGAAGGAATAATCCCACCTTTCCAAGTGGCTACACTATTGGCATCCACACTTCCAGCTTCTCCATGAAGTCGTTTAAAAGCAATATTACTTCTGGCCTTAAACTTTTCTAGCCAGCCATTGCTAGCTTCAAAATTATCTTGACCCATTTTCAAGGCCAAGAGTATAGCCTTTTCTTTCAAGATATTGCCATTTATGGCAAATTTCATGGCATTTGCCTGCCTTATCCACCTAAACAGGGCTTCTTCAATCTCTGGGAATTCCCCGTCACGATCACGTTTCAAGGTAGAGCTAAAATTAGATTTTAAAAAGGCAATTTTATGGCGAATTTATTTTTAAAAATTGTGCTAATGGTGGACCATGGAATATTTCTCTCTCTGGAAACTTGACTATGTGATTTTCCTTGTTCTATTTCTTCTATAATTTTCATTTTTTCCACATAAGTGAGCTGGTGATACTGACTATGTTTCCAATTTTTTTTGGCAGAACCTGACATTCTTGCCCCACTCATTTATTCAAATTAACAAAGAATATTGAATTAAAATGTTATCATAATCATTGTTGGATCATTTTATAAAGATTTATTTATTTAAAAAGAAATATTTATAAATTTAAAAATAGCTAAAATATTTCAATGTTAAAAATAAAAATTATTATTAGTTAGCGCATGATGCCGAAATTCTCGCGTAAAAAACAACAATAACATCCGCGAAATTGCGCAACGGCACTGCAAAGTGAAACTTAAACTAACCAGAAACCAAAAATGCGCAGGCGCGATCCTATCGGCGCCCGCCGATGCTGATCGTCACCCGCCGATGCCGATCGTCGCCGCCGTAATACCGTTTAGCGGTAAAGTTGCATGTAAAATAGCATTCAACTGTCGAAATTCGAATTTTAAAATGGTCGAACTATCGGAACTGTCGTATTATCGATACTGTCGAATTACGGTTTGTTATTTGATAGGCCGGAGGTCGGAACATCGGAACATGGTCGAATTATCGCCGAGTGTCGAATTGGGGTGTGTCGAATTAACGAGGTTATACTGTATATATGTGGAAATTTTGCCAGGAGGAAATTGATATATGAAAGCAAAGGCAGCTCTCCTGTCAAAATAAACATCAAAACTAGATGTCATCTAATGACCATTGCTGCCAACTATCAGCCTCAAATTGGTGACAAAGCCACAACACCAGCTTTGGCAAACTGAGAAACGTCCACCTGGAGACCTTGGTTTCGGGAATATTTTGGCCATATATTTGGCCCAGCCACTTGCCAGCTAAACACCTCTTTGACAGATTGTGAAGATATCATTACATCCCTTTTGGATCTCATGGAATAAAGTCTGCCCTGTGTAAAGAGGGCCATTAGTCCTAAACCATGGTCTCCAGGTGGACACTTCTCAGTTTACCAAAGCTGATTTTGTGGCTTTGTTACTGACCCAAGGCCTCTAGTTTGCAGAGGGCGTCTAGTTTTGACATTTTGACAGGAGAGGCGACCTTTACTTTTATAAATATATTTTAAAAAATGGGTCGAATTGTCGATGGTGTTGAATTATCGTTTGATCAAATTAATGTTAGTTATTTGATAGTCTGGAGGTTGGAACATGAAACATGGTCAAATTATTGGTAGTATCGAATTAACAAGGTTTTACTGTATTTACTGCTCCATTCTAAACTAGTGATCTATATGGACAGGAATTGTGTGGGATGGGCAAAGCACTGCAGGACATTTTCAGTAATAATGAAATTTCAAGACATCTCTTTGTTTATCGCCAAAATCCAATACTGCAGCCACAGGGCCTAACCTTACCTAACCTAAATCAAATATAGAAAAATATTAAAAAATTTGTATATATGTTATATTAGAATATTATTTTATTTAAAATTATATTTTATAGATTCAAATACTCTGCTAAATTGACCGCCAGAGGTCATGCTTCCCCTATAAAAACTCATTGTTGTTGTTTCCTGATGGCCGGCTCATATCTTTTGAACATTATGTAAATAAGTTTTTCTTTTTTTTTTATTCTTACGCCTTAAGTCAGGCATACCTTTCTCAAATTATGTTTTCTATATTCCATAAGCTCAATTAAAGCTATTTCTAATCTTCACTATTTTTGTTATTATACTTTCAAGATTTTAACCACGACTGTATTACCATAGCATAATCCTCAAGATGATCAAAATCAACAGAAATCTCATTTTTTTTTACAATATATATATACACCTATCCCCCGATTTACACGGTACTTGTTTTACACGTTTTCGCTTTTACACGGTTTTCCAAATAAGTTTTTTTTTTTGTTTTTATCGCACTATACTAAAATGCGATATTCTACTCTATACTACCTATGTTATTTATTTATGCTTATGAGGTGATACAGCAGCGTATTTACAATTAGAGAGGAGACAAAATGAATTAAATCTAGAAAAAAGAAGTGAGGACATATCGGTCATTAAAGTCTGAGAGGCAAAGCCTTCAGCCAGTTCAGGGCTTCCGGGGTGACAGAATGGAGATTGGAGATTCCTCCATTGAATTTGTACAGCGGGCAGTCATCTAGTATATGGGACATTGATTGTGGGACGTTGCAGGCACAATTTGGATCTTTGGTGTAGCCCCATAACTTCATCAGCTCTGCACACCTTCCCTGACCTGTCCTAAAGCGGTTTAGAAGCACCCATTCTCGTCGAGGGAGGGAAAAACCTGGGATCTTGACACTTGGGCTTGTGATGAGGTTCTTGTTTGGGATATCGGAGCTGATCCAGGAATTTGTCCATGCTTCTGAGATATTAAAATTTTGGGAGAGAAGTTGGTTTCCTCTGGACACCATATCGGCTTCCTTGATTTTAGTCTATGTTTTCTACCTATGTTGAAAAGAATATTGGGAGGCTCTGATTCATGAGGGGGCGAACACCTATTCAGATTTGACAGTTTAATATATACCTATCCCTCGATTTACACGCTTTTCTCAGGAACGTATCTACCGTGTAAATCGGGGGGATAGGTGTATAAACTTTTAAAAGAATCATACCTGTCTTTGATAGATTTGAATTCTCTTTACAGATGGCTCGCATATGTATCATATATATATATACAGTAAAACCCCGCTATAACGAACCCTGGATATAACGAACCTTCCCTTATAACGAACCCACGCCGATTCCCAATTCCATTCCATTGAAAATACCACCGTTATAACGAACTTTGCGATTTTTAGAATAACGAACTTCCCTATAACGAGCCTATTTCGGGTCCCAAAATGATAAAATCTATTAAAAATACTATGCTTATAACGAACTTAGAATTGTAATTAAAAAAAAAAAATAAAAAAATAAATTTTGAGCATGTTTAAAGCTCGCGGATCGCGATTTCAAAACAATAAATTTAGCGGCATTGTTTGTTTGATTTTTGCACTTTATTTTTGCTGTATGTTGTATAAATTTTTACACATTATACTTTTTATTAATTAGAATATATTTGCATCCATTAAATTTGAAATATAAAAATTGCAAATGGCTTCCAAAATGAAGAAAATAAAGGCATTTTAAAAACAAAAGCATTATTTCATAAAAAAAAAAAAAAGGCCATTTTCAGAACTTTTCAAAGTGAAACAACATAGGCAAAATGTTAAGAACATATTAAAATAAGAGAATATAACTTTTCTATTATAAAAGATAAAATATAAAGTTATTAAAAATTGTTACAAAGAGGAATCAACTTCAACTTTTGCCGCGATCGCGATCGTACGTTTTAGGGCTTAAAAAAAAAAAGTCCAAATAAACGGTCCCGTGATGAAACAAAAATTATTTTTATGCCATTAACTATGGTGATTTTAAAGTCAGCAATGTTTTGCATGGCAGGTTAAAAAAAAAAAAAAACGAAATCTAGACCTAGAAGAATATGGGGAAACATGAAATGGAAGAAAAACACTAACTTTATTTGAATGGTGCAATGCTTGGAAGAATGCTTTGAAACAACAAGGTATTAGAGCCATTTTTTCAAGTAAAAATTGTATTATATAATGTGATAATGATGTTTTAAAATCATTTCATATCTTTGAATATATATTTAATAATTATTTGCCTAGGATTTGTCTTGATTTTTAACTTAGACATAGAGGTACATGTATATTAATCATAAGAAGAACCTATTATCTAATGATTTCTATTATTATTCACTATTAATATAAGGAAATTAGTCAATTAAGGGAATTAAAATAAAGTGACCACTATTAAGAGGCAGCCTCTTCTTGTGTGTATGGCTGTTTTTTAATTATACAGTCTAAAATTTTTGAAAAGTAAAAAAAAATAGCCAAACCGTGGCTATAGTGAACCGTGGCTATAGTGAACCAAAAGCTCTGTCCCATTGGGGTTCACTATAGAGGGGTTTTACTGTATATATATATATTTATTAAGATAAATGTGTAATCTTTACACAAGGGATAAGAAACAACAAGAAAGAAAAAAAAAACAATTAAAATCTGCTAGCCAGTGAGGTAAATAATGAGGTGTCAAAGATAATGACATTCTACCAAAATTTTCATATTCCCCATATTGGTAAAATCAGCAGCCAGTTCCCCAATCTGCAACTGAAATGGTATGCTCTGTTCTACCTATCCAATTGTATGCAAAATTTAAAGGAATAATCTTCATAAAAATATGACCAAAATTCTTACTAGCTTCTAAATAATACTAAAATAATTTGATCATCTTTTCTCAAGTCTAATCAAAAGAGCCTACGAGAGATTCCTAATCTTATTTTATGTTTAAAATGCCAGATTGACAGGATGTGTTTTTTAAGTTTTTGCATGATAATGTGACAGATCATAGTTTAAAAAAAATAATAATAGCAATTATTTAATCAAATGCTTAAGAAAGATTAAACTTATAATAAATACCGGCTATGACAAAATATGAAAGCTCTTGTTATGCCTAGTTTATAAATAATTGCCCACATTCAGCGATGCTTACACAGGTTTACGATCTTTATTTATAAATTATTATGTGTAAAATTCATTTAATTCAAAGTCCGGTAGAATTTTCTTACCTTGAGTCAATTTATATTACTAAAAAAGAACAATAAGCATAAAAACAATACGCTGTGATAAACAAAAACGAAAACATCAAAACTTTTAGTCAAAAATAACTACATAAATTATACACAATAATGGCTTGGATAATTTTTTTAATTGTTATTATTGATCTGTTTATTTTTAAAATGAAATTTAGGAACAAAACTTTCAAAAAAAAATAAATATATGTCACATATGAACAGAAAAATGTCTAATCAATTTAATGTAGTAGTTTCAAATTAATTTTTAAATGTATTTTATGTTTTATTAAATAATCTTGCTCTCTCTATATATCAAAATAAATTGTGAACTTGGGTGTTTTTCTTTGTTATCATTAATATCCTGGATTAAACTTTGCTGCGCGCGCGCGCGCGATATAGTCCTGAAAGGATTGATGGTTGCATAGTTTCGATTTTGTAGTGTGCAACTCGGTATGTAGATGATCATATATTTGTAGTTTGGTAGCGGATATTGATTGCCTATAACGTTGAATACACGCTTCTCTGACTAAAAAACTGCTTACACGGTTGTTTGAGCGCCTAGAAAATTATAACAGATCACACCAAAGGCAGTTGCGTCGTCGATTTCTTATTTAATAGTCCTAGTAATATGCGCAGGAGCAGGGCCGTCAAGCTACGTGAAGGAAAACAAAGTGGTGGTGTCGCCAATAGCTTAAAGGCGCGGACGAGGAGCAGGTTTGGTAGGGTAGGAGTGAATACCACCCGCGGTTTAGTCCCTAGAATAGAGAAAGCTTTCTCCCACAGTTTTATCTATATGGCAAGTGTTTTTCTATCTTTTTTTCACTATGGCTTTAATATGTATACCCTACTATATATTGAATCAATAAGTTTATCATCATATAATCAGTAAATTCACGTACATATTTGAACCATATAATCATACACACATGAACATATAAATTATTAATTTCTATAAACTTTTTTCTCTCTCTATCACAAAAACACACACAAAAAAAGTTACCATATAGTTCTCTTGAATATGTAAGAATCGTGAGCATTTCATATATTTTTAGTATAATGGAAGAAGCCCCGCTATGGGCGTCATTGTTAAAATCGGGATGATTTTATACTTTTACTATTTCCAGATCTCTACATGTCCAAATATTAGGGCGCCAGTGGCTGCAGAAAACCAGACCACAAATTTATTCATCTATGGTACATGATATATAGCTAGCAATAAATATGTATATATATATATGTTTCTATGAAAATGTTAATCTGCAAGACGCAGGTTATCATCATCTTTGTTTTGTTGTTGTCACTTTTTGGCGTTTCGCAAAACAACAAAAATGCTGTATCAGACTTTACTAAGACAATAAAGATTTGCTACAAAATAAAAGTGTACTAAGATGCTGCATTTGGCGACGAGGATATAAGAGTAAGTACCCTCGAATTTTGAAGTAAATATTTTTAGAAATTATCTTTGATTTTGCATATAATTGAAAGTTATTTTTAAAAGACTAAAATTGCAAAGTTTTAGGATGCAAATTTAAAAAAAAAAAGTGGAATAAAATGGCTAGTTACCAATTTAAGGAATATAATGAAGAAACTGAAACTTTTGAAACGTTTTATGAACGATTGGAACAGTTTCTCATATTGGAGGAGGCAGGGGATGAGAAGAAAAAGGCTTATCTCCTAACCCTCATGGGAAGTAAAACCTATGGTGTTTTGAAGAATTTGTGCAGTCCTATTCTACCTAAAAATAAAACTTTTGATGACCTAATAGATATCTTGAAAAGGCACTTCTCTCCAAAGCGCTCAATTGTAGTAGAGAGGTTCATTTTTTTTAAAAGAATGCAATTAAAGGAAGAAAGCATCTCGGACTACTTGGTGGAAATTAAGCGTTTGGCTTCCTCATGCAACTTTGGAAATTTTCTGGAGGATTCTTTACGTGATAAAATGGTTTGTGGGTTATATAATGCCAAAATACAAAATAGAATTTTGTCGGAGGGTGACATTTCTTTAGCTAAAGTAATTGAGATAGCATTATCTATGGAAGCGGCTGAGAAAAATACAAAATTATTCCATTTGGAGCAGGGTGAAGATTGTGTAGATAAGTTGAGGATTGAACGCAAGGTTGAATCAAATTTCCAGAATGGCAAATGTAAACATTGTGGTAAACCGCACAAAGAACCATGTAGATTTAAGGAGGCGATATGCTTTAAGTGTAATAAAAAAGGACACATTGCCTCAATATGTTGGAGCAGTAGAAGAAATCTAAGGCAACATCAGAATCAGCCGGAAATATACATCAGATAGGAGACCAAGAAGAGGAGGAAGAGTATGTCCAGAAAATTATAAGCGTGACGATACCTGAGTATAAAATTAATTTTGCCTCAAGTGACCCTCCCTATCTGATGGAGTTAAAAGTAGAAGGAAACTTTATTAAATTTGAAATGGATACGGGTAGTGGTCTAACACTGATATCAGAAAAGGATTTTAAAAATAGTCTTCAACACTTGAAATTGGAAAAAGCGAGTATTATTGTAAGAACTTATGATGGTACCGTGGTACCCATTCTGGGTAAAATCAATGTCAAAGTGGAGTGTCAAGATATTACTTACAAACTTAGAGCGTTGGTGGTGAAAGGAGAAAAGAGGGCGTTGATGGGAAGAGAATGGATAAATAGATTGAAATTGGGCTGTTTCGCGGTAAAACATATGCCTGTGGAAATTACCATTGAGGAAATTTTGAAGGAAAATCAAGCCTTATTTGTGGAGACAACTGAACCAATAAAAGGTTTCACATTTTCAGTAAACATGTGTGATGTGAATCCAATTTTCCATAAGGCTCGTCCGGTGCCTTTCGCCATTAGGCCAGCAGTTACTGAAGCATTAGACAAAATGGTGGCTAAGGGTTATCTATGTGAGGTGGCGAGCAGTAAATGGGCCACTCCAGTGGTTGTAGTGCCGAAGAAAAATGAAGAGATCAGAATTTGCTGCGACTTCAAGGTAACTCTAAATAAATATTTGGACACTGCGGCCTATCCCCTTCCCACACAGCAAGATTTATTCTCCACATTGGCCAAGGGAAAATACTTTTCTAAATTGGACTTGAGGAACGCTTATCTGCAATTAGAGGTGGACCCAGGCACCCGACCGTTACTAACGATAAATACTCATAAAGGGCTGTTCAGGTTTAAGAGAATGCCATTTGGATTGGCAAATGCGCCCAGTTATTTTCAATCTGTAATGGATAGGGTTTTGTCGGGTATAGGAGGCGTAATTTGTTATATTGATGATGTCCTTATAGCCACAGCATCAATTGAAGAACATCTGGCGTTGTTGAAGACTATATTTGCTCGCTTGGCGAAGTATAATATCAAACTAAAGAAAGAAAAATGCCTATTTTTGCAAAAAGAAATTGAATATTTAGGACATCTTGTCACGGGAGAGGGCATCAGACCTTTAGATCATAAGGTACAAGCAATACAGAAGGCCAAAATGCCTACGAATATCTCTGAATTAAGGTCATTTCTGGGTTTAGTTAACTTTTATGGGAAGTTCATACCCAATTTGCCAGAGCTTTTGAAGCCTCTTCATGAGCTTCTTCACAAAAAAAGTCCTTGGGTTTGGACAAAGGAATGTGGAGAGGCCATTGACAAGTGCAAGAACAGCATTACCTCTGAGAGGGTGCTAGTCCCATATGATACGACTTTGCCATTGTGTTTGGCCACTGATGCATCGCAGATTGGAGTGGGCGCTGTGTTGTCACATATTATAGAAGGCCAGGAGAGACCGATTATGTTTGCCTCACGGACTTTATCGGAAGCAGAACAAAATTATTCTCAGATTGAGAAGGAGGCTCTAGCCATTATATATGGAGTTACCAAGTTTCATCAATTTATTTATGGAAGAAAATTTATTCTTATTACAGACCATAAGCCATTGGTGACCATTTTGGGCCCAAGATCAGGAATCCCCACCTTATCTACTTCAAGATTGCAGCGTTGGGCGCTTATTTTGTCAGCTTATACTTACGATATTAAATTTCGAAGAACTCAAGACCATGGGAATGCAGATCTTCTGTCACGTTTTCCTGTGGGCTGTGAAGAAATTCCAAGATTAAATAATGTCTATGCTTTATCCTATGTGGAAGAATTGCCGATCACAGCAGAGGAAATTGCCACGGAAACTGAAAAAGACGAAGTGCTCTCATTGGCCAAATTTTATACTCAGCAAGGCTGGCCTGAAAAGGTGGCTGATCACCTCAGACCTTATTTTCAAAGGAAACTTGAGCTAACTGTAGATGGGGAGTGTTTGGTTTGGGGAATGAGAGTTGTCATTCCACCATCTCTCAGAATAAAAATGTTGAACTGTCTTCATGAGACTCATTCCGGTATGAACAAAATGAAGGCTGTAGCAAGATCACATTTTTGGTGGCCAAATCTAGATACCCAAATCGAGTTTTTGGTAAATAAGTGCAGAAGCTGTCAGCAATCCCAGGATGGGCCAAATAAAGGAAAATGGCAACCCTGGAGATGGTCAACCAGACCTTGGCAAAGAATCCACATTGATTTTGCAAATAAGGAAAACATTAATTTATTAATAGTAGTAGATAGTCATTCGAAGTGGATCGAAGCCATCCCTATGAGAGAGACCACCACACGCAAAACCATTGAGCAACTACGGCGACTTTTTTCTTCCTATGGTCTACCGGAGGAACTTGTATCTGATAATGGACCTCAGTTTACTGGTAGTGAAATGAAAGGTTTTCTGGAAGGAAATGGAATTAAACAAACATTGATCCCGGCGTACCACCCGCAAAGTAATGGCTTGGCTGAAAGAGCGGTTAGAACAATTAAGACTGCCCTGGATAAAAATAAAAGGAAAATTGGGGACACCATTCAAGACACCTTGTCAAAAGTTCTTCTGGCATATCGAAGCACCCCGCATGTGACAACGGGAAAGACTCCATCAGAGCTCTTTATTGGGCGTGCGCTTCGAACCAGAGTGTCGTTGATACATCCCAGCTTGGCATCTAGAGTTAGGGACCAGCAAGCCAGGCAAATGTAGTATGATCGGCGAACCCATTTGGAAGAATTCCAGATAGATGATTTAGTGTGGTGTAAAAACTTTAGAGGTGGTGATAAATGGATCCCAGGAAAAATTGTGGGCAAGAAGGGAACTAGAGTCTACACCATTTTGATCCACGGACAGGTAAAGGCCTATCACAGGGATCAAATTAGAAAAAGGTGGAGGAATGGTGAGGAAGATGAGAGTGGAGATGGAGAGCGTCAACCCGAGCACTCAAGAGGAGCAGGTCCCAATGCCATAATCTCGGAGGTTGTACGAGACAGAGGTTATGTGGAGTCGATGTCGCCAGGACTAACTAGCCAGCGGTCGGATCAAGATTCAGAGGTTCAGAGTGATACAGACGATGGAAAGTCATTGGAGCCTCTTCCCTCGCTGGACCCCGAGGCCTTGAAAGAGGAGGGTCCTGTCCTAAGGCGGAACCCACCTCGAGCGAGGAGACTTCCTGTGAGATTTGAAGAGAGAAGATGGTGATATATAGCTAGCAATAAATATGTATATATATATATGTTTCTATGAAAATGTTAATCTGCAAGACGCAGGTTATCATCATCTTTGTTTTGTTGTTGTCACTTTTTGGCGTTTCGCAAAACAACAAAAATGCTGTATCAGACTTTACTAAGACAATAAAGATTTGCTACAAAATAAAAGTGTACTAAGATGCTGCAGTACATGTAGAGACTTAAAGCTATGCCGGCTAGCAATTAATGTTAAAGGGGAAATTAACCAATCATTTTTTGGTTAGACAAATTTTTATTTAGACTAATAAAATCTTTCAATGTACATCACGCAGATATATATAAGATTAAAAATATATATATATATATAAAAAACTGTAAATAAGGTTAAAAGGGAGGAGTTTTAATACACACACACACAAAAGCCTTTATTAAGACACACAGGTCTTACAGAGGATTCTCCTTGGGGTTGAGGAGTTTTAATACTATATATATACTTTTTACAAAAGGCCTATCATGCCAAGTCCCAGATTATCCCCGACCTACCTCTTCATCCCAGCCACCCATGTCCACGGTTTGAAAGAAGTATTCACAAAAAAATAAATAAAAAATACAAAAATATTGAATTAAAAATAATTTTAAAAAATGTAATTATTAGTGTTGATTCTGGGCATCTTGGGAAAGGTTCAGGGCTCGTGGTGGAGCTGGTGCTCTGCATGAAGATGGTGGAGTCAGGTCAAGCACCATAGGTCGGTGGCTTGACTACAGGGAAGGGGCGTCTGAGTCCATCTTGGACTAGCTTGGTGTTGGTGGGGCCAGGTCATCCACCACAGGTCAGGTGGCTTGACTACAGGAAGGGGATCTGAGTCTCTGGCTCGGTGCTGCCAAGGCTAAAGGTGGCTTCAGGCTCCATCTCGACACCTCGCAATCACCAGAGGTTTGTGGCTTAGATGGACATAGGTGGGATATGGTTAGGTTAGGTGGGGTTCTGGGTTACTTTGGCATATTATGGTCACGAGGTGTCCCAACAAATATATGTTAATCTCTGGTATTGATTACAAATATTCAATTAAAAATATAGAATAGCAAATTCATCACATAGTATAAATATTATTTTTTAATTTTGGATACAGTTCACAGACAGATTTGCTATAGGTGGAATCTTGCAGATTATATCAAATATATTAGTATATTTTATACATATATAGAAAGAATTAGTCATAAACCAGGTTCCTGGAGCGTCGACCTGGCGTAAATATAACATATTGTAGCAAAATATTAGAGCATTACATTTTCTTTTTGAACATCCCATTTGATTTTTAAATATATATTATTTTCTGATCGCTATCATATTAATGAAAATATATTATTATATTCATATATATATTATATATATATATATATTACTTTGAAAAGGAATAATCCTTTGGAATAATCTGATGTAAAAAATCCCTTCTCGCCCGCTTCCCCTGGAAGGGAAGGTTGGTTTTGCGATGTCTCACTTCCTTCTCCTGCCGAGATCTGCCCCTGTTCTACCATCTGAATACCCCTTTTCTCCTTTTTTTGCCAGCGTTGCCAGCCTCCAATATACTTTTTTTTCTATAAAAACAATGACTAAATTTAAGAAAAAGGCGTGATTAGCTTTTCTTGATTAATCAAGAATGGGTTTTGGCCAATTATGGAATAATTAAAAATCAACGAGAAGAGTTGATATTTATTCCGATAGATGGCGCAAGCCATCAGCAACTTTCAGTTGCACGATAACGAGATGTCTTTTTCTTAATTTATGCACCTTATTTCAGTACAATATCACATTTGTACTATTTTTTCACAATGACTAAATTGTTCATTATTGACGGAAAAAACTAAAATGAAATCAATTTTGCTTCCTATATATTGTTGCATCATGATTAATGCACATATTTAAAAAATTATTAAAATACTAGCGGACGTACACGGCTTCGCCCGGGTTTTACCCGAGTAAAAGTTTGTCTAACGAATCTCTCGATAAAGTGAACATTTTTTTCCCGGTCCCTTGAAAAATACTCGATAAGTTGAATAAAATCAATATTAATTGGTTCCCTCGGTAATTGGAAGTTAAAGGAATAGTATCTTGCCTTGGAATTGTATCATTATTCTTGTATGGATGTACCCTTCGCCCAGGTTTTACCCGAGTAAAGGTTTGTTTAACGAATCTCTCGATAAAGTGAACATTTTTTCCCGGTCCCTTGAAAAATACTCGATAAGTTGAATAAAATCAATATTAATTGGTTCCCTCGGTAATTGGAAGTTAAAGGAATAGTATCTTGCCTTGGAATTGTATCATTATTCTTGTATGGATGTACCCGGCTTCGCCCGGGTTTTACCCGAGTAAAGGTTTGTTTAACGAATCTCTCGATAAAGTGAACATTTTTTCCCGGTCCCTTGAAAAATACTCGATAAGTTGAATAAAATCAATATTAATTGGTTCCCTCGGTAATTGGAAATTAAAGGAATAGTATCTTGCCTTTGAATTGTATCATTATTCTTGTCTCAAATAAATTGCAGTGTCATCCTGAATTTTGTCTTTCCTAATTTTCTACATTACAAAATCATCGTATCATCATGATAATATTTAGAGCAGATTGTTGAATTATAACAGATAAATTAGAATATTTATCTTGATTATTTCTAGGCGAAAAGTTATTTCAAAAATTTTATTTGCTAGAAACCTTCCCAGTACTATACTAAATAACTTCCCAAAGTTTCATGGCGATCCAATGAGTGGTTTGGTCAGGCATAAAGGACAAACAAACAAACAGACACACACACATACATTCATTTATATATATATATAGATTATTTTCCATATATTTCAAATATAAATTTTATATTTATTTATTTTTATAAAACAGAGTATTATTATGAAATAATATGTACTATAAAATAATTTATATTTTGATACACTAAATACCCAACCTGCTTTAAACTTTGATGTGATAAATAAAGAGATATTCTAGGTGTTACCTAAAAATATAGATGTCTTATTATTGCCTAGTTTTACCTTGTAGGATGGTTGAGACACGTTATGGAAAGATGCAAGACGCGTCTGAGGAGAAAATCAAGGCTGAAGAATCTGCCAAACCGCAGCCTGGTGCAACAATATATTCTGTACCCTCAAAATATTGTTTATTAAACTATTTTAACATGTAATTAAATTTATAGTAAAAAAAGAAAAAAGAAATGTGCTATATTAATAAATAATGCTCAATTAAAAATATGCAGGAAATAGATGGGAAGGTTCAGATAGCAATGTTCTCGAAATCTTCAGCCCCTGTTTCCCCTTTATGGGCAATTTTTTTACTATTAACCTAATTTTATTGACATCTTGTAAATACATGCAAAATTGCACATTCCGCACTATTATTTTAAAATAATAATTAGTTATTGTTGTGTGCCAACAAGTAGCCGATGGCACACGTGACCAGGAGAACTAATTTTATTTCTGTTTATTATTTTTCATTGAATTTATTTATTTTTAATCAGAGAGAAACGGCAAAGATTGTATTTGACCATTGACCCCCGTTTTCGCGGCAACGTGCCAGCGATCGTTTTACTATTCGTTCTGTTTAGATCTTGAACGGCGATTGAAAAATTTCTTGCGATAGCTACAATCCCTCCTACAACCGGCCCGACGAGACCCAGAACTTAACGACCTTCCTGGACTGGACCATGAGCCCAACATTGGACCGGGCCTTGGTGACCATAGCCCTCCAGGATAGAGCACTGCACCAAATAAGCCCACTGAGCCTTAAATCCCCGCCTCAGTCTCATCAATATATATAATTTATGCACAATGAATAGGCACATGGCGCCCCTGCTGCCGCTGCAGAGTTTGGAGAGAATCGCCAGCGGGTCTTCAGCGATACCACGCATTTCGCGATTAAGAAGAAAACGTAGATAGCATGCTTCGCCTCTGAGGAGATCCTCTTCATAGATTCAATGTGCACCTTCTGAGAAATGTCCCATCACTGGTTGAGAAAGTAGTGTGGTTCATTTTCAACTAGATCCTCGGCCTCCATTTTGGCAGGTTGATACCGAGTATGTATTTTTTATTGGAAATTCTGAACACTAAACTTAATATGAGTTCACAATCTAGTAGAGGTGCAAAATTATTTTGTACTTTACATATCTGTCAGCAGGGCAGAGAAGCCAGTACAAGCCTTTTAGATAAGTATTTATTTACAGACAAAGGCATATGATAACGGGCGCTGTCATGAATAACTTAAGGGCCCTAATATACCATTCTCCACTTTTTTTTGTTGCAATATTTTTACAAAAAGAAAAAGTCTAAACCTTTAGGAAAATGATATTGTTCTTTGATGCAGTTATCACTATACTAACAGCATTGAGAAATGGCCAGCTAGAGTCCAAAATATTCCATCGCATTCTCTTTTTCGCAGTTGCACACAGGAAGTCGGAATTGCAGGCTCTTAGCGCAGTAATTTGGGCATTTGACTGAGCGTGAATCCACCAGAGATGGGAAGACGCGTCCTTCATGCCTGTTAGCATCACAATAAAACGAGAAAGGTCTTTCCAACCCAAGAATATATTTTGAGACACCCTCTTTCTGCAAGCAGCCATACTGAGACGCATAGATGGAATATATATATAACAAAAAAAAAAAAACAACGATGGCATCACTGAAACTTGCATTATCCAAGACATATTGATAACTCCTTACATTTGTGCCTCAGCTAATCGAAGCATGTTTATTTACGGTGGCCCCCTTTATCATAGAAGCATTACTAGTAGTTTATCACCTCAGCTCATTTTTGTCACCTTAATTACAATACTTTAACATGTTATTTCTGCAAAGTTATTATTATTTTGTTTCAGATTATTGATATATGATCAAATTCATGTCAATAAAATGTCATTTAGAAATGTGAGCCATTTTATAGAGCGATCGTTTCTTTTAAAAATGCAAATTCCTAAAAAGAAACATTCACGAGCTAAATATAGTTTACATTTTAAAATAAACTGCCGGACAGTAAAGGCAACACCCTGAAAGAAGCATGCAAATAACATGAAATTTAAAACATGCATTAGCGGAGGTGATATATGCAAATGATTAGAATTTCAGTGCAGACGCACATCACGCGCGCCTGTGGCTCCACTTCAAAGCACTATTTAAGGCTTGGAGATTTCGACGATTTCAAGTTCGGTAATTGTGTTCTTCTTGTGTAAAAAAAGATCAATTACGCCTCGTAGAAAACAGTGATCATCTTTTGATCAAGTATCCGAGTTCGACAGAGGAAGAATAGTGGCCTACCGAGATTGTGGATTATCTTTCAGGGAAATCGATAGACGTGTTAGACGAAACCAAACAACTGTAATGCGGATATGTGATCGTTGGATGCAGGAAGGTACGACGGACCAACGTATTCGATCGCATCCACCTCAGTGCACCACTTCACGTGCTAACAGGCAGATTATGCGCATGGCAGTGACAGATCGATCAGTCACATCACGAACCTTAGCACAGCACATTCAGTCTGTAACCATCATCTAGTGCCTGCGCGTACCATTCGACGCCGTTTACAGCAGAGTGATCTGTCCGCAAGACGTCGATTGCTTCGTCTGCCCTTGAGGCAGAACCTCAGACGTCTCCGCCGCCAATGGTGCGATGAAAAAGGGATGTGGACGGTATAATGGAATGAAATTGTCTTTACTGACGAATCACGCTTCTGTATGCAACATCAAGATGGCTGGATTCGAGTCCGGAGACACCGTGGTGAAAGGATGATGAACAGCTGCGTTATGCACCGCCACACTGGTCCTGAACCGGGTATCATGGTATGGGGCGGTATTGGATATCTCTCTCGCACTCCTCTAGTACGCATTGCCGGTACTTTAAACAGCCAACGCTACATCTCCGAGGTGTTGGAGCCAGTTGTCCTTCCTTACCTTCAGGGCTTGCCCACAGCCATATTTCAACAGGATAATGCGCGACCACACGTGGCACGCATTGTCCAAAGGTTCTTCACCAATCGCCAGATTAAATTTCTTCCCTGGCCGGCTCGCTCTCCGGATATTTCACCGATAGAAAACATGTGGTCCATGGTTGCTCAACGATTGACCCAGATTACATCCCCAGCTGCCACACCAGATCAACTTTGGCAACGTGTGGAAGCTGCTTGGTTTGCTGTACCCCAAGAACACATCCAAAGTCTCTGAATCGATGCCGGGGCGTGTGGCAGCGGTGATCTCCAACAATGGTGGCTACTCTGGCTACTGATTCTGGCAGGAACCACACTTCGTAGAAGTCTATAAATTTAATCAATTGATACTTGGTCAACATGTTATCTACAAAATAAAATTTTCTGTGATATCTCTTTTCTTTCTTGGTATTGTAATTTGGGTGGCTAGCAGTGTATATATGGTGCGCTAATGCATCATTTTAAAATATCATTTGTCTTTTTGCATCTATTTTATGAGAGTGCTACTAAAAGCCAATGAACCTGTCCCAAACTTATGGAGATTTTAATCAATCGTTTTTTTTTCAACATGTGAGTACTGGTTACAACGATATATAATATTATTTTGACAGAGAATACAAAAAAATATCAAGGCCAACCGTAAAAAATGGCAGATATAAAAATGGTAGTCTTACTCAAGAAGAGCTGAACCTATAACGCAAGAAGTTATTGTGGAATATCATTAAATATTGACCTATCAACAATTTTCAGATACACAGGCATACTATTTTATTTTTAAAAATAAGGCCTATTTTGGATTTTAATACGATTATTTATTAATCCGATATTTCGATGGATCAATTTTCCATCTTTTACGAGGTGTTTTGATGTGAAGCACGCAGCAGGTCGCGTGCCCCAGGTGAGCCACTAGACGTCTTCCAAGCTTATTGGGCGATAAACCATCTAATATATACATTCTAAAAAGAGTAAAACAGAGGTGGATGTTTCCATAATTATAAATTTTCTAAATAGTCTTAGACCCTTTCTGAAATTCACTTATGAATTAGAAGAAAATGGATCTCTACCATTTTTGGACTTACAACTGACCAGAAATCAAAATAAAATTGAAACGAAAATTTATCGAAAACCAACCCACACAGGAAGTTACCTGAACTTCAATTCTTTTGGTCCTATCTGTCATAAGGTTGCGGTGGTCAAAACACTTTCCAAGAGGTTGACTACACATTTTACGGATAAAACTGATGAAAAAATTGAAAGAGCTAGATTATTTCAAGAACTACAAAGCAATAATTATCCTAAAGAATTCATCAAAAAGCAATTATATGCACCAAAAATTCCATCCACGAACAATAGACAGATCTCAACCCCGAATATGTTTTGCTCCCTACCTTACAGCTATGGCTGTGAAAGAATAGCCAGAAGTTTAAAAAAACACAATATTACAACCAGATATCAACCCAACCAGAATTTGAGAAGCATCTTCCCCCCGTCACCCTGATACAAAACAAATATACAAGCCAGAAGATAGAGCGAATGTGGTTTATAAAATACCATGCAAATCCTGCCAGGCAATATACATAGGAGAAACCAGCAAACCTTTATCTGAAAGAATTAACCAGCACATATCCGCACTAAAGCACCATAACCCGACATCCCAACTGGTAGATCATGCATTCAACAATAGTCACACTCCAGACTTCGATCACACATCTATAATACATCAAAACATCAAAGAAAAACATTGCCGTTTATTTTTAGAAAGCTGGAGCTCATTAGAAAATAAAAATAGTATCAATAGAAAGATTGACTTGCCAGATGTATATACTCAGTTTAGAACCTCTTAGATGATTATGCTATTTACATGTTTATTTTTTTTTCATTTTTAATCGGATATTTATTACTATTATTTGTATATTTATTTCACAGTTATTTCGATTTTTATGATATTTTATTTGTTTAATTAATTCGATATCTCTTAATTTTCAATAGTTATTTACATATATCACTTTTTTTCTTTTGATTATATTTACTCTTTTTAGAATGTATATATTAGATGGCTTATCGCCCAATAAGCTTGGAAGACGTCTAGTGGCTCACCTGGGGCACGCGACCTGCTGCGTGCTTCACATCAAAACACCTCGTAAAAGATGGAAGATTGATCCATCGAAATATCGGATTAATAAATAATCGTATTAAAATCCAAAATAGGCCTTATTTTTAAAAATATAAATGTATTATGGATTGCTCTATATTCAGGATACTATTTAATGTAAATAGTTATATTTAAATAATTGATATATTTTGGAGTCTTATGAAATCCAAGTTAAATTCCTTTCACTTAACAATGAAGCTGCTCGATACCATAGTTATAACAACTCTACTATATGCTTCTCCAATCTGGTCAGATGAACAAGAGTTAATATTGAATAAAATTCAAGATACCTTTCTGAGACGATATCTAAATCTACCAAATTATACCCCAGGATATATTTTAAGGATAGAAACAGGAAGAACATCTCTCGCAGTGATAGCAAAGAAACTATTGTTAAAATTCTGGCTAAGAATGTGTTAAAAATGGACACTACGAGATTACCTTCAATCTGTTTGCCTCACTTGTGGGATGTTTATAGCTCTACAAGAAAAAATATTGGATTTACAAAGAGTTTAATACATACATTAAATAACGCCAGTTTCTCATGGCTTATTGGATGCTCGGATCACAATATATTGCAAAGTTATATTCTTTTGATCATTAGGACAATGTCAGATCAATCGATACAAGAAGACCAATCAAGAATAAGAAATTCAAAACTTTATCCACATTATAAAAATTTCCATTCGTCAATAGAAATAGAATGCTATCTAACCGATGATTTCCCTTTACTAGTCAAACGATGTATAGCTCAATCGAGAATACTATTTACAGTCTTAAAAAAACTAAGTTCTGACGTTAGAGGCCAAAAACTTAATGTGTATACAGTGTGCCAAGGAAATTACTGAAGAACTCCCCCATTACCTGCTTAATTGTACAGCCCTTGATGCAGAGAGGAAGGCCCTATATCAACAAATTAGATGTATCAACATTTCACCTTACGTATTGCTTTCAAAAATATCAGCAAATAAATCTAATGCGATAGCTTATTATAAAATTTTAGATCATCATTATGTAAGGACCAGTCAACAAGTAAATGACTTTGAGATGAAGAGTAAAGCCAGTTCTATTTCTATTTCACTACCTATGTAAATGACCCAAGATGATTATTACCTTACCCAATTGGAAGAATCTGTATGGGGCAAGTCCCTAAAAAGGCTTTTGTGTGTGTGTGTATTGATATATTGAAACATTGATGTAATATATTTAACATTATTTGACCATGATGATGTTGTAAATTTAAGAGAGTGCCTTCAATATGTTTCTAAAAATAAGAATTATTAATGACATTAATTCTTTCTATTTTCTACATTTTAAATATTTTAAATCATATAATAATCTATGAAAATTTGAAACTATTATAGAAGCGTATGATTATTTTAAAAATTAAACAATTTATACTGCCCTAATTGTTTAATTTTTAAAAGAATCATACGCGTCTATAATAGTTCCGAATTTTCATAATAGATGGCGCGCTGATGCATCATATTATTAATCTATATATTAATTATTGAAAGTAGTCAAGGAGACACGTTCGAAGTGCTTAACTGGGATGACTTATTCCACCCGCCGTATTCACCGGATATTGCTCCTTCTGACTACCTCATTTTGATCGATGACTCACGGGCTGTGTAAGCAGCGCTTCCACTCTTATAACTATACAAAAATAAAGGCACTTCATAGAATCTTATGAAGATGAGTAGTTCTTTTAGCGTAGAAGGATCTGCCTTTTACCTAAAAGATGGAAAGTGGTGTCTAGCGATGGATAATATTTTGAATAAACGGTTTGTTGTGTGATCCTCTTCCATAATAAAAATTTCATTTCAGAAAAACAAAAATTCCGTTTAAAGTTAATGCACACATACAATATAAGTGCTTAAAATTATTCTGTGCCTCTAAACATCGGTACATTTTGTTGAAGAAGTTATTACTTTGATTTTGAGAGGTATGTCTTACTTCTATTGTGAAAATCATCTTTGAAAGATATTGATTTTCCTTGGTTTTGATATCATTGTTGACTTCCTTTTGATAATATTAAAGTGGAAAGTGTTCACGAAATGGAGGATGGAGCGGTGTACAGCCACGGTGGGAGTCCACCGCGCAGTCAGCTCTCCAACAGTATGCTCCGGCAGCCGTGCCGAGTCCTGTGCCCGGCGCGTGCTCAGGCTGGTGAGGCGAGTAATAAGCGTCGCCGATCCTCGCAGGACGATGGCCTCCGCCTCCCGCTCCGCATGATAGCTGGTGTCTTCCTGAGGGAGACGCTGGCAGAAGGCTCCCAGGTGCCGCGCGTCCAGGAACGCGGCCCACGTTGATCGCGTTTGGGCAGGGGAACTATCGAAGAAGTCTCCGGTAGTCGCCCGTAGCCAGTGCTTGGGAGCCAGCAGGTCTTGCGGCCACAGGAACCTGTTGTCGCCTCGAAGACGCATGGATCTCAGGATGGCGGGGTTCAGAACCCTTTGTCCAGGTCATGAAAATTGAACGCGGCTTGCCAGAGGCTCAGCAGTCTCCTCCTCCTCCTAGGTGAGAGCCAGACGTCAGGAACCGGCGATGTCACCCAGCTGCGAAGAGTAGCCAGCCGTTGATGGCGCTGCGCAGTGAGGCTGGACCTCCTTCAGGCAGGCGAGCCGAAGCTGGCCCACGATGTCCACAGGACGACACCACCTTTGGAGACAGAATGTGCCAGGATGCCCCCAGGAAACCACTAGACTCGGCTATCGTTACCCACAAGAAGCGCGCAAGCAGCTGGCTAATTGCGGTATCAGATGGAACGTAGCCATGAAGGTGGTGCATGATGAATCTAGAATTAAGCGGCGCGGGCACAACCCACCAATGACAGGCCGCGGGTGAAGGGAGACCATCTCGCGATGGCCACTCCAACAGTCCCATCAGGTGGGAGGCGCCGGCGTTCCGGATAGAGATTGCTTCGCCCAGAACAATCAGCGACTCGGACGTCCGGATATACCCAGAGGAGAATCCGTCCGGTGCTTTCAGGAACCGTACCTGAGTTTGCAGCTCTTGTCAAAGTTGACAGCCATCCCTGAGACCATGCGGGGACTCTTCGAAGATCAGGGGAACAAGCTCAAAATAAGCGTCTTCCCTGATGAAGAGTACGATGTCATTCGGATAGACGACCACACAACCATGGCCCAAGATCTTCTCGAGGCGGCGTAGCAGAGGCCCAACTTCGATGCTACCCTGCCTCACTCCGTCGGTTAGAGAGTTTTCGACTGAGCGGTAGGGGATAAATTTGAACTGGAGTGTTGTGAGGAAACCAGCTACAATGGTCCATTAGTTCTTGTAGCTGAGTTAGAGTAGAAAGATTAAATGTCGTTTTAACTGAAGTAATATGGTGCAGGATCTGTCTAGAGCATTAGCTGCAGTACTATCTGGTTTAGTAGGAGGAACATGATATCCCGATTAATAAAGCTAGAGGAAGTTAGCCAAGCTTAAACCACATGTATATAGCTCTGATTAAAATATGTGCAATTTAGCTCCGCACAGAGAAGTCATCCAGTCCCAATAGACATTCATAAAACATTCCCTAACTACACATTATTTGGTTGCACAGAGACCTTCAACATGACTTTGAAGGACCAGAAGCCTGTGTGGCTCTTGCGGGAAGGTTTAAGGTGAGGTTACATCGATGGACTGGTGTATATTGTACTTGAGAGATATTATAATCCAGGTTCCTGAGCGCAGAATGCCAACTACCCGGGCTGTCCAGCTCACAGACAAATGCCAAGTACTTTTAATCACATTCTGGGTGGATTGCTGAGGAGAACCAGTTGACCAGAGAGTTAATCTGGCAGTCTGGCCATAGATGTAGAATTGAGGTGAGTCAGTCCAAGCAGGCTAGCTGTGTGCATCCTATGTTTCAGGAAATCTGAACAGCGCTGTAGTGGAGATATAGATTAAACCTTCTGGAACTCGAATTTAATAGTTAAGAAATGGACAAAAACTATATAAGAGAGAGAACTACACCTCTGTAGAAAAGAGGTGCTTAAGAGGTACACAATAAGTATTCAAGAAGTCTATGTGACGCGGAAAGAAAGATCACGTACGATGCTTTTTAATTTCCAACATAGTATGCAAATAAAAAGAAGGGCTCCAGAGGGATCGTCTTTCTATCGTGAAGAGGAGCCTCTTGGAAGGCTCAAAGCGAAGTTTAATTCAAAACCTATCCAACACACAATTAAAGTTATAAAGCAAAATTGTTTTCCCAAATAAGATAAATAAAATGTAAAATCACTGATATGAACTTGAAGGTTATATCATATTTATCTACTCATGCTAACGATGAGAAGGCACGGATTAGCTTATCCTGATTCATAGTTGTCCATATAATTCTCTCCTTGACGGATGACCACAGTACAGTGGATGACAGCATGACAAGAAGGCAGTCCAGATGTCATTACCCCACCTTAGAGCGTCGTGCCAAGATCGCATCAAGAAATAAAACACCTCTCTGCACTGATAGGAAGAAATTAGAAGACTTCAAGCAGTGTTCCACAGAGCTCAGACTACACGAATATAAATCATCTAGGAATAAGGAGAACATCAATACATTGCCAATGGTCAATTCTATATTAAGAAGACCAAAAACGTTTACAGAAAACAAATGGAACTGAGCAATTATTATTAGAACAGTTCAAGAGATCGGAGAAATAGATTCAACAATGGACTGGTGAGCTTTGTCTTCTTGTTGTAATCTCTCTATGGTTTTATACAACATAGCCTATGTATCTGGCTGAAGGAAAACTTCGAAAAACCGAATAGTCGCCTACTCTTTCTTCCTATTCTTTAAACGTATTTACATATTGTAAGTAAACTTTCTGCAAAATTATCTACTTCATCATCAAAACTGACAGAGTTGTAAGTATGTAGAAAATTTATAAAATATGCTTTATAATTAAATACCATTTCTCTTGTTTCTTTCTACAAAAATGTATATTAATAATAAATTTGGTTATCTATATAATAAATAATGAATATATTTTATATAGTTTTAAATTTTGTCATTTTCTTTCTCTCTTGTTCCACAACTACTACGCTTCAAGATATGTCTAGGGTGTTGTTGTATTTTCTAAAGGAACTAATCAAACATTTGTTTTAAAATAGAGAGTATGTTTTAGGCAAAAATATAAATATTGCTTCTTTGCTATCTCTAAGCTCAGATTCTGTTCATTCTAAATTCTTATTAAATATACTTTTTGGAAACCTAAAACAAAAAAAAAATGTAATTTATATTCTCTGTTTTATGGCGTGACCTATATTTTCAATATTATTTTATTCTGTGATCCCATCAGTGTGTGGACCTTTCTTTTTTATTTTAATTATTCCAAATACATCTAATACGGGTCATGATAATCATAGTGGTTAGCCAGCGACTACTTTTGCCATAAGAGAACCATATGTCTACCCATCTAGAAAGCAGTTCGACTTTTACATTTACAAATGTGCCAAAAAACTCTGCCTAGTTACTTCCATTCATTGGTAGTGTTGGAAGTTTGCAAGATCGGGAGGAAATTGAGAAAAAAAAATCATAAAATTTTTTACCAAATGTAGGATTTGATCCCTGGTTGACGATCTAAAGTGCCCTGATATTGGAATTTCTTTTATTCAAAAACTAGAAAATCGCAACTAAATTACAATCATTCAAAACAATTTAACTTTCGGCAATGATATTTAAATAAAATAATTTAAGATTATTTAGTTTTTTAAAATGTTTTTTTACATGATGACAACATAATATATCGTTAGTTTCGCGTGTTGCACACATAATAAAAGTCTCACGTATATATATATTAATCTCTGGCGTTACCCTAGAACTAACCAACGATGCCGTTCCAACATAGCACCAGCCAAGACCAGCCCATAACGTAGGTATTTCGGTTCGCGGCCTCGACAGTTGCATAGATGGCAAAGGGGCCTAAGGAATTTCTTCTCAAAATTTAGTGATGTGGAAAGGCCATCGTCATCCATCACACAGATACTTTCGGTTTCCTCAACTTCGTTGACACACAACCCGCGAACCAGGTTGTGGAAAACGCTAATGGACATATCTTAGACGGGAAGTGATCAGTAGACATTTCCCTTTCTTATGTCCCAAACATTGCCGCTTCGAGATTTCCAGGTCGTCCTAGAAACAATGTATTTTTTGGAAGGTACCTGGGCCGCCCTAACAAAAACGCCTCTTCTTGAAAAGGTACCTGAACCATCCTATAAGGCCTCAACTGAAGGTACCTAGGCCTCCCTAAAAACAACGCCTCTTTTGGAAGGGCCCCTGGCCGCCCTAACTTCAATCCAAGAGACTTCCGCTCTGATGCTAACCATGACAAAGAAAGACACGACAGCTATCACTTTAGCTTCCATATCTTATAGGGGGAGATACGATAGAGATAATCACGGCTCCTTCAACAAGGAAATCCCTTATGGAGAAGAAATCTTGAAGTCCAACAGAGATTACGTAAATAGCTCAAGACCATTCTATATACAGTTACGAGCGTCATTCCTCATCTTCTAATCAATCAGTCACCAGTTTTCATCTCTGTCACCGTTTGCTTTTTTTTTTTAATGGCGCCCTCCTATTGGTTGGCTACGGTCACGCCACCTTTGCTCCCCCCCATCATGCCCCCACTCGCCTTTTCGTTTATGTAATTATTGTGTTGAAGCGGGTCGCTCCTTAAATAAATGCATATATTAGTTAATAACCAAATGGAATCCTCTCTTTCTTTTTCCCTGTAAGAGACGCCTACGGAAGCCAACAATACATAGACAGATAAAGCACATAGGCTATAGTTATTAACTAAAATATGCATTTATTTAAGGCGCCAATTTATAATTGTAACAAATAGTATTTGAATCAAAACATTCAATCGGGTAAAACACGGGCGTTGCCCGGGTCATTCGGCTAGTTTCCTATAAGACTAAGAGTCGAAGATGACTATCATGGCCACCTAGGAGACCACCGCCAGCATAGAAGTGGGAGATCCTTTCATCCAAGGTATTCGCCCTCCTGAGACCAGACCAATAGAGAATAACTAAGATTTTTCAAAAGGCTTATATGCAATTTAAGAACACTTAACCGATTTTAAAAGGATCAGTTAACTTAAGCTATACAAGATATATATAATTACGGCCAATTTTTAAATGATAATGGTCTCGAAACCTATTTTATAAAGCGTTGAATTTTATTAGATGAGAACTCGGACAATTTGATTGGAAGCTCAATTTTTAAAATTGATTTTATGCTCTTTGATAATACAAATAAAATGGACATTTTAAATATTTTTGATAAAATCTTAGGGCACTTGTTTCTCTAGAGATAATACATGGACAGAATCGTCTTTTTGCGTATATAGGAAAACAAAATAGTTCTTTCTTTCAAAACCTTTATTTTTATATATATGTTGAATCCTGTAGAATCTTGTAGAATCCTGTCGACTTAAACTATGGTGAGGTATCTAGTAAACTTAATCTATGGTGTGAAATCCTGTCGACTCTCGCTATACTGTGATAACCGAGGGTCTCTCGCTGTGGTGTGGTAACCGAGAGGGGCAAACCTGTAGTAACCGAGAGGGACAGTCAGGAGGTGGAGAGTTTTCCAGTACCTCTCTGCACCTTGGAAGACCTTTAACAGTTCTCACAGAGTACAGGCAGTCGTGGTCGAGGCAGAGTGGAAAGCTTGGGAATGTCCACACAAAAAAACGAAGGGACACAGTTGTACTAGGAAAGTTCCGTGAACAGATAGGAGTCGAGCTAGGAGCGAAAGAATGGAGATTTGGGAAAAGTTCTTACTGGTCTACATGGTCGATGGTGCGGACTTTGGTGACAACTGACGAGGGCTTCCACTGATGGTGAACTGACTATTTATTTCCGCGAATTGACAGCTTTATATATCTTTGCCTAGAGGAAGTATTGGATTTCAGAGGATGCAACAAGGGCGTGGATAGGAAGCGATATTGTACACTCTGGCAATGCCCTGGCAGTTTCCTATCTTTAGGCCTCGTAGTTGGACTTCTATCTCAACTCTCAATCTATTACAGAGTTTTATTTATTTATCCTCAGTTTATACCAAGTACATTACATGTGATGATGTAATGACATATGTCAATCATTCGTATAATTATTTAAAGAAGTGTTTCTATTATACAACATGAGAATCTTATTATACACAATATAAGGTTGTTGGTTTAAATTACCATAAATATATAAAATATCTGGACTCTGTCTTCTTTGTGCCGACCTTCCTCTGGACTGTGCCCTCCGCAAACCTGCTGAAGACATGGGGCCGCAAGGTCATTTTGGTAAAAATCAATCATTGGCTAAAAAATCTATTAGTTCTCCAGAAGTAATTGCAGCATAAAATCATTAAAGCATCTTTAACGAGATCAGTTCTTTCATATTGATTGAAATCTTACAATGTTAACTTGAACCAAACAAGTCAACAGATTCTATTTATGAACATATTCAATGAGTAGTGAGTAGAAAAACAATAGTATTTCAAAACCCAAGATGTTTAAATTCTTATAGAGTGTACTGAAAACATTTAAAAATATTTTTGTTTCATTCAAAATATATTTAGAAAACAAACCTAATATAAATGATTATCATTCAAAATGAAAAAGGGCCAGTTTTATTTGACACAAAATGATGAAATTCGCATAATATACTTTGAAATCTTTGAAATATTTACATATACAAAAGAGGTAATTAAAAATATATGTACAAATATTATTTGCAATTCTCTATTCAAATATTTGATTTTGAACAAAGCCTGAATTTAAATACCTTTATAGCTAAAATATTTTATATAAAGTCGAGAGAAAAATGATAATTTTTTATATCTTTCTAGTACTAAAAAAAATTCGTTTTAAAAATAATTTTACATTAAAAAATAGCGCTCAAAGATATTATTTATCCAAAATTATTTTGATTATCATATAAAGGTAAAATATAAAGTTTCATAATTACAAATCCCTGATTATTCAATTTGAATTCTTGTAGATGTAAATACCTATTTGAGCAAGGTCTTTCCGGCGGGTAGGGCTTTCTATAGAGGTGGAGGGCTTCTAGATAGTTCCATGGGGCGATCATGATCAAATCTTGGTCTTCTATAGTAAATTTCCATGGGCTCTGTTTATTTCTAAATGTTCTGTAAGGCTGGTGTCTATAATGTACTCTCCTATTGTTTAAACCACAAACTTCCACACATCAATAAGCATACATTGGAACTCCCAGTATTCCGGTTCATAATTTTCGTAGTGCCAGATGTTGAACATAGTAGGGACTCAGTTTCTTCTAGTATTATTTTATTGATACTCCATGTAATAATTTACATTTATAAAATTGCCATGAAGTACTGGTCTCTGATTAAACATCATAGCTAGCATTGATTCAAACATGTATGTGAAAAATGACGTAACCTCGGGATGTGGTGTTATTTTCGCGGATGACCCTGGCATAAAACACCTCACCGTAAATGGAGAAAAAATCCGATAGGTCCTTATCAGTCGTGATGATGTTGAGGTTTCTCACTACGAGGATTCTACTTGGTCTGACCTCCTCTTCTTGGGTGTCTCTGCCCTGGTAAGCCATTGCTGTTCAACTTTGGTCTGAAGAATGATATTTTAGATGACAATATATAATATGATTTTTCAAGTTTCGCTACACTACTATGAGAGTAAAATATGCTTATATACGTTTTGTTATTAAATTACTATGTAAATATTTAAAATAAATTATCGCAAATAAATTTGCCTATATATTATTTTTAAAAGTAGATTTGTTTTTTTTTTAAATAGTTATAATTTGCTCAAGTTTTTATTGTTGTTGTTTCAAATAATGGAAGTTAAATAGTATCAATGCACACTTTTAAATGCAAGACACGAAGAGTGTCTATCGCGCATTTTTCATTTTTTAATTTTAAAATATTGAAGTAAGATTCCTTTTATAATCTTATTTTCACGGTAATTGTTCTCAAAATAATTTCCAAATTGTATATATTGTGTATTAAACCTATTATTCCTTAGATTTCATATATGTCTTTAAAATTTTGTGACACTCTATGAAAATATCGTTTTTCACTGGTCCAACAATGGATTCAATCACTAAAGACATGTGGGGAAGCAAGTCTGCTATTAGACTCTGAAATGTCTCAGATTTCGAGACTTTGTCTTCCTTTTGGCGTTTATTGCTTCAGCAGAATAATTCTTGACCTGTTTGCCCCGTTCAGCTCGATCGAGTCATCCTGAATAAAATTAAGTAGATAACAATAGGAGAATGGCTGGATTTCATTGGTAAGATGAGACCAAAGGTAAAAGCGACGAGTTTTTTAACGTAGAGGTGCGAGTTTGGCCAGATTTCGGACAATAACCTGTATTCCTATTAGAGCCTGTTGAAAGGCGTTATTGTTCGGAGGCTTGCCAAGCTCATACCTCTTCCATAAAGTCACTAATCACTTTACCTTTGGTCACTTCTTAGCAAAAATATGTAGTTTGGGGTGAGGCGACGCTATAAGCTAACTCTTTGAAGACGGTGCCAACTGGGAAATGTAGAAACACTTTGTTAAGATGGTCATGGCCAGGTTTGGTGAAACATGTACAATTATTAGAAAGAAATAAAATTTAATTTATTAAATTCCAAATATTAATTCATATAACTCAGTTCCGGGATGATGGTATTCATATCCCAAAATAGGAAATATCTTTCAAAATACACTTCAACAATGCATCTTGGTTTATCACCTTAATACAGATGTATCTTGACGATGGAGAATATGCTACAGAACCAGTTTTGCCAAATGAGACAAAAGTCAACAGATATACCAAGGTTTCCTGCTGTGAACCTCATCAGTACAAGACTATTTCATAACATCCTACATCTACCGATTTCGCAACTCTATCCTGTAGGATATTAAGAATACGAACCAGCCTATATACTGATGAAGACCATATCCCGAAACCATTGTATGCAAGTTGTATTTTGTCTGAATTTCCCAAAAGTGGTATTCTGGCACATGATCAAAAAGCACGCTTTGTACTGGGTGATACACCAAAATCTATTGCTTTAATGTATCTTAAAGGTGAAGGAGTCTCTTTTAGTACATATAATTATATTATTTGCTATATTTAGAATCGGTTAAATTATGTTTCAGTGTTATAGCATTTGAATTTAGACGCTTTTATGTTTCCAGTTGTTGGTGGTGTTGTCCTGACCATTTAAGAGCCTCAGATGTCTCCCTGATCTCTATCGCAGCAGTTGCAATGTTATTTATCTTGAGTTGTTAAGCTACCTGTTTTGGGTCTATGTTAATTTTATGAAAGTCTGCGGCCATTGCTAGACATGAGATCATGTAGTAGGTGTTAGTTACACACCAGGACAATTGTTACATGTACTGGTTAAACCTTTGTTGAAAAAATCAAACATTGTAGTCCATTCTAATTAAGAAACACAATTTGTGTGCCAAATCAATGGTATGGTATGTTAAACAAGAAATTTTGGTATTCTTGTCAAGTGCATTTTCACTTTGAACTGTGAAGAGCATTTTAGATATGTTTTATTCATAAAAGACATGTAAATTCGATATCTATAAATAAATTATTAGCAATTAAAATATATTAAATTCTTGCTTTGACACAAAAATACCAAAATTCTCAAATACCAATAAAAGTTTGAGCATATTTTTTTTCAGTTTAAAATTTTTAGAATTAAAAAAAAAAATGATATTCAAATTCAAATGACAATGATCCAAGAAAATTGTCTTTAAAGATCCTAAATTATTTTATATTTCACACAAAGTAAGAATATAAAGTTATATCTCTTTCAAATCCATAATTCCTAATGTCATGAATATCATCGTGAACGTTTTCCTGGCCCTCAGAAAACTCATGGCACCACTTCCGCACGTTTTCACGTCCCTACACTTCTCACCGTACACTTCCACTAACTGTCGATGGATTTCTATCGGAGGAACTTTTTTTTGCATTCAGAAATCGAATGACTGAGCGCAGTTCGCACCTGGCGGGCGAGTGAAGCGGGAGCTCCATCCTACACGGCTGCTATGCAGCGACTGAGTGCCCCGAAGTCACGTGGATTGTTCGACACTGTGGCGTGGGAACCAATACAGTGCTGTTGCCAAATTTCACCTATCAACTCGCGATCGGAAATGGAGTAGTTGGAGAACTTACTTTTCAATAGGCCCTCTTATTTAGAAAACAAATCTTGTATAAATGATAAACATTCAAAATATAGAAGAACTGGTTTTATTTGACACAAAATAACCAAATTCGCACAATATACTTTGAAATCTTTTAAAATATAAACATATACAAAAGAACAAAGGTACTTAAAAATATGTGTACAAATATTATTCGCAATGCTCTATTCAAAAATTTGTTTTTGGACAAAGCCTGGATTTGAATACCTTAATAGTTAAAATATTTATAAATAATAAGAAAAAATGATTTTTTATACTTTCTATTATTTAAATAAAAATAATCTTGCATTAAATTGCCATGGATATAAAAAAGAGCTTAAAGATATTATTTACCCAAATTATTTTGATTATTAAAAGATTATATATGGAGCTTTTTAATTCAAAATCGCTTATTATTCCTTTTTATTTAAATGATTGTAAATGTAAAATACTTTCTTGAGCAAGGTCTCTCTGGCGGGTAGGGCTTTCAATAGAGGTGGAGGGCTTCTAGATAGTTCCATGGGGCGATCATGATCAAATTATGGTCTTCTATAGTTAATTTTCATGGGCTCTGTTTATTTCTTAATGTTCTCTAAGGCTGGTGTCTATAATGTACTCTCCTATTGTCCAAACCACAAACTTCCTTTTATCAATACGAGCACATTGCATCTCTCAGTAATCCGGTTCATCATTTTCGTTCATAGTGCCAGGTGAAGAACTCAATAGAGGCTCAGTAACTTCTAGGAATATTTTCTAGAGCATCATTGAAATAAGTTACGTTGATAAAATTGCCATGAAATAATGGAATCTGATAATCCATAGCATGCATTGCATCAAGTATATTGCTGAAAATAACGTAACCTCGGATGTGATGTTATTTTCGCGGATGACCCTGGCATAAAACACCTCACCGTAAATGGAGAAAAAATCTGATAGGTCCTTATCAGTTGTGATGATGTTGAGGTTTCTCACTACGAGGATTCTACTTGGTCTGACCTCCTCTTCTTGGGTGTCTCTGCCTTGGTTAGCCATTGATGCTCAGCTTTGTTCTGAAGAATTATATTTTAGATGGCGATATATAATATGATTTTTAAAGTTTCGCTACACTACTATGAAGAGAGAAATAAGGGTTCCCCGGGCCCCTGGAGCGCAAAAAAGGCCAACTGCCCGGGCTGTCCAGCTAACCAGTAGAAACCAGCCACTCTAGACTATATTTATACCAAGCCAATTGCAGGGCCGAACCAGCTGGTCAAGAAGTTCCATGCCTGCAGGGAATCCGGGAGTCCAGCCAAAGAGACTGTGTCGAAGGAGGTCCTCCCAAGCAGCAGGGCTGTCTGCATTCTGTGTCGCATGAAAGCAGGGCATCTGAACAGAAGGTGGTCCACAGTCTGTTGTTCCTCCATACAATGTGGGCAAGATGGGTCTTCCCCGGGCTGCCAGAGAACCAAGTCTGCCCGAACATGGCCATGTCCTGTAAGTAAGGTGGTGGTGACTTCTCAGGACGGACCTTAGGGAGGAATTGGAGCAACCGGTCTGGAGTATGGGCTATTCTCCTCAAGTGCCTGTTGGAGTGGTCCCGGCAATAAACCTCCGTCCATGCGTCTAGGGCTGCCGTCCGTGAGTGGTTACGGGCCAGGCTTCTAGGCAGGATGGAAAATGTTGGCTCTAAGGTAGAAACGGCCGCGTTCTTAGCAGCTCTGTCTGCTCTTTCGTTCCCATCGATGCCGCAGTGACCCGGCACCCAACACAGCTTTACATTTTGGTTGGTGTTCAGTGCGAGAACAATCTCAGCAACTAAGGTCGATCGAACTGGACCTGACGTACATATGGCTGACAGAGCTGATTTGCAGTCCGACGCGATAGTGATCTCCTCTCTAGAATAACCTTCCTCCACCAGACGGACCGCCCAGCGGATTGCCAGAAGTTCAGCCTGGAAGGCTGTGCAGTCTGGATGGAGCCGTAAGAGAACGGTCTGCTGATCTTCTGATGAGGGAACAATTGCAGCGCCCCACCCCAGCCTCATTTTTTGATCCGTCTGTATATATTATGGGTGTTGTTATCTCCTCGATGCTTTGAAAGACAATTGACGTCTATCTGGAGGGTATGGCAAAGAAGCAGGGCCTGGTTTAGATTCAAAATTTCCTTCATTGATTTCCTTAGGAACGCCGTACGAGACCTAACAATAATATCGAGAGGAGGGCTGCCAGTGATGGAGATAGCTGAGACTGTTGGTGTGCGAGGACCTCCTCTCAGTACGCGTTTCGCAAAATTGTAGTGAAGGCTCCTAAGCTGCCTAATGCCTTCGTTGGAGAGAGCACGACGTCCCATGCTGACGCTCCGTAAAGGAGGGCAGGCACCACCACCGCGTCGAAAATCCTAGTTCCAGCTGAAAAGGAGATTCCAAATTTACCCTTTATGGAGTTGGTGAGTCGTGGGATTATTGATCTGCATCTACGTGTGATCTTGCGTAGGTGGGCGACAAATCCGCGGGTCTGGTCCAATTCTACTCCCAAGATTGTGATTGTCTTCTTGATGTTTAAAGGTTGACCAAGGATTTTAAGCCCTGTCTCGGAGTTGGGGTGGACATTACGCCATTGGAACAGGCAAGCTTGAGTCTTACTGGGGTTTATATTAAGACCGCACATCGTGCACCAAGATGTCAACCTTCCAAGAAGTTGTTGGTGGCAGAGACCGGCAGGCGACCACGAACCTGAATCATAAGGGTGAAGTCGTCCGCGTAAGCTATAATCGGCTATCTTTGATGGAGGGAAGGGAGAAGATGGTCCGAGCAACTATGTTCCACAGGAAAGGACTTAGCGCTGAACCCTGGGGAGTGCCGAGCTGGGAGGATGTACACTCTGTTGCTGTCCAAGCTGAATAAGAGACCCTCCGGTCTTCCAAAAAGCTTTTTACTAAGCCGGTGATATACTCTGGGCAATTTAGGCGTTCAAGATTTTGAATGATTGCCGGCCTCCAAACAGTGTCGAAGGCCTTACTGATATCCAAGCTGATGACAAGAGTTTTCCTCCAGTGAGCTTGTCTTTCTTCAATGAATTGAGTGATACTTGCCAGTGCATCTTCCGCAGAACGACCATTTACAAAACCGTATTGATCTTCAAAGAACCATCCGTGACGATCCGCGAGCCACTGAAGTCTGGCCAGGATACATCTCTCGAAGACTTTGGCCATAGTCTTCAATAAAGTAATAGGTCTGTATTTCTCCAGCTGACTGGTGGCTGAATTGGAGGGTTTAGGCAGAAGTATGAGGCGGCCTTCTTTCCATGGACGGGGAAGTGGCCCATACGAAGGCATTTGGTGAACAATTCGGCCAGCAGGAATTGCAAGGAGGGGCCGCCCAGGTCTAGGCACTTTGAACCAAGACCGTCGGGGCCCGGGGCTTTCCTTTTCCACAGCGATGAATGGCTCGCAAAACTTCCCAGGGTTTGAATTCAGGTTCGTCTGAGTGCGCAGAAATTGCATTCCTTTGCGGGTGAGGTCTGGTGTCAGGTAGGAAAAAGTAATTTAAACACGGCCTGGCAAGTCTCATGAGGATAGTAAGGAGAGCCGTTATCATGTTTGAGAAGTGGCGGACCTCTGGGGGAGCCGCGGCCCCGGGCGATAAATCGATGTATGGCACTCCAGGATGCGGATGACACCTCCTCGCAGAGATTAAACCAGGATTTACTTTTAGCTTTCCGTATAGCCGCCTTCAGTCGATTATGGCACGCTCGGTATAAACCGCGGAAGAAGTTCCTAATAGGACACCGGACACTCTGACTGCAACGGCGGAGGGAGATAACAAACCTTCTGATCCGACTCAGTTCGGGGGTCCACCACGGCTTTGACGGTCTTGTAGTATTGGAGCGTCTCCTCATGGAAGAGTCACAAGCTGATTGCAGGATGGAAGTCAAAAGGAGGACCACCCTGTCAATATCTTCTGGGGTAGAGGCCTCGTTCAATTGGGCAGTTACCTGGTGGAGAGAAGAGTTTAGGAAGGATTTAAAGGTCTGTTCTTTACATGAGGATTCAACCCAGGAGGAGTTCGTCTCGTTATTGACCATGTCATGGAATGTAGTCCAGATAGGTATATGGTCAGTGAAGGCCATCTCACCTAATAAACCCCTAGTGGCATGGATAGCCAGTGAGCTGGAGGCCAGAGTGACGTCTATAGAAGAAGACAAAGACCCATTTGACCAGGTAGAGATCACAGGGGGTCCCAAGAAATGAAGATCATTGAAGCTGGCGAATTCTTCCAGATTAGCACCCCGGAAGTCCAACCTCGCACCCATACCCCAGGTAGGAGAGTGGGCGTTAGTGTCCATACCCAGGATTACTGGAAGAGAGGCCCGTCTTATTGTATCTTCCAGAAGAGGGATGAAATCCTCGGCAGCTCTAAGGCCGTGCCAGTAAGCCGAGTACACCGCGATGATACTCTGCTCTAGACATATGGCTATGGAGGTTATGGCGGTGTCAGGGGAGGTTAGAGGGATGGGATGAAGGTTGCTACGTGCCACAATTCCCGAGGGGATGTAGGCGCCCGGGACAAAAAATGCTTGAAACCCAGGTGTGGGCCAGAAGAAGTTAGTTGGGAGTTCTTGCAGGAGCACGATGTCGGCCTGTGTCGAAATTGCCAAATTTGCAATTTCAAGAATGGCAGTTGGTGATTTTCTAGCGTTCACCTGCAGGACACGCAATGGCCTAGACATTGTTTCTTGTTCGGGCTATTCTCTCTTTTACAAAGGGACAGGAAGGTGAGGTGGCAAAGTGGTTGACGGGAGCTCCAGATTTTTTGCTGCAGCAGCGGCTTTGGCTTGGCTCGACCGAGCATTGGAAGCCCTCATGCTCTGCAGAGCCGCAGCGGATTGGATGGGCAGCTGGACAGGCAGACGCGCGGTGGCCGAAGCCACAGCAACGGAAGCATTGCTTTAAAGTATGACTGCGCTCATACCTGTGCATTAGACCTGCCACTGGGATATGTCCATGTTGACCGAGGATTTCGGCGACTTGAATGTCCACTTCGATGAACACTGTGCTGGTGTTGTGTGCCGCATTCTTCGATCGATGGACTACCTTGATGTCACGTTTCCCCTGGAGTGACTGCACGGTGTGGTTGGAGCGGAGGCTATCGCAAATCTCCTCGTCCCGCACCCCCCCGTCCAATCTGAAGAGGCAGTATCTTGGTAGGATAACCGGGCGCTCGTGGCAGCTTAGACCCGTTGGCAGGGAGGTCAGCCCTGAGGCCGGCGACTTTGCCATTTGGGTCGTTTTGGTGTGGAAAACAACCTTGCCGCTGGTGTTTATGGACGCCACCACGTCTTTTGATGACGCTAGGGAAGGATGTATCTTTGAATTTCCCTTAATATTTCCCTAGGGTTGGATTTGGGGTCAGCCGACTTGACGACGACATGCGATTCAAAGGAAGGAGCCAGATTCACAAATGTGGCTTTCACTTTGGGCTTCGGAAGTGCAGGCCTTACCGGCTTCTCTTTCTCAGCCACTACCGAGGCGAATGAGGTGGAGGGGATCGGGATGTTGGCTGCGGGATTGGGTCTTCCTAGACTGGCTCCCTTGAAGGCGTCCTCAAGAAGAAGTTCTGCCTCTTGGACGAGAGTCAGCATCAGTCCTCTGGTGGCCATCTGCATTTTTTCGGGGGTGTCCAAGCTGGTGTCCGCAATGATCGCCTCGAATGTCCGGCACGCAAAGTTGAACAAGCTTGCTGTGCTGTTGAACTTGAATTGATTGTGGGAAGACGGGAGGAGGTCTTCGTCCTCAGGACGCGGCCGCTTTTTGTTGGTCTGCTGACCTCCTCCACCACCACCACCACCATCATACTGGTTATGCTCCATAAAAAATAAACTATCAATAGCAAATTTACTTCAAAAGACCAACCAGACAGGAACACTATTGTCTCGACGTAATCTGTGAAAGAAACTGCTCAAGTTTCATATATGACTACTATGAAAATAGAATATGTTTATATACATTTTGTTGTGATAAAAACTATGTAAATATATAAATTTGCCTGAATAATATTTTTGAAAGTATAATTGTTTTTTTTTCATAGTTATAATTTGTTTACATTTTTATTGTTTCAAATAATGGAATTCAAATAGTATCAATGCACATTTCAACTGCAAGATGCAAAGTCTGTCAATCTTTTAATTTTGAAATTTTAAGTATGATTCCTTTTATAATCGTATTTTCACGTAATTTTTCTCAATAAAATTTTTAAATTGCATATATTGTATATCACACACATTATTCCATAGAATTCATAATATGCTTTAAAATTTTGAGACACAATATAAAAAGATAGTTTCCACCGGTCCAACAATGGAGTCAATCACTAAGGGCATGTGGGGAAGCAAGTCTGCTCTTGGACTCTGACAATATTTCTGCCTCAGATTTGAGGCTTTGCCCTTCCTTTGGCGTCCATTGCATCAGCAGATTAGTTCTTGAACTGTTTGCTCCGTCTAGCTCGAACGAGTCATCCTATACAAAATATGACAATAGGAGGAATGGCCGGATGTTATTGATAAAAAGAAGAAAACTAGAGCAAAAGGCGAAGAGTTTATTGTAGTTTATTGAGATTTTAGTAATAAATCATCTTTGCAGATTTGTACACTGAATAATAGAAGAAACCTGACACCAGGTATTCACATTGCGTTCTGTTTCCTCATCAATGACAGCTCATTTATGAAACGGTTGACCTACAATTTCATTACTTATCATTGAAACTAAGCTATTCACCATAGCTTGCTCAAAAACAGATCTTCACCTCTTCCACTCGCCAGCCACCACCACCATCATTTAATGAAAAAAAAAGAGTATAATTTGTTCCTATTTTTATTTTATAGGAAAGTGTCGATGTAGATCCTTTATTAATATAGCCTCATAGACGGATGCACTTGGTATAGGTCTAAATATAATACAAAAAATAAATATATAAAAAAGAGATTTTTATATTATTTTTGACGTGTATGGTTATTTTCAAAACAAATCTACTGCCCCCTTCCCCCTTACTGCAATGCTAAATTAATAGGAGGGTTCACCATTAATGAGCCAAGCCCTTCCATTAATTTACAATTGCAGTAAGGATAGTAGATATTTTAAAATTACAAAATATTTTCTCACAATGAGTTTCTTTTTATTACTAAACGCTAGCTTTCAAGCGATAATCGCTCTTCAACGGGCTTAATAAAACATCGACTATATTATTATTTATTTAAGTAACCCAGGTTCCTGGAGCGTACAGAAGTCGCCAACTACCCCGGTAATCGACTATATCTTACAAGAAATATTTACAAAAAGCATACGCGCGCAGCGTGGATATTTACAATTTAAATTTAAAAATTTAAAATTTCAGTTGTGTGTAAATATTCACGCTGCGCGCGTATGTTTTTTGTAAATATTTCTTGTAGGATATAGTAGATGTTTTATTAAGCCCGTTGAAGAGCGATTATCGCTTGAAAGCTAGCGTTTTGTAATAAAAAGAAACTCATTGTGAGAAAATATTTTGTAATTTTAAAACTTTTTTCACAATTTTATATATTATGAATAGTAGATATTATTTTATTTGGAAAAGAGTCACACGCGTCAAAAATAATTTATATTTCTTATAACAGTTGGCGCGCTAATTCATCATATTATATAAAAGAAAGTCAATGAAGATTTATTATCCGTATCAGACTTCTTCAACGCTCCGACGCTCTCCCGCCATGGATTCCTGCAAGAAGAAGAAGAAGAAAGCCAACAAGCCCTCTCAACCCTCGGCCAGCCCTCCCTAGCAGCTCTTCACCTGGACCTTGTTAGCTTCATTGAGCAGCGAACAGAAATAATCAAGTGCCAAGTTAGGGATGTGAAGAACCTCGCGGGCACCGTGAATGACTTCATGGAGCTGGATGAAATCATGGATGCCCAAATGCCCAAGAAAACCTGCCAAACCACTCAAACTAGCCCTGCTCCCACCTGCAAACTCTAGCGCTCAGACAGAGCTCATCCAGTCTGCCACCCCCGCTCCAGCTGCTGTCCCTGTGGCAGCACCTGCTCCCAAGAAGCCAGATCCTGCTCTAACCAAGAGGAAGCAGCCAGAGGCGTCAAGCTCGTTAAGAGGAGCAAACCACTGGTTCTAGTTAAGCCTGCATCTTCCCGCGCTCCCAAGCTTGCCGTTGCCAAAGGCACCCTCATTGGGGAGAAATCTGCGGCCCACATCGTGGTTATTGCAGATAACCCGCAGGCTGACCCACGGGACATCCTCAAAGCTGTACGCGCTGCCCACACTCTGTCCCAAGGCGTCTCTCTCTGCGCACCAGAGGAAAACTGGTGCTGCACTCCAACACTCCAGAGGCCATTCCTGCCGTCAGCTCTGCCCTGGACAACAAGCTCCAAGGCCTGAAAGTTCGGGAACTGAGGCATTTCCTCCCAAGAATCTGTCTCTTCAACGTAGAGGCGGAAACCGCGGATGAGGACATTGTCAAGGCCTTCCTTTCCACCGATGCTCTCAGCCAGCTTCCTGGAGACAAGTCTGTCCGAGTGGCACACAGATCTCCGACCAGAAATGGCACCTGCACGGCCTTTATTGAGCTGGACTTGGCTTCCTACAAGCCCATTGGAAGACGCGGCAGGATCATTGTGGACCAAGTGATCCTGAACTACGAGGAGTCTGTCCGCGTCCGCGTCTGCTTCCGCTTCTGTGGCTACGGCCACAACGCCGATAGGTGCACCAAGGCTACAGTCACCTGCTTCCACTGCGCTTCTGGTGACCACCAAGGCCGAAGCTGTCCAACTCTTGCCAACCCGCGCACGGCCGAGTGCGGCAACTGCTCAGCCAAGGTCCTCTCTGCCGACCACGAGGCAAGATCAATGTCTTGCCCAACTGCCAGAGCTAGAGCTGCAAAGTTCTAGTCCTCCCGCCTTCTTCCTGCCTCCTGACCTCCGCGGACCCAATCCGGCCTAACCTGCCTCTTCCCTGACGGTGATCCTGTCCTTAGCCTCTTCACCCTGGTCATAGTGGTTTTATATATTCCGCTTTACGCGGCCAAAAATAATTTATTTTGGTTAGCAGCCCCGTAAATAAAGATATTTTCTCTCTATTTATTATTCGTCTGGGAAACACCACCGTATCTCGCTCAGACACCGTGGTAAATGTCCTCAAACGAGACATAGGTACAAGACACAGGAACTTTGTCTTGATGTCCCCAAATTACCCTGCCATGATGCTACACTGTTGAATTCACGTTGAGCCTGGGCGAAAATTGTGTGTCAGTTACTGTAAATCATTGTGCTTTGACGATCGAAATTGCACTGATATTGAAATTTATTTTTATTTAAAAACTAGAAGATTTCAACCAAAAAAAAAAATTACAATAATTCAAAACAATTCAACTTTTAAAAATGACGTTTAAATAAATTTAGGTAAAATTATTTAGTTTTAAAATGTATTTTTCACATAATAACAACAAATTGTATTGTTAATTTTGCTTTAATCACATAGTCGGTTGGTTTCATATATTATCCTCTGGCGTTCCTAGAACTAACCAACGATGCCGTTCCAACATAGCACCAGCCAAGACCAGCCCATAACATAGGCATCTCGGTTCGCGGCCTTGACAGTTACACAGATGGAAAAGGCCTAGAGAATTTCTTCTCAGAATTTGGTGATGTGCAAAGGTCCGACGTGATTTATCACACAGATACTTTTGGTTTCGTAAACTTCTCTGGCACACAATCCACAGACCAGGTTGTGGAAATACTAATAGACATATCTTGGACGGGAAAGTGATCCGCGTAGACTTTTCCGTTTCTCATGACCCAAAAAACACCGCTTCGAGAAGTTTATCAGGTCGTCCTAGCAACAATGTCTTTTCTGGAAGGTACTTTGACCATTCTAACAACAACACCACTTCTGGAAGGAACATGGGTGAATCTAACAACAACACCTACTGGTAGGTACATTGGTTATTCTAACAACAAGGCCTCAACTGGAAGGTCCTGTGGCCGCCCTAACAACACCTTATCCCAGAAGGTACCTAGACCATTCTAACAACCACACCTACTGGTAGGTACATAGGTCATTCTAACAACAACGTCTCTTCTGGAAGTTACCATGGCCACCCTAACAACAAGGCCTCAACTGGAAGGTCCTGTGGCCGCCCTAACAACACCTCATCCCACGAGGTACCAAGACCATTATAACAACAACACCTCTTCAGGAAGGTACATGGGTCATCCTAGCAACAACGTCTCTTCTGGGTGGTACCGTAGCCGCCCTAACAACAATTACTCTTCTGGAAGGTATGATAGGTATGGAGGTATGATAAAAAGCTTATAATCTTTTAAAAATTACAATTATCCGAAGCAATTTGACTTTTCAAAATTATATTTGAGAAAATTCATTTAATAGAATATTTTTAGTTTTGTGTAAATTTGACCATCTTGGCAAAGAATTTCCACACCTTCCAGGTGGGAACTTCTTTAAAGGGTTATCTTATAGTGTCGCCTCGCCCCAAACTACATGTGTTTGCTAAGAAGAGACCAAAGGTAAAAACGATGAGTTACTTTATTAAAGAGGTGTGAGCTTGGCAAACTTTCGGACAATAACGCCCTTCAACAGGTTGTAATACGAATACAAGTTATTGTATGAAAGCTCTCCAGGCTCATACTTCTTCAATAAACTCTTCGCCCTTAGCTCTAGCTTCTTATTTCAGCAATGGTATCCGGCCATTCCTCCTATTGTCATCTACATATTTCTGTTTAGGATGACTCGATCGAGCTAGACGGAGCAAACAGGTAAAGAACTAATCTGCTGACGCAATGGACTCCAAAGGAATGGCAAAGCCTCAAATTCTGAGGCAGAAATATTTTCAGAGTCCAAGAGCAGAATTGCTTCCCCATATTCCCTTAGTGATTGACTCCATTGTTGGACCGGTGGAAACGATATTTTTATATTGTGTCTCAACATTTTTAAGTATGTTATGAAATCAAAGGAATAATAGGTTTAATATACAATGTATGCAATTTGAAAATTATTTTGAGAGTTTTATCATGAAAATAAGATTAAAAAAAGAATATTATTTCAAAATTTTAAAATTGAAAGTTGAATAAATGCGCGATTGACAGATTTTGCATCTTGCAGTTAAAAGTGTGCATTGATACTATTCAAATTCCATTACTTGACACAACAACAATAAAACTTAAACAAATTATAATTATAAAAACATTTTTTTCTACTTTCAAAAAATATATTTAAGCAAATTTATATTTGTGATAATTTTGTGTCAAATATTTACATAGTAATTTAACAACAGAACGTATATAAGCATATTTTACTCTCATAGTAGTGTAGCGAAACTTTAAAAATCATATTATATATTGTCATCTAAAATATCATTCTTCAGACCAAAGTTGAACAGCAATGGCTAACCAGGGCAGTGACAACCAAGATGCAGAGGTTGCACCGTGTAGAGCCATCGTAGTGAAAAACATCAACAGTACCACAACTGATAAGGAGTTATCTGATTAATTCTCCCCTTACGGTCAAGTGGTTTTTGCTCGAGTCCGTCACCGAGATAACCACCCATCCCAAGGTTACGTCGCTTTCAATGTCCTACATGAAGCAATGTCGGCTATGGATGATATGAGGAGACCATTATTTAAAGGAAATTTCATCAACCTAACTTATTACAAGGGATATTTTGAAGACTAGTACTAGATGAAACTGAGTCTCTACTATGTTCAACACCAGGCAGTGCGAAAATGTTGAACTTTATTACTGGGAGATCTAATGTGTTCGTATTGATTTGTGGAAGTTTGTGGTTTCAACAATAGGAGACTACAGACACCAGCCTAACAGAACATTTAGAAATAAACAAAGCCCAAGGAAACCATAATAATTTACTTTAGAAGACCATAATTTGATCATGATCGCCCCATGGAACTATCTAGAAGCCCTCCACCTCTATAGAAAGCCCTACCCGCCGGAGAGACCTTGCTCAAATAGGTATTTACATTTACAGGAATTTAAATTGAATAATCAGGGATTTGTAATTATGAAACTTTATATTTTACCTTTATATGATAATCCAAATAATTTTGTATATAATTTATTTAAGCAACATTTTTTTATTCATAGCATTTTAATGTAAGATCTATTTATTTTTAATAGAATTGCATAAAAAAGAATTTTTCTTCATTTTATGAATATGTTAACTATATATATATATATATATATATATATATATATATATATATTAAGGTATTCAAATTCAGGCTTTGTTCAAAAACAAATATTTGAATAGAGCATTGCGAATAATATTTGTACACATATTTTTAAGTACCTTTGTTCTTTTGTATATGTTTATATTTTTAAAGATATCAAAGTATATTATGTGAATTTGGTTAATTTTTGTCAAATAAAAATAGTTCTCTATATTTTGAATGTTTATCATTTATATAAAATTTGTTTTCTAAATAAGAGGGCCTATTGAAAAGTAAGGTCTCCAACTACTCCATTTCCGATCGCGAGTTGGTAGGTGAAATTTGGCAAAAGCACTGTATTCCTTGGTTCCCACGCCACAGTGTCGAACAATCCACGTGACTTCGGTGCACTCAGTCGCTGCATAGCAGCCGTTTAGGATGGAACTCCCGCTTCACTCGCTCGCCAGGTGCGAACTGTGCTCAGTAATTCGATTTTTGAATGCAAAAAAAGTTATTCCGATAGAAATCCATCGACAGTTAGTGGAAGTGAATGGTGAGAAGTGTAGGGACGTGAAAAAATGCGGAAGTGGTGCCGGGAGTTTTCTGAGGGCCGGGAAAACGTTCACGATGAGCAGGGATCAGGGCAGGTGAGTTTGTCGGAATCAACAGTGTCTCGAATCGATGAGATGGAGCGCCTTAACCAGAGAATAACCCATCCTGAGATAATGGAAGATCTTAATGAAGAATGTGGCTATTTCTCCGTGCAGAATATTGTGTCGGAGGTCCTCGGGTACAAAAAGGTGTCCGCCAGATAGGTCCCTAAGAAGCTCAACGAGGAACACAAGATCATGTGAGTGGCGAGTGCCACAGAATTTCTCTGCCGCTATGAAGAAGATGGCGAAGTATTTATGGATTCGATTGTAACTGGAGACGAAACTTGGGCACATAGTGTTGTTAGTAGTGAAGGTTAAGTGATGCCTCCACATTTTTTTTACACCAGGTGCCAGAGTCAATGCCTTTGACCACACCGAGGTGTTAGCCATAGATGTAAAGACTTGGATAGCTAATGTAGCACTTAGGATGCGGTATGTTTTTCAACAAGACTCATGACCACCTCATACAGCCAGAGCAACCTAAAAATGAATGGAAAAGAATGACAACCATGTCACAGCCAACATTTGACCCTCAGTTCATGAGATGTCAATCCGTTGAACTATTACGTGTAGGGCGCAGTTGAGAGGGACTCGAAAAGTCATTCCCACAACACTGTTTCAGCATTCAGAGCTGCTATGGTGGATAAAATGGTAAACATTTTCAAGACCCATCTCATTACTGCCTCCAGTCGGTTTCGGCGGAGTATAAAAGCTAATTTTGATGCTGATATCGGTTTCATTGAATGCTGTCGTTTTTTATGTTCTTTTATTAAGAGGCTTCCCCCAATGCGAAGAATCTCCTTCCAGATAATCGGGGGCCTTCACCCCTTACTTCAAGGTTTAATTAAAACATGCAGATATACAATGTTTTGTTGATACGCGAGAATGGGGTTGACGTCATCCATCTCTTGCCCGAAGAGCTAGGTCTGGCGACTAGATGATGTACTAATACCAACTTTTAGTAATAAAAATCAATTTCACGGATTTTTTCACTGAATAATAGAATAAACCAACACCAGCTATTCGCATTGCATTCTGTTTTATTAATCAAAGACAGGTAATTTGTGAAACAATTAGACTACAATTTCATTAATTGTCTGGGAAACTATCAACCATACCTCGCTCAAAAAATATATATCTTTACATCTTGCACTCACCAGCCACCATCACCATTTGATAAGGTATAAATTGTTTTTATGATTTTAATGGAAAGTCGATGCAGAGCTTTATTAATATAGTCTCGGACACGGATTCTCTCTCACTTGGTAGAGGTCAAAATAGATTACAAAAAATAATGGATGAAATAAAAATTTAAATTATTTAGTCACATGTATGGTTATTTCCAAAATAAAATATCTACTGCCTCTTATTGCAATGATAAATTAATAGGGTTCATAAAATTTAGACACTTGTATGATGCAATCAAGGCTAAGGGAGATAACAAGCGGCCATCATAGGATGCAAATTGTATCAATGTAGATTACGCTTTGACTAGCAATTCCAATGATTCCGGTGATGAGTCCGATCACCGGGAGACCTGAATTTGAAGGGAGTTTTTAGGTCTAATACAGAAGATTTCAACAACCAATGATGGCAGTATGGAACAGGGCGTCTCAACGCTGTACCATTTGGACCATACAGAGCCCGTGGAAATGGCTCAAGCACATTTGATAGAAGACCAAGATTTAATGATAGCTACACGGAACGTGGTCACAACTGACTAGACCATCACCACAATAGAGGACATTGTCCGCCGCAGAGACATTATTCAGGAAGGTATTTGTTTTACTAAGCCAGGAGTAATACAAAGTAAGAATTTATATTCATGACATTTAGGAATTACTAAGGATTTGAAAGTGATATAACTAATATTCTTACCTTGTAAAATATAAAATAATTTATGATAAAACTATATATTTAAGTACAATTTTCTTTGATCCTCTGCATTTGAATGGGAATATAATTTTTTTTTTTAACTTATATTACTATATATACATATATACGATGCACTAGCGCGCCATCTGTTATGAAAATTATAATATAATTGAAAAAACTTGTTAAAAAAACACTTTGTAAAAAAAAAAGTAACACTCATATAAAAAGATATTTCAAAAAGGTACGCAAGCAACTTGAAAAAAAAAAAAAAAGCAGAACGCTCATTGGTCGCTTAATTGGCCTGGTGTTGTTACCTCACCTTGTATTTACTCCGTGTAAAAAAAATTCTTCAAATGAAAAAATAAATAGCCAAAAAAAACTAATCAAAATGTAGTCGAAATTTTCCTCAGGTTTATAAAAAGCGACATGCAAAATTTGGTACCAATTGGTTCAGTAGTTTTTGAGTTTATCGCGAAACAGAAGACAGACATTGACTTTTATATATATAAGAAGTTTAAAACCTTCAAAATAAAAATGTACTTGGTTTTATAAAATATTTGGTCTATCAGGGTATGTAAATCGTAAGCTTAGTTCTAAAGCCAATATGTGACTATTGAAAAAAAAATATTTCAGAAATCTTTTGTACATATATTTTTAAAATATTTTATGTTAATATTTTTTTTTTATATTTTTCCAAACATCCACAGGAATTTGAGAATTTTGTTATTTTTGTGTCAAATAAAGAAAGTTATATATTTTCATTGTTAATCGATATCGAAGATGCATAGATATCGAATTTGCATGTCCATTTTTTTGATATATATAAAAAAAAACTTTTCTAAAATGCTCTTTACAGTTCAAAGTGACTGCACTTGACAAGAATAGAAAAAAAATTGGTTTAACATACCATACCATTGTTTTGACACACACAAATTGTGTTTCTTAATTAGAATTATGATGCACTAGCGCGCCATCTGTTATGAAAATTCGAAACTATTTTAGACGCGTAAGTTTCTTTTTGAAATTAAACAATTCTACTGTCCTTACTGCAATGGAAAATTAATGGGAGGACCTGGCACATCAATGGTGAACCCTCCCAGCGGTTTCAGCCAGTTTAATCTACAATCCCGCTGCTATATTGCATTTTTCGATCTTCTTTTTATAGTGATATTGTTGCTAGACTCTTGGAATGGGTATTTTAGATGAACTATGGACATAAGCTTTGAGGACAGTAGAATTACATACAATTATAAATAAATATTTTTTAAAATTAGAATTGGCTACAATATTTGAATATTTTCAACATTGAAACGTTTAACCAGTATAATGTACTGAATGTGCCGAAATAAATTTTCAAAGAATTTATTTTTTAGAAAGTGTTTGAAAAATTGACGTATTTAATAAATACATGGTGCGTTCATTAATTTCCAGGACTGGTTAAAAAATAAAATAAATAAAAAAGCTAGAGAAAATATTTTTTACAGAGTTGAATATTGGACATTCGACCACACCTGACTGAAAGCACGAGTCTCGTGGCGCACGCGCCGATCTAAAAATAGAACAAAACAACTTCCTTGTAAGGTTCGCATTTCTGATTTTAAAATGGCCATTTTCGAAGAGCAGAGAATCTGCATTAAGTTTTGTTTTAAATTGAAAAAAAAAAGTGATACTGAGACGTATGAATTGATTAAAGAAGCTTTTGGCGATGCAGCTTTATACCGTTCAAGAACTTTTGAATGATTTTCACGCTTCCAAAAAGGTCGGGAAAAGGTAAACGATGATCAGCATACTGGGCGTCCAAGATCATTTCGTTGCGAGGAAAACAAGCTCAAAATAAAGGAGTTAATTAAATCTAACAGAAGAATTATCTTCAGTGACTGGACTATCTGTTTATTTGGGGATAATGAGGTGCTTAAGGGAGGCAGTGCGCCTTAAAAGACCTGAAAGATGGCAAAACAATGACTGGATACTTCACGTCGGTAATGCGCGGCCGCACACAGCCCATGTTGTTTAGCAGTTTTTGGCCAAGCATTCAACCATACAGATCCCTCATCCACCCTATTCCCCCGACTTAGCCCCCAATGACTTTTTCCTCTATCCTAAATTGAAAATTAACTTGAAAGGACGGAAATTTGACAACGTTGATATGATACAAGCTGAATCGAAGGCAACCTTGAGGAACCTCTCAAAAAGTGATTTTATCTCCTGCTTCGACAATTGGAAAAAAAGATGGAACGGGTGTATTGAGGCAGGAGGGGCATATTTTGAAAAATATTGAATTAGTTTTTTTATTTGTTTTATTTTTTCAAAGATACAGAGCAGTCCTGGAAATTAATGAACGCACCTTGTATATGTTGTATAGTAAATATAAATAATAATTGGATTGATTTATTCCTGTCGACTCTCTGTCGGATCCTGTTGTTTACCTGTGTAGGATCCTGTTGACTCTTGTCGACTTACTGTGGGATTGGTGAATTGTGGTGAATCCTATGTCAGATTATGTTGAATTGATTAATGATGGCGCAGTCTTGGTCGAATGGTGGGTTTCCACAGGGGAAATAACGAGCACACCTGGATGGGATAGAACATGGACTTTGCGAAAGGGAGAGAGTGATGAGACTGGAGGAGGTACCTTTGCCTTTTACATGATCGAGAGGACTTTACCTTGGTTGGAGCCTAAGTTGAGCGCACCTTGCTTCTAGCCCGGTCACCTACCTTCTCTTAACTTCTTGTCCGAGATCATCATCGTTAACTCCCTCGGTTTCTCATTGATGGAGATCATTCTACGTGCCTGCTTCTGATTCGCTATTAGTTGGTCATGCTTAAAGGTGATTGGTTGTTGATTTGTCATGCTTAACTGTGATTGGCTTGGTACCTCCATTGTCGCCATGAATGCAATCTTCCAGGAAGAAGAAGGTCTTTGAACTTTAGTTTTATGGTTCTCCTGGGCACAGTGACCTTTACTTCCTGGATGATGCAATCCTGTTAATTGTTGTTCCCTTTTTCGCGAAGCCTAACTTTTATTAAATCTTTTGACGATACATTGCATAGGTTGTGGTGGGGTTACATATTGCTATATATACAAATTATCACATATATGTTAATATAAAGTAACAACGCGCCATCTATATTAAGGAAATGTGAAGACATTAACAAAACGATTGTTTCTTCTACACACCAAACAAACTTCCACTACCCTTTCTGCGATGAAAAAATATTTGGAGGGCCTTGCTCTTCAGTGGTGAACCCTCCCAGCGGTTACACCAATTTAATATACTAGATCGCTTTTTAGAGTTCTAATACTCTACTTGACGATTCTGTTTATGCTACACTGAAAGGTGGAATACCAGAAATGGTATTCACATATTTGAGGAAGGTCATTGCTCGATGCAAATATGTATTTGTAATTCTTCTGTCTTAAAAGCTTATGTAAATAGTTTGCTTGAATATCATTTTCCGAGATTCCACCCTTCAGTGCAGCGTATATAAGCAGAATCGTCCAGTACAGTATTAGAGCTCTAATAGGCAGTCTGGTAAATCAAATTGGCGAACCCACAGGGAGGGTTCACCACTGATGAGCCAAGCCTTCCCAATATATTTTCATCGACAGTAGAAGTTTGTTTATGTATAAAACAAACATTAATGTCTTAATGTTTGATTTCCTAAGTATATATGAGCTTAAAAATTACGATTAGAAATATTTATTATTTATAAAAAAACTGGGAAAAATATATGTATAACAGAGACGAGAAAAGCGTAGAGAATTCAATTAATGAACACAAAAATCACGTAAAACTCGTTACTAAACTAACTGGAACTATAAAGTAAGAACTGCATTCTACAATGGATTCTTGCTCATGTTGGAATCGGGGGTAATGAGATAGAAGATGAAATAGCAAAGGAAGCCAGGAAGATGAGTCAAAAGGAAAGAACAAATTCATTGATGCTGATTCTTTGGAAAAATACAAATAATCCAACAAAAGACAAGGTTAAATATGCGACATAAACGCTGAGAGAAGAATAACAAAAATAATCACTAGACTCACAATGAAACATTACAAAGGAATGACGACACATCCAGATGGCACAAGAACCTACAGTACGTGTAAAAATTGTCCTGGTGTGGAACTAACACATACCTACATAGTATCATTTTAGCAATGGCCGCAACCTTGCAGAAAATTGACATGGACCCAGAACAGCAGCTTTTACACACCCAAGATAGAGGACATTGCGACTGCTGTGATAGAGATGCGTAGAGACATTCATGGACAGGACAACACCACTAACAACTGAAAATAATATGTAGAAGAGCGTTAAAACCGAATAGAATTTAAATGCCAAAACACTAAAACATAATTTTTACCCAGTTCGACACAACAAAGAATATAATTTTCTATATGTATCAAAGGGAAACTTTTCTCTTTAAGATACATTAGAGCAATAAAATTTGGAGTAACACTCCAGTACAAAGACTACTGTTTTTATAAAGAAAATGTGCTACAATACCACTTTTAGGAAATTCAGACAAAATACAACTTGCATATCATAGTTACGGGATATGGTCTTCATCAGTTTATAAGCTGCTTCGATTTCTTAATATCCTACAGGGTAGAGTTGCGAAATCGGTAGATGTAGGATGTTATGAAATAGTCTTGTACTGATGAGGTTCACAGCAGGAAACCTTGGTATATCGGTTGACTTTTGTCTCATTTGGCAAAACTGGTTCTGTAGCATATTCTCCATCGTCAAGATACATCTGTATTAGGGTGATAAACTAAGATGCATTGTTGAAGTGTATTTTGAAAGATATTTCCTATTTTGGGATATGAATACCATCATCCCGGAACTGAGTTATATGAATTAATATATGGCATTTAATAAATTAAATTTTATTTCTTTCTAAGAATTGTACATGTTTCACCAAACCTGGCCATGACCATCTTGGCAAAGGGTTTCTACACCTCCCAGGTGGTACCTTCTTTAAAGAGTTCGCTTATAGCGTCGCCTCACCCCAAACTATATATATTTGCTAAGAAGAGACCAAAGGTAAAGCGATTAGTGACTTTATGGAAGAGGTGTGAGCTTGGCAAGCCTTCGAACAATAACGCCCTTCAACAGGCTCTAATTGGAATACAGGTTATTGTCCGAAAACTCGCCAATCTCACACCTCTACATTAAAAAACTCGTCGCTTTTACCTTTGGTCACTTCTTATCAATGACATCCGCCATTACTCTTATTGTCAACTACCTATTTTTGTTTAGGATGACTCGATCGAGCTTAACGGGACAAACAGGCTAAGAATTGATAATGCACAATTTGAATTATAGATTATAAACACAAGGTAATAAGACCAAATCCAAATAAATAAATAGTGTGTTATTTTAAGAAACAATTTAAAAAGGCCTTTTTCATTCAAAAGAAATGTGAAACAATTAACAGAATGGAAGAAAGAGGAAATATAATTGATATTTATAGATATGCTTTTAATCTATATTAAAAAAACGTGTTTTTTTTTCCACTTTTAATTCTAATAATTATATTCTGTGTTTTCAGATAACTGTCTTCTTTTTATCTGTTATCTTGTTCACACACTTGATAACAGTAACTTTTTAAAACATGCTGTGGTAAAATTTCTCATTCAGTACTTTTGTCTGAAGATGGTAACAACGCTGTTACCGAAACGTCAAAAACTATTTATATATTTGGATTTGGTCTTATTACCTTGTAGGCCAAGCATTATTCTGCTGATGCAATGGAGGCCAAAATGAATACAAAGTCTCAAAATCTGACACAGAAATATTTTCAGAGTCCAAGAGCAGACTTGCTTACCCACATACCTGATTGACTCCATTGTTGGACCAGTGGAAACGATATTTTCATAGAGTGAAAATATTTGAGCATATTATGCATCAAAGAAATAATATGTGTGATACACAATATATGAAAATCGAAAATTATGTTGAAAAGAGAATTACCATGGAAATAAGATTATAGAAGGAATTTTATTTGAAATTCTTAAAATTAAAAGATGAATAAATGCGCCATTGACAGACTTTGCATCTTGCTTTTAAAAGTGTGAACTAATACTATTTAAATTCCATTATTTGACACAACAAAAACTTAAACAAATTATAAATATCAAAACAATTTTTTTTTTACTTTCAAAAAAATATATTTAAGCAAATTTATATTTTTGATAATTTTATGTCAAATATTTACATAGTAATTTAACAACAGAACGTATATAAGCATATTTTACTCTCATAGTAGTGTAGCGAAACTTTAAAAATCATATTATATATTGTCATCTAAAATATCATTCTTCAGACCAAAGTTGAACAGCAATGGCTAACCAGGGCAGTGACAACCAAAATGAAGAGGTTGCACCGTGTAGAGCCATCGTAGTGAAAAACATCAACAGTACCACAACTGATAAGGAGTTATCTGATTATTTCTCCCCTTACGGTCAAGTAGTTTTTGCTCGAGTCCGTCACCGAGTTAACCACCCATCCCAAGGTTACTTCGCTTTCAATGTCCTACATTAAGCAATGTCGGCTATGGGTGATATGAGGAGACCATTATTTAAAGGAAATTTCATCAATCTAACTTATTACAAGGGATATTTTGAAGACTAGTACTAGATGAAACTGAGTCTCTACTATGTTCAACACACGGCAGTGCGAAAATGTTGAACTGTATTACTGGGAGATCCAATGTGTTCGTATTGATTTGTGGAAGTTTGTGGTTTCAACAATAGGAGACTACAGACACCAGCCTAACAGAACATTTAGAAATAAACCGAGCCCAAGGAAATCGCAAGAATTTACGAAAGACCATAATTTGATCATGATCGCCCCATGGAACTATCTAGAAGCCCTCCACCTCTATAGAAAGCCCTACCCGCCAGAGAGACCTTGCTCAAATAGGTATTTACATTTACAAGGATTTAAATTGAATAATCAGGGATTTGTAATTATGAAACATTATATTTTACCTTTATATGATAATCCAAATAATTTTGCATATAATTTATTTAAGCAACATTTTTTTCTTTGACATTTTAATGTAAGTTTATTTTAAAACGATTTTTAAAAAAATTATATAAAGGTTAAAAGAACTTATTTTGATTTTATATTTTACTATTTAGATATTTAAATTAAGGCTTTGTTAAAAATCAAATATTTGAATAGAGAAATGTAAAGAATATTTGTTCACATATTTATCTTTAATCTTTTGTACATGTATTTTAAAATCTTTCACGGTAAATTATGATTTTTTTTGTGTCAAATAAAACTATCCCTCTTTCCTTTTTTATGTTAATCATTTATTATATATTTGCTTTCTATATCTTTTTGCATGAACAAAAATCTATTTTAAAATCTTTTAGGTACACCCTTTATAAGAATACACACATCTTAGATTTCAACTTGCCATTGTTTTTCCACTCGCCATTAACCATTATTTCATAGATTGTTGCCTTGTTTGGTTCAAATTTGGTTCAAGTTAACATTATAAGTTCTCAATCAATATGAAAGAACGGATCCCTCTATATATGCATTAATAAGTTTATGTTGTTAATCACTTTTAAAGAACTAATAGATTTTTTATTCAATAATGGAATCGTTATATGCCCTTTCATTGTCTTGATAGGGCATTTATGTCAGCAAATGGATGCTCACTCTTTCATTCACACATCATAGAAATAGCCGAATGATTATATCTACATACTTGTACAATAAAATCGAGTTGAAGAGGAATAACATAAACAGGTTAAAATATTCCTTTGCACCATTCGTAAAGGAATAATACAAATATATTGTTTAATGGATAAACTATTTGAATATTTGTTAGCTTAATGTATGTATGCTAATAACGATTAGAAATATGTTTTGTCGATAAAATAACTGAAAATAAAAGCTTAGAGCATACAGAATTTCTAAAACACAAATAGAATAATTCAACAAAGTATATAAATACTATATGTACAAAAGGAGCATTAAAATAATGCAAATTTTGTTTATCAACTCTGAACAGAACGTACTTTTGGTGTTAAAAAAATGTACCGTAACACCTGTTCTGACAAATGCAGACAAAATCCAACCTGAGTACCATGGTTTTGGGAGAATGGCGCTCATCAGTATAGGTCCATTTGTATCAGTATAGCGCCCCATTCGTTTAAAAGATTCTAAGGAAGATGATTTTTTTTTCATTGCAGTAAGGACAGGTGAAAGTGTTTTATATCTATCTGGGTTTAATAGACATTTGTAGTTCAAATTATTGTAAATAGATGGCGCACTTCTGTTTAATTTAGCTGTGATACAATCAGGATATGTAGACTGGTATAAAATCGAAGCCGCCTCTGTACTCATGGGGGCTGTCATAACCCGGAACCATGGTATTGAGGTTAACCTTTTTCTTAATTTTTGAAAAATTTGCTTATTCATTATCAATACGTTCTATACTGGGATGAAAAACAAAATGGAATTATTTAATGCATTTTAAAAGAGAAGTGTATCTTTTGGTACAATAATTTCGTCCTTTCGCAACTATGCTATATAATTTGTCATTTTGAAATAAAAATGTTTAAAATCATATTGGAAGAGTATATATATATATATATATATATGACCAAACCTGGCCCTGAATATCTTGGCAAAGTTATTCCATACCTGTGAAGTTACTTACGTCAACGAGTTAACCTTTGTTTATAGTGGCGCTTCGTCCCAAACTACATAATTCTGTTTGGGATGACTCGACCGAGATAGATGGAGCAAACAGGCCAAGAACTAATCTTCTGATGCACAATGGACCCGTCTCAATTACGGAATAGAAAGGCAAAACCTTAACTTTCTCTGAGGCAAAAATATTTTAAAATAGATTCTCACAGCAAAAGACCTGGTTTCCCACAAAACACAATTGATCGACCCATTGTTGGACGTTGGTAATAAGGTTTTTTAAATGTCCCAATATTTAATTATAATGGGTATTCGCATTGCATTCAGTTTCCTCATCAATGTCGGGTCATCTGTGAAACGATTGACATACAATTTCATTAGTTATCATGGAAACTCTTATTCACCGTATACCTCGCTTCACCTCTTCCACTCGCCAGACATCACTGTGGTAGATCTCTAAAGAGATATTGATATAAAGGTCAGGAATTCCCTGACTTTGTCTCCAAGTACCCGAATTACACATCCATGATGTTATACTTTTCACGTTGATGCTGGATGAAAATACTGGGTGACAGTTACTGTAAACCTTTGTACTTTGATGATCGAAAATGCAATTATATAATATTGGAATTTCGTTTTATAATAAACATGAAAACCATAACCAAATTACAATATAATTACAAACACAATTCTACTTAATACTTAAGCAAATTTATTTATATCATTATTTAGATTTCAAATTTACATAGTAATTTAGCAACATATGTATATATGTTTTATATGCATATTAGCAACTCTGCCATATATATAATACTTCGCCTCAAAAGTATTGTTTCGTAAAAAGAAAAATGGCGCATTCCAGAAGAGAATGTTTTTGGAACGTTCTAGAAAAATGTAAAAAATCGGAGAACAACGGATTGGCCAATCAGTAGCGATTGCGCAATGCTCAATCCTGGCGGCTTTGTGATTGGCTAACCAACCATGACCGTTCTGGAAAGATCTGCTTCGGTATATATAGGGATGAAAAGCTCATGCAGGGGAAGTCGAAGAACGAAGCTACGTGCTGTACTCCAAGCAAGCTGCTGTCTCAAGAAGTCGGACTGTTGCTTACCGCCGACGCCGGTGTGCTTCCTGGAAGATTCTGGAAGGTTCTACGAACTTCTGTCTCCTGTTCTGCTCCTGCTTTCTTCACTGTGCTGCAGTTGGTGAGTGTTGAACTGCTGTTTTCTTTATTGTTGTTTTATATTTTTGCACTCTTCTGTAATTATTTTATCGATTAGGCTTAAATAAAGTCCTAAAGATCCTTTGTACCCACGGAAGTTATTATTTGTCAACTAACAACGCAACAGTATCATCATATGAAATAGTGTGTTGATCAGTAAGATTTTACCGGCACAGCATGGGGCACCACTGCGGTGTTAAACCTCAAAAGTTGTAGTAGCTAAGTATTGATGAGAGAGAGGGTGTCGATGGTGTTCAGAATGATAGAGAGAGCACTCACATGTATATATATGTACATGAATATATAACATGATTTAATGTGCATCAACAACTGTACAACAAAGATGGATAGAGTATTTACAAGATGGGGAGAAATATCGACTCTGGGGGCCATCACCAATTGTCCCTCAGATTCAAACGTTCCATTTGTCGACGCTGACGTTTGAATTCCTTCTCTTCGGCCTTGCGGATGGCCTTCTCCATTTCCCGCAGCCAGAGCTCGTTCTCGCTAACGGCCGCAGGGGACTTCTTGTCCAGCTGGATGGTAAATAGACTTTTGACGATCTTCCACGTCTTGGTCATTTTCCTGTATAACACACAACTTCTGTCAGATAATTTTACTATTAGAGCCAGGACTAACTACACTATCTAAATCTTTAGTGAGCTTTAAAATACCATTGCGAAGTTAAGAAATTGTACAAATTTACTCATACAAAAGTATTTTTCACGTCATCTCATCTTATAGCACAAGTACATGTAGAAAATTTACGAAGTCCAAAGAGTAAAAAAAAGCAAATAATATCAAGGTCACCAGTAAATAAATAAGTAAATAGCTATCCACATCCCAACTTTATTGTCGCATAACCGTACCTCCAGAGATTTAATCACATCTACCCCTGCTAATACTCCAGTAGATTTCTTGATGACAATTTCCTTACTATTTTAAATGGAAGGTCCATTAGTGATAAAAATAAAAATTTTATTTATATTCCTAGAGTGGGCTCCTCGGTCGTCGTATAGCTTTCCTAGCATTACTCGAACTTATCAATGACCTTTATATTGAAAGTATATCATATTCTGATCATCTATCTTTAGTTCTAAGCATTAATATTTTAAACCCCAAACAATAAAAAAAAACTGCCAAACCTTGCTACACAAAAATATTTCTAGGTAGCAAAAATAAAAACTTCATTATATTCAAAAGTAATTCAAAAGATATGACCAATACACCACCCACTTTGGACCCCGGTATTGGATCTTTCGTAAAGATACTTTCAAATGAAATTCTATCAGTCATGACGCAAATAGAGATGGGCTCTGAAAAGAGATCTAATGGTTTAAGATTCAAACCATGGTTTGACAATGTTATGAGGCGAAGTAAAATATGAATGAAAAACTTAAGTTATATCTAACAAAGAAAATAATACAAATGATAGAGATTCATTTATTGCAAGCGAGAGAAAATATTTATTACAAATAAAATAAGAACACTTTAAAGAGGTACAAGTTACTCTTTTTGGTGTTAAAAATTGGTCCCAATTTTGGAATAATAAAGACATTTAAAAAAGGGACACCATAAGAAGATAAATTCAGATATCATACTGGCAGACTTTTTACCAAACGTTGCTGGCTGCACCTTCGTCAAATGTGCAACTTCTGTCAGATTTATCTTATTATGACCCGGAATTGAATTGTGAGATCTTGTTTAATGAAGTGCACAGAGAAATACATAAACTTAGGGATAATAAAGTCACACCGGAATCAGTTCTAGAATTCTAGCTTCTCTTATGTAGAGTTGTTCAGAATTTTATACGAACAGAGTCTCTTCCCCCCTTCTACAATGAAATAATTTTCACGATTCTCATTATATTAAAAAAATAGAAAAAAAAAACATTATGATTCTTAGAAAGAAAATGTGCTCGGAGAATAAAGATAGAAATATAAAGAGCTCAAAACCTTTCACATACAATACGTTTTAAAAAATTATATTTATATAAGGATATTAAACAAACTTATTGCGAAAGGATTTTGATTATAATATTCTATAGCAATTTATTATATCCAATAAAGAAAGAACTTTGTAAAAAAACAACGTTGTAGTTGACATTTGAAAACATTGGATAACGTAGAGTCTCTTGACCTAGTTGTGGTATCTCTACACTCCAGTTCCGTCTTCCTCTTCTCCTACAGTACCATTCTTTCTTACTTGATCTAGTTTACTATGTGTTAGATATATTATCAACAATTGAAAATTAGCAAAAAAAGGTTTGTCACTTACCAAGCAATAGCAATAATCTTACCTTTGAAGAAATATACGTATATAAAAAAGAAAAATAAATCAAAACTGACAGCTTATCCAAATCATCACTGGTACAAACCATTGAAACAATTAAAAGAACTTCAAAAATTCAATAGAAATCAACAAAAACTTTAGAAAAATTAAGAAGTGGCCATATAAAAACCTTAAAATTTCAAAATGAACAAAAAACCTTCAATAACTGCTTGAAATTCAATAGTGCGGAAGCTTTTCCTGAACATATCATGCTCAGAACTGACAATAGAGGACCTATTTTTCAGGCCTATAACTACCATCGCAAAATTGGAGAGGAGTGGACTTCAAGAATTGGTTTAACCATGGAGATAAGCACCATCACAACAACAATTGATTTAAATCTCTTGGATATCAATCAAACAAATGCTACGGGTTTCTGGAGTTTCTTGATCTTTATTAGAACGTAATCTCGAGCATTCTGGCATCTCTGTCCTTCTACAGGAGTACATACAAGTTGCAGAAACATATAAACGCCATTAAGATGCTAACTAATTTGTATATACATTTAATTATTAGGATTGGGTTTTGCATATTGCTTGACGTTGTAAAAAATATGTTTTTATGTACGCCTGTAGAAGTGCAGAGACTCCCGAAAGCTCGAGATCATGTTTAATAAAGATAAAGAATTTCCAGAAACCTGTAGCATTTGTTTAATATAAATAGATGTATTAAATGATGATAGCAGTTTGCCTGGCCGGCATTAATTGTTTTTGAGGTAAGAAATACACATTGTCAGTAGAGTTTTTATCTTGGATGAATATTTTATGTTTATCTTTCGATATTTCGACAAGGCTGATCGCTCATCGTCTACTAGGAACAGGTCTCTAATACTTTTCTATTCACCGAGATGTATTAGAATCCTACCTACAGTTTAAAACCAAGTAACAAATATGTTTTTATTAATGTTCGATTATTAATATATATACAGTTATCAGAGTCATCAAGCAACAATTCTTAATAATCAATTCTGTCACCGTTTGCTTTTGTGAATGGAATAAATACCCAAATATGGCCATTTCTCATAACCATCGGTGGTTCAGTGGTAGAATGCTCGCCTACCACGGCCCGGGTTCGATTCCCGGCCGATGCATTTTTTTTTTTTTTACAATTTTTAAAACTCATTTATATATTATACAAGAATGACATCCACGGCGCCAATCTATAATTGTAACGAATAGTATTTGGATAGAAGCATTTAATCGGGTAAACTCCGGGCGTTGCCCGGGTCATTCGGCTAATATAGAATATATGCACGATATCTTTTATAAAGTTGTAGGAGGATGATATCCTGCACCAAAAGAGAAACCATGAATTATGCATCAGAACATGCATTATGTTTATCTTCCCAGTATAAAATGAGGGCCCAAAACCATGGTATATAGCTTGGGTTTTTGTATGGATTTTCCAAAACTGATGTTGTGTTCGTGGTGTTATATCAGAACCTCTATCTGGGAACCATGGAGTCAGGTTATGGCTATTTTTATTCTTCAGATATCCTTAACTTCATGAGATCTACACCGGATTCATGAAATCTACGGAATTTGCCAAAGAGGTGTTTCGTTAATAAAGTGGCTATTTCAATTTTATGACAGAATATGAATGAGAATTTTGAAGGAAATTTATCTAAAAAAGGAAGAAAAATATACCTTTCTCGTGAAAATATTTGGACACCAATCAACAGCGCCAAATCCTAACTTATTTGATGAGCAAAGTAGGATGATCTTTTGTCACTCTCAAGGAGATCATCTTTCATTAGATCACTAGAGAAAGAGTGTCAATTAGAGGTACTTAAGAGAAAAAAGCATATCAATAAATGAAATTTCTTTGATAAATAGAGTTCAATTCAAACAAAGAAAGGAATGTGAAAAAGTTGTACGATAAGGAGATGCCTTTTTCTTAAAGGAAGGAAAGCTATAGGAACTGACCTTTCAACAGTCGAATGAAGAACTTGAGCAGTGAAAGAAGGGGAGTGAGTCAGTTGGAGTGAGATTACCATTCAAGTAGCATCACGGAGGTTTCAAAACCTTGAACTGATGTAATTTGGAACCTTCTATCACCCGGTAGCTTGACACAAATAAACAATGCCTTGACGCTGCTATCGGAGTTGCAGGAGGTGAGGCAAGCCTAGTGAAGGAAGGAAGGAAGGCTGCTAGCGTCCAAGATACGCTAAATACACTCAATGCTTTTGATGATTTTTGAAAAAAACTTTCCTACTGACCAAGTTGAAATGTGAATAACAAAAATAAATTCTAAATGTACCCTTTATTGAAAATAGAGTAAGAAAATTGAATATTTAATAAACCAAAATATCAAATATGACCATCAAAAGAATAGATTATATAAAAATTGCTTTAAAAAAGGACTGTGTAGGCACAGTATGGTAAAATACTATGATTAAACTTTTATTCGTTTTACATTGGTCTACCTATAGAGATCGTAAAAATTTAAGGTTGGGGTCATCTAGAAAAGACCAAGAACTCACGTAGGGTTTTAAAGTATACTTGAGTTCTTTCCATGACAATTCTATGTAACTCTAGTATTATGGGGGAATTTAGGTTAATCAATCCTAGAATTATTTCTTATGCAATCAGAGACATATTCATTCCTGGATCCTCTACTTTTCTGATGTAACATTCTATATTCCATGTTAACTTGAAGATGGCAACCTTCTAGGCCACACATTTTCTACAAATAAATGGTCAATAGAGAGTCGTTCATATCCCCATCATAGAGTCTTATAATTTAATTGTTTTCAGAAAAAGAAGATATATTTGCAGTGTGTGTTAGGGTAGCTGATATTAGTCAAAATGATAAACCCTTTTATTCACTATTTAATATGTAACATGTGAAGGTACTGTATTTTTAATAAATCCGACAGCATAAGTTCCACGTTGCGTGATCTTTTTTACAGCTAAAGGCTAGCATTATATCCAAAAAGTCAAAAATAAATAAAATATACAACTATAAAATTTCAGATCACGTGGATATTGATATATTCTAATAGAGAACATGAGCTTAAAATTACATAGATATTGTTACATAGAAAAATTAGGAAAGGCAAACGTCAAGATGATATGGCGATTACTAAAAAACGCCGATTATACATGATTTATATAAAAGAATACAGAGAATAAATAGAGTAAAATTTGCTGAGTAACAGAATATTAATAATATGTTGATAGAATACGAAATATTTTTGTTATACAGTAATAAATATTTAAAAAATGAAACTTATTTCAGACAGAAACGGGGTCCGTTCATTTGTTTCGGGAAATGAACGCTAGCTGTCAACGGCAGGTGAGAGGTCTGTCCAGGAACGGACAATCTCGTGTTTACTCGACCAGATAACGCATGTTTACGGTAAAGCCCGAATTGCAGCATTACCACGACATGATGCCGGCGTAGATTTTCTTGGGAGCAAACTTCAGATTAGTGAAAATTTGGCAAATATACAAGGTATGATCAAAAAGTTCGGAGAATTAGTCAAAATATTTTTTGAAAGAGTTTTCGAAAAATAAAAATTATCATTATAATCACGAGATCTCGTTCTACTAGGAAATATTTATATCTTTTTGATATCTCAAATATTAATAATTTTATAAGCATTTTTTAAAGAAAAGAAACAAAGGCGCGGCGTTTTTTTTTTTTACAATGAATCTTATAAGTGAACATAGGGTATGCATAAAGTTTTGTCAAAAATTAGGAAAAACGGCTTCAGAAACGTTTCAAATGTTTAAATTGGCGTTCGGGGAGGCAGCCTTATCACAATCAAAAACGTTTAAGTGGTTTGCCCGTTTCAAATCTGGTAGAGTGTCAACCCATGATGACGCACGCCAGGAACGACCTCCTCTGGAAAATCATGAAAAACTGACCCAAAAAAATTGGTGCTTTAATAAGGGAAAACACTAGTTCCAAAAATTCTGTCCGAGGCTCAAAAGGAGGAAAGGGTAAATGTCTGCGAAGATTGGCTATTGAACATCCATGAAGATCCAAACTTCCTCACAAAGGTTATTACTGGTGATGAAACCTGGGTCTATGGGTGACCCAGAGACCAAACGACAATCGAGCCAGTGGCTTCCGAAAAATGACCCCAAACCGAAAAAATCAAGAATGTCTAAGTCAAAAACATCGGTTCTCTTGGTGACTTTTTTCGATCACCAAGGCATTGTGCATTATGAATTCCTCCCACAAGGGCAAACAACTAATCAATACGTGTATCTAGCCATTTTACGCCGTTTACGGGAATCAATAAGGAAGAAACGACCAGAAAAGTGGATCTCTGGCGAATAAATACTTCATCACGATAACGCCCCAGCACACAGTTCTTTCCGTGGGTGATTTTTTGACTAAAAATAGGCATGTTGACAATGCCTCACCCCCCGTACTCGCCTGATTTAGCACCAAATGACTTCTTTCTCTTTCCTAGAATGAAGTCAGTTCTAAAAGGACATAGATTTGATACCGTTAATGCCATCAAGGAAAAATCGCTGATCGTTTTGTGGGGGCATTACTTCTGACGAATTTTCTGGGTGCTTCCGGAACTGGGAAAAAAAGAATGAAACGCAGAATAGTTTCCTTCGGAGAGTATTTTGAGGAATATTAACCATTTTTTTGTATATATATTCATCTAATTACTATTTTATGACCCAATTCCCCGAATTTTATGATCAAACCTTTTATATTTATTTTTTTTAATCATATATTTTTGTCCTTCAGACCAAATCCTGGAGATGATTCTCTCTGGGACAGTTGAATTTTTCTTCAGTTCTTTAAAGAGTACTCTTGTCCATCCCAATATTTTTTTAGCATATGCTGGGAGTCGCTTCATTAAATAGGAATGGGCCTGTACGAATAGGAACAGGTTTTTGTCTCTTCTCTATAAAGAAATAGTCATATGTGACCTGATATCAGTTTGGTTAATTGTATAAGTTATTTTCTATTTCGTTTAAAGGTTTGTTTTGATTTAGTTTATTTATTTGATACAACGAATGACTAACGTTTCTCGTGTTTTGCTAGTTGCTGTTAAATTTGATTGAGGTGGTTTTAAAGGAGGATATATATATTTACAATATATTAAAACTTACACCGTGCTGGAACCATTGTTACGACTTTTGTTGATTGATTAGAATTCTAAAGCCACCCTCACTATTGCCGTAAAATTCTAAATATGAATTTGAAACACTGAGTGATCTATCAGGATACTGTTTCTAAGATAACGAACAAAAACTTTGTTATTATTATTTTTTTACCATTAAATCTTGATTAAACATTTCTAAACATTCTAAAACTCTCCGTTTGCACTGGCCGACGTATATTCCTACCGCATTACAAACAAAGCTAACAACATTTCAAACCCACTTCGTGGTGTAGGTTTGTCAAGGGCACTGAGAGGCGTGCTAATCACGTGTAGGTAAGAAGGAGTGACGTCACGGTGTGTTGTTACTGGAGGTCAACGTTCCTGTTTGTAAACTGAAGATTACGACGGTGGCGGCCACAACAACAACACCCTCGTAGGTCAAAAAGCTTCGTCTTTAGAGAGGATCGTCATTTTACGTGAATTCTTTGAAAGTTTTCAATAGTTCTCATAGCAATTTAATAGCAAATAAAACACAGAATGTGATCTATATACGTGTGAAATGCTAATTTTATATATATTGACACAAATAGCTTTCCCCTTCGGCACTTACTGGTTATTGGATTCTTAGGAGTGACTTCAGGTCGTTTACCGAGTGTGAAGTTTTTTCAATTACCTCTTTAGGATCAGGGAAACCAAAGTTACATAGTTCCACGGTTATAAATTGCTGTAGAGATAGGGTCAGGGATCTGTGTTACATTCGGAAGTTACGGTGAAATACATACTGTATTCTTTTATTTGAGAGTGAAAAAAAAAAAAACGAAAAGTGGTTATAAGCAAGTTAATAGAGGTATTACGAAATTCTTTTTATAAATAAATGGAACTTATTAGACGTGGTTAGAGTCAAATAAATACGAAAGCGAAGAAATTTTTGATATTAATTTAAAATTCATTTTCAAGTCGAGGATGTGGCCCTCTGCTAAACTCTCATCCCTTAATCTATCCATTCAGTAATCCACCCACCCATCCATACATCCAACGAACCATCCATTAGCCATCCAACGAACCACTCATCCATCCAACGAACCATCCATTACCCATCCAACGAACCACTCATTCATCCGAACAAACCATCCACCCATCAAACAAACCATCCACCCATCAAACAAACCATCCACCCATCAAACAAACCATCCACCCATCAAACAAACCATCCACCCATCAAACAAACCATGCATCCATCAAATAAACCATCCATTCACCCATCAAACAGACCATCCACCCATCAAACAGACCATCCACCCATCAAACAAACCATCCACCCATCAAAACAAACCATCTATCCACCCATCAAACACACCAGCTATCCACCTATCAAACAAACCATCCACACCATCAAACAAACCATACACCCATCAAACAAACCATCCACCCATCAAACAAACCATCCACCCATCGAACAAACCATCCACCCATCAAACAAACCATCCACCCATCAAACAAACCCATCCACCCATCAAACAAACCATCCATCCACCCATCAAACAAACCATCCACCCATCCAACAAACCATCCATCCATCGAACAAACCATCCACCCATCAAACAAACCATCCACCCATCAAACAAACCATCCATCCACCCATCAAACAAGACCATCCACCCATCCAACAAACCATCCATCCATCCATTCAGTCAGCCAGTTAGGATCGGTCTAAACAAGTGCAACATTTGGCCCTAGCACAATATCAAACCCCCAATCATCTACCATACTTGGCTGTCGCTCAATCAAGGGACGTTTCGTAAGTTGGCACGGGGAGCTTGTTTCCTTCCTTCCGTCGGGCCGCTACAATCACTATTGGCCCCAGTCAATTATACAGTTATTTATAAATGAATATATTTTATAAAGTAGTAGTTTGAGTAGGAATATAAATTGACCCACATAATTCTCTAATTAGACTTTTGAAAAGGAAATATTATTTTATCAGCGCTTAAGTAGTTGGGGACACCTTAAATCTGCTATTGAGGTACGGTCATAAGGTTTGTTGTAGCCATATAGGTTCGGAATATTTGACCCAGAACAATTAATTCTATAAACCAGTCAATTCCTACAGCTTGTCCGACGGATTATCGCGGACAATTTTGACCATCCTCAGTCTTTTATACAGTCTGCGTTTAAAATCTCATTTAAATTCTAAAAAATATTCTGTACAATATTTTTATGTTAATGTCTTAATTTTGGGATTTATATAAATGTTATAATTAACATATATATGTAGTGGAGATTTTATTATTTAGTAAACCTTTTGGTAACAAAGAAAAAAATCGATTTTTTTTTGCAAATTTTACCTTTAAGAGAGCCAATGCTCCTATAGTATTTTTTTTGTCGTTTTTAAACTGTTTCTGAAGATTGAACGTTTATAAGCTGTGAACAAAACTTGAAAATATATTTCTCAATCTAAACTTTGATTTAAAATTTTTCTACTTTCTGGTGTGTTGGGGGGTTAAATTGAGATTACAGATATTCTACTATTATATCGGAAGATATCGTTTTAATTACTAACACTGATTCTTATATAGACATTTTTGTCAATTCATAAAAGATATTGGAAAAGTTTATTAGACCAAAAGACTTGAAAGCCTACTTTGTTGTATGAGAACTTCTGTTGGACAACTAGGCTGATATGTCAATGTTCACCTAAGATGGTTGTAATAAATTCCATGTGATATATTTATTGCTGCGCGGAATTTTCACGAAACAAGATGTCGGTTGTAGTGTTTAATCAAGATAAGATGTGACTGTTGTGATAGGATTTCATAAGAAGATAGTATTGTGCCCCACATGGGACAATATGACTACTGTAAGCCCCAAGTTGGGACTAAACGATGGCTGAACTAGTTCAGTTCGTGTGAGATGTCGGTTGTGCAGATGGCGTTAGACAGAAAGTTGTTGTTGAGGAATCTCACGAGACAAGATGGCTGTTGTGCAGCTGGCGAAAGCCATAAAGTTGTTGAGGATCTGCACGAGACAAGATGGGTCTTGTGCATATGGGCGTGAGACAGAAAGTTGTTGTTGAGGGCCCTTCATGAGGGTCTTGTGCACATAACGTGAGACAGAAAGTTGTTATTGAAGAACCTCACGAGACAAGATGGCTGTTGTGCAGATGGTGTGGGATAAAAAGTTGTTGTTGAGGGCCCTAATTAGACAAGATGGGGTCTTGTGCATATGGCGTTTGACAGAAAGTTGTTATTGAAGAACCTCACGAGACAAGATGGCCGCTGCAAAGATGAGATCGAGTCAGAAGATCATATCTCGATGTTTATTTTGGTCTGGGCAGCCCCTGATAACGCTGTCGCCTGCCGGACGTTTGTTTTTTCCTTCCCAAACTTTTTTAACGCTATGTCAAGATCTGGTGTCATGACAACTCCTTCGTGATAGCACAGTTTGGTAACCTTCCCACCGTCTTCCCGCGTCTCTAGGAACAAAACCAATGGAATCTGTGTATAAAACCTATTATTTCGCTTAAATAAAAGTCTCGAAATGTACTAAATAGTTAATTGCGTATCACAGAACGTTCTACACTCATTAATAGAATAAATTTTATGTTATATAGATACATACAGATGTATACAGATAGATGCATACATTACTACAGCATCTTTTAAAAACCATTTAAATAAATGAAAACGTGTGTTAATATCTTATGAAATATTTCAAAGAATTGGACAATATTTTTATTATCCAATAAAAGAATTCCTTTTATCAATATTAAGCTGAAAACATCAGATTTTCCAGGAATATAAGTTACTTTTTATTATTAATACCATAAAATGAAACTTGTCACTTGAAGCCTGAGGTTTTTCAACTTTGAAATTTTTATTAATTATTCAATTATCTTTTGATTAATATGAAACAAATAAAGAGCGTACTTCTAATAGGAAACAGATATGCTGTGTTCAAAGATGGGAAATAAGCTTATCTTAATTGTTTTAAAAACACTTCAAATAACTTGTGTAAAACTTAGAAATACTTCTTTAAATCTTTTTGACTGAGGATTCCTGTATAAAAATGTGGAAAATTCATATAATAATTATGAAAATATTTTATTTGGAATATAGATATATATATATATACAAGGGTCACTCCAAAGATTTTTTGCAATCACTTATTTTTATTAAAGCTGCAACTTTCAATTTTTCAAAGTTTCTCAAAATATTCACCCTTAGCACCTTTGCAAGATTTCATCCGTGAAAACCAATTATCGAAGTACTTACATCAGTCATTTTTGGGGATCTTACGGCATTAATAAAGGCTTGCAGTGTTTTCATCATCAGTGTCAAATGTTATCCCTTTCAAAAATAACTTAACTTTTGGAAATAAAAAAAAATCCCAAGGTGCTAGTGAATATGGTGGATGAGTGACTAATTGGTCATCAGAGTTGACTAAAAAGTCTGATGTTTGGGCATCTGGTCTTGCATTGTCATGGTGAAGAAGGACTCCTCTAAGTTGAGCTCTTGGTCTGCTTTGCTCAATTTTTCAAATACTGCTGAAAGGTCACTATTAACTGTCTTTCGATCTTCAAACTTCACAATATCAATGGAACCACCTTTTCTAAAATAAAAAATAAAAAACAAGCGACCATTTGTTTCCCAATAGTTCGATATCTGCGAACTTTCTTAGGAGGAGGTGATTTTGAAGAGCACCAAAGATTAGATTGCCGTTTGGTTTCAGGATCAAAATTGTAAATCCAAGCTTCGTCACCTCTAATAATATTAAAAACAACTTTTATTTGCTTTCATCAATTTTTTTCAACATGAAATTACACCATTTAACACGACCAAGTTTTTGGTCTTCAGTCAAGCTGTGAGGGTACCTATCTACTAACAAGTTTTCTGTATTTTAAATGATCATTAATGATGGTGTTGATTGCTGCCGATTAAATGCCTACACATTTCTCTAACTGCTGATACGTAATTCTTCGATCTTCTCTAAGTAAAAATCTTACCAGCTCAATTTTTTCTCGGGTCACTGCTGTTGGTGGTCGACCTGAACAAGGTTCATCTTCAAGGTTGGTTTTTCCAATTTTAAATTCATTAAACCAATTAAAAACTGTTCTAATAGAAGGAGCTTTATCTCGTAAAACATTCATTAATATTTCATGGGATTTTTTTTGGAAGTTAAATTAATTTTATAATCATAAAAGATCATGGCGCGTAAACTTTCTCTAGTCAATTCCATTGTGTCTTATGCAAAGTTTAGGAATTACTGTTGCCGCTGTAAACAAAGTCGCGCCCTCTATGAGACATTGTTGTTACTATTTTGTGAAATAGTTTATGTTAGGTAAGAAATGCATGTAGATTTTAATGGTATAATTAATTTTTAATATTTCAATTATTTGATATATTGATTGCAAAACATTTGGAGTGACCAAACTCAGACACCAAGCATAATGGCAAACAGGAAAACATGAGCAATGTTATTTACAAATTCTATGCAGAAATTTTAAAGCCACTTACATTGGGTGTTGTACAGATGTGAGATTCTCTATCAAGAGCTATTTAGCTCTACCTGTATTATAACAACTCAGAAACATGTTTCATTTTATATTATAGCTAGGATTCAGAGTGAAATTTCTCGTGCTTTGTAAAACACCAGCAAAAGACTTTTATAAAGTCATCTGGTGTTATATAAACTCATCCTGAATTCTAAGAATAAAAAAACAATGATAAGACAATCTATTGATAAATAGACGATCAGCTATATCCAGCCATGTTGGTGAAACAACAACCAATAGGTGTCTTGTAATCCTCTTCTCCTTTAAACGACATTCTCAGCTTTTTTTCTGCTGAAATATAGAACCGATAATATAAGTAAGCAAAGTTCTTATCGACCGAAGAATCAGAGAAAAATTGTTAAACTTTGACTTGTGTCACGTTGAGAGACATATGGCATTTTTTTTTTATTGGATTCATTTATAACAATTATTGTTCACTTTTAGTACTAGGTCGAAAACACCAAGGTTCTACATATAGTGTAGCTTTCTATATTAAGGTTATTGAAACAATAACTAGAAGTAAATAGGGAATACACCCCAGTGTTGGGCATTAAATTTTTTTTTTTCAATTAAATTGAAGTGCAATTAAAAATTAATTAATTGTTAATTAGAAAAGTCCAATTAACAATTAATTAATTGTTAATTGTAAAAATACAATTAACAATTGATTAATTGTTAATTGTGAAAATTACAATTAACAATTAATCAATTGTTAATCTTTAATAAATCATTTTAATTAATATTTGCCCAACACTGCCTGAGATAAAAAGTGTTTTTATTAAATACAACACACCTTTACCATCGTCAGCTGCAGTTGAACGCCTTTTTTCTTTTGCGACAATGACAAATCTGCCAAAGAGTCACAAATTGTCGGACAGCATGTTCGAGAAGAGAGTGGTACTGAAATGCAGTGTTGGGCATTAAAAAATTATTTTTCAATTAAATTGAAGTGCAATTAACAATTAATCAATTGTTAATCTTTAATAAATCATTTTAATTAATATTTGCCCAACACTGATACACCCATACCTCGCTTTGCCTCGGGGTTACGTTCCAAAAAAAAACACGACGCAAATTAAAACGACGCAAAGTGAAAATATGTGAAGGCGCAATCAAAAACAAAGGTGTTGCCATATTTTAGGAAAAAAAATTCAAAAAATTTAAAGACTCGAATCCAAAACAACGCAACTTCGAAAATATAACGACGCAGAGTGAAAATCAGTAAAAATTAAGCAGCGACGCAACTTCGAAAAAAACGCAAAACGAAACGACGCAAAGCGAGGTATTGGTGTATATTAAAAATAAAATTTGCATATCCTGACCTCTCACATGAGCATTTTTAGATGGTAAAGTGCCATCTATTGGAATAAAAATCAACAAAACGTTAATTTAGGTTATTCCATAATACACATTCCATAATACATGTGTATTTGGCCAATCCATTTCTTGACAAATTGATAAAAGCCAACCACGTACGTATTTAAAGACTCGAATCCAAAACAACGCAACTTCGAAAATCTAACGACGCACAGTGAAAATCAGCAAAAAATTAAGCAACGACGCAACTTCGAAAAAAACGCAAAACGAAACGACTTGCGGTATAATTGTCAAACTTCGTTCTACAAACAATAAGCCGCATTATATTGTATTACAGAAGTTTTTTTTTTTTGGCTTTACAATAAAAAAATCATGTTATAAATAGTTTATATTACTGTATAAGAATATATAGTTAAATATAACTGTTTAGGTTTGATCAAAAACCTATATCAATATTTGCACACAAGAAGCTTGTGCATGGTCATATTCCATAATACATGTGTATTTGGCCAATCCATTTCTTGACAAATTGATAAAAGCCAACCACGTACGCGTTTGGGGCTGTTGGCTTTCGTCAGCGTGCTGCAGATTATAAAAATAATGTGTTTTTCAGAATAAGAATCTATTCATAACATATGCTCGATCGTTTCAATTTAATGTGAAATAAATAAATGAAATTTCTTCTGTCTTTACTGTAATGGTAGAAATATTGGGACTCCTCAGTGGTGCATTAAACTGGCGAGTCAGATTTCTCAATATTTTCATCATTTCAGTAAAGACAGAAGAAATTTGAAAATTATACCGCAACTATTTGATTTGAACGAAAAATCGAATTTTATTTTAAAGAGAAATAACGATTATTTCTAACCTTAGGGATGAAGTATGAAAGGATGAATTGTGAAGAGTAATGATAAACGGAAAAATAAAGTGTCCAGGGTAGCCTAGTAGACATGGCATGTGCACGGTAAGCGGAACACTGTGGGTTCGTTTCCTATCCCTGGACACTTTATTTTTCCGTTTGTCATTACCGTTCATCCTTTCATACTTCATCCCTGAAGTTAGAAATAATCGTTATTTTTCCTTAACATAAAATTCGATTTTTCGTTCAAGAGAAACATTTGCGGTATAATTGTCAAACTTCGTTCTACAAACAATAAGCCGCATTATATTGTATTACAGAAGATTTTTTTTTTTTGCTTCACAATGAAAATAAATCATGTTATAAATAGTTTATATTACTGTATAAGAATATATAGTTAACTTTAACTGTTTAGGTTTGATCAAAAACCTTTATCAATATTTGCACACAAGAAGCTTGTGCATGGTCATATTCACTAAATAATTTGTTGTTAAATTTAAAGGGTTTTGTAACTACATTGCCCTCCAGTTGGTGAGCAAATCATTGCTAGAGATGAAATCATCTTGAATAGGTCAATCTACCCTCTATCTCTCGACGTTGGGCAATTTGTTTTGTGTGGGAAGCTAGGCTGTTCCTATCACTCTCAAAGCAGTTATGGGAGGGGACTCAACAGGGAAATTCCAAGGTTATCTATCCGATAAGAAAATCGCACACAGGAATATTTGTCCATCAAATAGTTTGAAGAGATAGGAAGTAAGAATGCTTCTGATTATTATAGGAATTCAGTGTTATATTATGATTTATATTTTTGAATATGATTTATTAGAATTAATGTTTAACAGAGATGGAACAGTTTTCCTCATCACAATGTCACAGGAGATGTGAGACTATTGTAAAAAAATAAGAATGACACCATTATATATTCATGTATTAAAAATTACTTGAAAAATATATAATTTTTGTGTAAATATAATGTAATTCTTCGAAAAAGCAATATTTCTCTGGTATCACCTTGTAGAGCCTAAGTTAGATTCTACTCTTACAAGCTAAAGATGTCTCTTAAAGGTAATATATTGCTGAAGTACGAAAATATTTAAGGAAATTAGTAAAACAATAGAACTTCCCTTTGGCGGACACCCCTATAGCGGACACCTCTCTACAAAGGACAGTTTTCATTTGCAAAATTACCATTTTTACAATTTAGCAACTCACCGGTAAGAGGACACCTCTCCCTAAAGGACAGTTGGGCTCTGCAATTAGGTGTCTTTTACAGGGAGGTTCTACTGTATCAATTCTCGCAAGAGAATTTCGAAAAATAACCATTTTCCGAAGAAGGATTCAAAAAAAGAAAATAAATCTACTTTTGTTTATATGTTATTCACAATTCAAGTAGAAAAATAAGTTCAATTGAACTAATGCTTAAAGTTCTGCCAAGGTAAAAATATTTTTTTTGAAGAAAAATATCTCTGGAATTTGGAAATATGTGGAAAAAACAGCTCCAGCGGAGATATTCGACATCTCTGCAGTAAACTGTTAGAAAATTCAAAAGATAAAGGTTCGGGGCGATTTTTTCAATAATTTATCGTCGAGGACGATAAAAAATTGATATCTGTTTCCTAAAAAAATCGACAAACAAATGTAAAAATCGTGTAAAACCGTCTCAAACTGAAGTTTAAACCACAATGTCATTGGTTTCGAATTGAATTTGGAAACTTATACACCGGGGACTTTTATTTTATACGGAATAATCTTACTGTGTTTGGAAAGACAAATTTTGGCAGGCATGCATATCAAATAGTAAAACAATAGTATTTTGGGGTGCATAATGATATACATTGATAAATATACATATATATAAATAAAGAAGGCATCTCCTGACCACGAGCACAGATTTTTTAGATGGTAGAGCGCCATCTAGTGGATGTGGATCAAGCACATGTGCTCGTGGTCAGGAGATGCCTTCTTTATTTTTAATATCAACACCTGACCCACTTTTATTTTTCTATTGTTTTTTCATATATATAAATATATTAAAAATGGCATATCCTGACCAGGAGCACATGTGCTTTACAGAAGGCAGAGCGCCATCTGGTGGAACAGAAATCAACTAAACAATGCATTTAGCCTGTTCCCTGTTATATAAATATATACAAGTCGTCATTGGTGGGGCCCACCGCGGGAAAGACTCCGCCACCGATGGACTGCGAGAGTTCTTTCCCACAGAGTGGGCAGGTCGATCAAGTAGCTGGAGTTACCCATCTCAAGACAAGATGGTACTTGTAGATGGGTAGCCTTCGCCATACTTGTGATATTTATTGCCTCGGGATGGAGAGAGAGCTAAATGAGAACAACTTGGAGAGCAAGATTCTGTCAGTACCACTAGGTCAGATAAGACATGGAGGTCACGCTGACATTGGTCCGTTATCGATGTTATGCTCGAATCTAAACTTTCCTTATTTGGAAAGACCTTCATAGAGGTGACCATATTCTCACCGTTAGCATAGTCAGAGATTACTTCTACGCGTTCTCATATATAGAGATTCAGAAAAGTAAAATACTCTGAAATACATATGAATAATAACGGCTTCCGAGAGGGTGATTTCCTTGTTTTAATTTTATATCTCTTCCGGTATTCAAAACACTTCTACAGGAGTATGATACTACTTGTGTAGAATGTTTTTGATACCAGAAAACTTGAGATGAGTATTAAATAAAACAAGAATCTCACCCTCGGAAAAGCCGATTAAGTATTTTTTATATATAAAGATCCGTAGGACATCCTACATTACTCTCTGCAACATGCAAACAAACAAGATATGTACAACAGCAAGTCATCAATATACTAGGAGGTCTGTTGTTTAAGTAATCAACCGATGGATTAGAATATATATATATTAAAAATAAAAAAGTCATATCCTGACCAGGAGCACATGTGCTTTTCAGAAAGCAGAGCGCCATCTGGTGGAACAGAAATCAACTAAACATTGATTTAGCCTGTTCCCTGATATTTAGACAACCCAATTTCTTGATTAAATCAAGAAAAGCCATCCAAGAACGCGTTTCCGCGCTGTTAGCGCTCGTCAGCGTGGTGTAGGATATATATGTATTAGCATAGGATTTTGGTGAGCGGTGTTCTCAATATAATCTTTACCAGCATTAATCACTACAGATTATTCTTGGTGGTTCCAGGGGTCAATATATAATGATCTATAGTGTAAATTAATATATTGCCATATCTCGCGATAAAATGATACATAAAACTAAATCATATGGAAAAAAGAACAACAATAATGGAGCGTTGAGGAAGAATTTAGATCAGCTAAATCCTTTTGGTACTAAACGTACGCTTTGTAATATATTATCTTGAAGCTAGAGGTTGCCTGACCGGCATTCAAATTTCCTAAATAAGAGACATTTCGGCCAGAAAAGGTATAGGCTGGTTGTGGATAGCGTTGTCATCCAATAATATCCTATAGTTGCTCTACAGGACGTCTCTTTCTCTTTATATTAGCTATAGTAGTTTTATCGACAAACATTTATATAATTTTAGTGTTTATTATTAATAATGTGAATGAAAAAATACTTTTATTAAAAACAACGATGCCGGAAAAAAGAAGTCAATACCGAATTTACCAAGAACAGGTATCACCTCTAGAAGGACGGATCGAAGTTTTCAAATAGTCCGTTGTGGCTGAATATAACTTCACAACATAAAATAATTTCTCTCTCATGCTCTATCCTTCACTCTCTTTGAATAAAATAATAAAATTTATTACTTTGGTTATATTCTCTCTCATACACTCTACTCCCCCCCTCCTTAGTTTCTTGAAAAAAAAAAAAGCTCATCTCAAGTGAATCAATTTTTATGCGCACCTGGAACACACAAGTCCTATACGGTATATAGTAGGTAAGTTTTATTCGTTAAAAAAATGTAAAAACACATATTTTTCAACTTACAATATACTAATTAAATATACAAGATATGACAACTTTACAAGATATGAATCAAATTGATCGAGTTATTATTGATAGTTACTAAACTTAAACCTATTAGTAACTCTATTTCAAAAAGAGAAATAACAATTCTATTTTATAGACATCAAACCGAGAGGGAGGGCCAAGATGATAAATCATAGTTTGAAAGGTGATTCTGAACCTTGATAAAAAAGAAGTGAATGGCGCAGTTGAACCTTTGTTGTGCAACTACAGGAAGTGTGATAGACCAGGTGTACAAAGGCCAGGTAGATACTGGAATCAGTCAATTCTTCCTACTCAACTACACTTTTGACGGGAAAAATGACAACAATACTAAAATCTAAGTTGGAGGATTGAGAGAGAGAGAGAAATGCAAGCAAACCTTTGTCTAAGTTGGTGTTTCTCGACCCCCCCCCCATTTTATTTTTGGTGTCATGGATCAGTCAAATTTGTTTTGTTTTTTTTTATCACACAGCGGTGTTTTTTTTTCCCATTTCTTTTTACTATATGCTAAAATAACTACTAATAATCGCAACATTTTTATAAACCCTAGATTTGAGGCTTTAGCATAAATATCTTTTAAAATGTTATTATTATATTCTAGTAAGAATTTTGTTTAAGGGCGGACAGATAAATTCTACAAGGATCGGCTAAAATAGACTACGAATGCCGGTCTACGTAGCATAATGGTTTGATTAACGTTTCAAGGGCAGCTGAGTCGGCCTGCCACTGAGTAACTGCTCCCAGTCTTAATGACAAAGGCAGACGTTTTCTACTTCACCCAGCCATGATGATTGTCAAAAAAAAAAAAAAAAAACATAATTGACTGTATTGGTTCATCCATTGATGAGCTCTACTCATCCCCAGCATACACCATCAACAAGCTCTACAAGCTTGATACCCTAATATGATTAAGTGAAGATAAGAAAGAACAAGAATACGTTTCAAGGGCAATGGTTATTAGGCGCGAGTAAAGCCATTTCAATCGTGAAATGATGGTACAGTAATAAACGTATAGTCGTCATGATTAGCATTACAAGCATACAAAATGCATACAAAGTGTTGTACAGGGGCTGTATGTCATTTTGTGGATGGATTTCCATGAATTTTGAACTTTACCTGTCAAATTAGCAACGGCAAATGCTGGTTGTGGATGGCACTGGAGTTGTCATCCAATAAGGCCTTATATGTGCTCGATAGGACGTCGTTTCTTTACCTTGAAACTCCTTCAAATATTATTAATTCAAGAGATGCCTCTTAATATTTCTTGTATTAGTTACCCCACAATCTATTTTAGTTCAAATGGATATATTATACTGAAGAATATCGATATAAATAATGCATGCACACACGCGTATTACATATCTCTAAATGGGCAAAAAAACCATCGAGGGAAAGATTTCTTGTAAAAATCTTTTAATAGATTTAAATTTTGCCGGGAGGATAAAGATATATAAAACTAAAAGTCGCCTTTTTTTTCAAGACAATAGACATCAAAACTAGACGCCATCTATTGACCGTCGCCGAAAACTAGCGGCCTCTGGTCGGTGACAAAGCTACAATAACAGCTTATCTGGCGTCTAACTTTGAAGTCTATTTTGATGGGAGAGGCGACATTTCGGGCTTTGACATCTTTCTACAGGCGGATTAATGGCTTTAACACTTTAACTGTAGAAGAGCGTCAAGACCCGTAAGTTAAGACCCAATATAGTAAAAAGATTTATACAAGAAATCTATACCTTGTTATTTTTCCCCCAAATTACATGATGCAGGGAATATAATTTTTGGATATCCATAATTTCTGTTCAACAAGGTATCGTTAAAACGAATATTATACAAAGCAACGTTTCTTTATTTTAGCATGTATTGATAATGTAAGCTTTCAAGTTAAATTACTTTTCTTCAGACATCTTGTACAAAAATTAAATTTCTCTCTCTCTCTCTCTCTCTCTCTCTCAAATGATAATTTTGATATAAAAAATATTAATCAGAAACTAATATAGAGAAGAGAGAGAAAGTGTCACCATATAAAAAGATTTAGAAATGTTGGGGCGATGAAAGCATGGAAGCTTAAATACATGAATAAATATGTAACAAATAAATTTACTGGAAATGTGTTTCTTTTCAATTATATCATCAAATATTATCTTTACAGATATCCCTACATTGAAAAGAAACACATTGCCAGTAAAAATTTATTTATTACAAATTTTAACGATAGATGGCAATAAAATCTATAAATACAGAGGGTGTTCACACTTATAGGAAACAAGTTTTATTATAAAATATTAAAAATCAACACCATATTTGAAATTTTTCAAATGTTCTATTTGAAAGCCTTTTTGTTTATTTACAGAACGGCACCTGATTTTCCACGATAGCAGACACTTTCTGATCATGGTCATACTCAAAAGATACCATTCTTCCTTTACCACTTTCCAGAGCTAATCTTACCTATTTGGACATAATTAAAATATGCAAACAAGATGATATGTAAATAAACAAAAAGGCTTTCAAATAGAACATTTGAAAATTTTCAAATATGGTGTTAATTTTTAATATTTTATAATAAAACTTGTTTTCCCTATAAGTGTGTACACCCTCTGTATAATGAATAAATATCTTTAAATCCAACATGGCAAGTGAGGACTGTCCATTGTCACATTGATGGCTCCAGTCCCGCGCACACTTGACATCTGTCACCATTATAAATATGGATGTCACCGCTAGATTACATAAGCTACCGGTGTAGCTGCCTTATCTATGTTGGCCTATACAAATGTTGGTGAAGTTGAATGGATATCTATTTTATGTCAAATATTTATATAAAGCTCTGCGTTCATATCAAAGATTATTCTATCGATCTTCTTCTCTCTCTGAAGGAAAGAATATATATATATTATAAATTTAAAAATATATATTTCTGTTTATTTTAATTATCTTGAGGATTATTCTATGGTAATGCAGTCGTGGTTAAAATCTTGAAAGTATAATAATAAAAAAAATTTTTGATCATAGATTGCTTTAATTAAGCTAAAGGAATATACATATACTGTATTTAAAAAAAAACAATTTGATAAAATACTGCCTGTCTTAAGGCGTAAGAATAAAAAAGTGGAAAATTAATTTACATAATGTACAAAAGGTTTGAGCCGGCCATCGGGAAACAACAACAATGAGTTTTTAAAGGGAAGCGTCACCTCTGGCGGTCGATTTTGCAGAGTATTTGAATCTATGAAATATAATTTCAAATAAAATAACATTTTAATATAACATATATATGTATGAATATATTAATCAATTATATTTTATATCTAATATAGCCTTATTTATTTAACCTTATATAATCTATATAGATAATACCGTAACAGAGTTTTCCATTGTAAAGTCCTGAGCTATCTCCTCCGAAGATTCTGAACTACACATAACAATCTATATACCAAAATTTTCGTTATTTTTTTCTTCGTGTCATAGGCCTGTTTTTATTTTCCTATTGTTAACAGTTATTTTTATTTTTTAATTTAATCTATTTTACAATCGTAGATTTTTTGCATTTATCATCATCAATCATTTGTTTTGAAATTCCGTAGAAATTCCGTAGAAATGTGTTTTGAAATAATATATATATCTGATTAATTTGATTATGTAAGTACTTTGTTATAGTTTTTCATTTAAATATATACATTTTTCGATTTGTAGATTGAATTATTACTTTATTCTATAATAATTATCTTTTATAACTGTTTGTTATAGTTTTTCATTTGAATTTAGCTCCATTTTTGTGTCTTTTTTCTTCTGTATATTAAAAAAAATATTGAAACTTAGTTTTTCATTTAAATATATACATTTTTCGATTTGTAGATTGAATTATTACTTTATTCTATAATAATTATCTTTTATAACTGTTTGTTATAGTTTTTCATTTGAATTTAGCTCCATTTTTGTGTCTTATTTCTTCTGTATATTGAAAAAAATATTAAAACTTAGAATTAAGCTTTTCTTTTTCATATACATGTTTGTTACACATTTAGCAATATATATACCAAAATATTTTTTTGGCTACTTAACTCTTTTAGTGAATTTTTGTCAGGGGGGCTGCAAAAGTGCCTTACTTATTTTGGAATATTTAACTTTTTTGGTGAATTTTTGTCAGGGAAGCTAAGGACTGCCATAATCATGCAATATGTTGATGTTCTTCTCATAAAAAAAATATTTGGGTTTAGAATTGGGCTTTGCTTTTTTATATACATATTATTTGCACTTTTTTTTTTTCATCAATTGTTTCCTCACATGCTTGGAATTTTCTTTTTATGCCTGTCCTGGCTTTCAGTTTTATAGTTTTCCTCTGCTTGGTTCTTATTTTACCTTTTTTTTCAGCGTCTTTTTTGTATTTCTGATTAAATTAATTTGTGGGTTCTTTGTTATAGTTTTTAATTTTACATTTTGCTCAATTTTTTGTGTCTGGTTTTCTTTTTTGCCGTATCTTTCATAATTCTTTTTTGCAGTATCTTTCATAATGTCTTTGGCATCTTTATTTTTCTCAATAAGAGGCTAATTATTTATTTGTATAATCAATTGTTGATTACTTAATTTGTTATATGATAAAATGTTATATGATACATACAATTTTCTACATTTTTGCACTGTGCAATTTAATCTGTTGTTTATATTGAGATCTTTTACATTAAATTTATTTTGACATGTATTTGCTCAACTTGGTTTTTAGTTTAGCTTTTTTTTTTCAGCGGCTTCTGTATCATGCCTCGCAGAGGCCGTGGAAGACTCGCTTATAGGACTCGCCACGGGAACAACGCCCCTAATCCTATTTCTCCTGTTCCCACTGAATATATTATTGGGGGCCTCGATATAGTCTGCCCTTACTGCTCAGCCCTTCATTTCCCTGGCGAAACTGTTGGTAGCTCCTGCTTCCTGGTATATTGACTCTTTTGGATTCTGTGCTTAGGCGTGTGAATCCGTATACTTCTGCTTATAGGCAGATGCACCAGGTGGAACTAGCTGAGGAACACCGGGCTCGCATTGAGAACCGGCAAATGTGTCAGGTTCAGATGCTCATCCGGCAAAATCATTGTAGAGATCTTCGCCGATATAATGCCCCAAGTGTAAGTGAAGTTGCGGCCATTTTTGTTGATCAAGATGGCCATGTACCTTCTAACAGAGATATTGCTGTTTTTCCGCATGATTGTGGTTTAGTGCGTATTTCTCCACTTAATCCTAACTGTGACCCAATGACATACCCTCTTTTATTTCCTGCCGGTGATCCTGGTTGGGCAATAGGAATCTTACATGAAGAAAACATGCGCACAAGCACTATATAGGACTCGCCACGGGAACAACGCCCCTAATCCTATTTCTCCTGTTCCCACTGAATATATTATTGGGGGCCTCGATATAGTCTGCCCTTACTGCTCAGCCCTTCATTTCCCTGGCGAAACTGTTGGTAGCTCCTGCTTCCTGGTATATTGACTCTTTTGGATTCTGTGCTTAGGCGTGTGAATCCGTATACTTCTGCTTATAGGCAGATGCACCAGGTGGAACTAGCTGAGGAACACCGGGCTCGCATTGAGAACCGGCAAATGTGTCAGGTTCAGATGCTCATCCGGCAAAATCATTGTAGAGATCTTCGCCGATATAATGCCCCAAGTGTAAGTGAAGTTGCGGCCATTTTTGTTGATCAAGATGGCCATGTACCTTCTAACAGAGATATTGCTGTTTTTCCGCATGATTGTGGTTTAGTGCGTATTTCTCCACTTAATCCTAACTGTGACCCAATGACATACCCTCTTTTATTTCCTGCCGGTGATCCTGGTTGGGCAATAGGAATCTTACATGAAGAAAACATGCGCACAAGCACTAGAAACCATGTTACCATGCTTCAGTTCTATAGTTATAGGTTGGCCATCAGACCTGGCTTTTCGCCCATTCACTATGGCAGGAGACTATTTCAGCAATATGTTGTTGATGCCTATGTTAAAACAGAGGGCAATCGCCTGAACTATATTCGCCAAAATCAGTCCCTGCTTAGGGTGGAGTTATATCAAGGTCTGATGGATTATATCCATGAGCAGGAACATTCTCGGGGTGTGCGAATAGGCCGTATTTTTATTCTTCCATCTTCCTTTCCTGGGAGTTCCCGGGCCATGCAACAAAACTATCAGGATGCAATGGCCATTGTTAGAAAGTTTGGAAGACCTGACCTATTCGTGACATTTACCTGTAACCCACGTTGGACTGACATTGTTGAAAATCTTCTTCCTAACCAGAATCCTTCTGATAGACCGGATCTGGTGGCTAGAGTTTTCAATCTCAAGTTACAACAATTACTGCACGAGATTGTTAGTCAGCATGTATTGGGAGTGGTCATTGCTCGGGTGCATGTTGTTGAGTTCCAAAAACGCGGTTTACCGCATGCCCACATGCTGTTTATGCTTAGAGAAGAAGACAAGCCTAGAGACAGGGATGCCATTGACAGATTGGTTTGTGCAGAAATTCCTAGCCCTACTATGCAGGTTCAGCTGTATGACATGGTTCGTAAACATATGATCCATGGTCCTTGTGGAAACTTCAATCTTCACTCACCATGCATGTCTGATGGCAAGTGTACTAAAGACTTCCCTAAATCATTCCTGCAGCTGACTGAGGCTAACAATAATGGCTATCCTCGCTACAGACGTCGAGATGACGGCCAGACATTTGTTGTGGGCACTCACGAGGTGGATAACCGCTGGGTTGTTCCCTATAACCCCTATCTGCTGGTTAGGTTCATTGCTCACATTAATGTGGAGGTCTGTGCCTCTGTGAAAAGTGTCAAATATCTTTTCAAGTATGTATATAAGGGACACGACAGGGCTGAGGTGGAAGTGTCTGTTGGAGAATTAGATATGGAAAGCAGGGCACATGATGAAATCAAAAACTTTCTTGACGCTCGGTATGTAAGTGCTCCTGAGGCAATGTGGCGAATGTTTGAATATCGCTTGCATGCTCACTCGCATACCATAATGTCGCTTAGCTGTTCATCTACCTAATTTTCAATCTGTCTATTTTGTTGAAGGTAGTGAAGAACAGGCTCTTGAAAATGCCTCATGCAGACGCACAACTCTGACTGCCTGGTTTCAGCTCAATTGTGTTAATGTATCCGCAAGATCACTTTTATATGGAGACATACCTTCCGCTTATGTTTTCAGGCAGAATCAATGGAGTGCTAGAGTTCGGGGTGGGGCTTTGTGCATTGGACGTATGTGTTCAGTGAATCCTAAAGATTCTGAGCGTTACCACCTCCGGCTTCTACTATTACATGTTGCAGGTGCTCAGAGTTTTGAAGATTTGCGAACTGTGGATGATATTGTTTGCTCCACTTTTAAAGAGGCTGCCCAGCGCCGTGGATTATTGGCTGATGATTCTGAATGGGATGCATGCTTAGCTGAGGCGGCTTTGTTCCAAATGCCTTGTCAACTGCGGCAGCTCTTTGCGACAATTCTCATCTACAATAATCCTACCGACCCTGTATCACTGTGGACCAAATACAAGGGGTATCTTAGTGAGGACTTTTCTAGTGCAACATCTGACGCAGCTGCTGAACAGATGACTCTCAGAGAGCTTGAATTCCAGCTGAGAGAAAATCGCCTCAGTTGCCACCATTATGGACTTCCTGCACCCCTAACCCCACTTCTTGATTCAGGAGAGGATCACCTTGATGTTAATGCAGAGCTGCAAATTGGGACAGAAATGTATAGGTCCCTTTCACCAGATCAAAAGTCAATTGTTGACACAATTGTTGATTCCCTCAATGTAAATCCACGTTGCTTTTTTATTGATGGGCCTGGTGGTACGGGCAAGACTTATGTTTATAACACCCTAATTCATTGTGTTAGAGCCGTTGGAAAAATTGTCATTCCGCTGGCCTCCACTGGAATAGCGGCTACCCTTTTGTCAGGTGGCCAGACTGTCCATTCCAGGTTTAAGCTGCCGATTCCCTTGCTTGAGAATTCTGTAGCTGCGATCTCGGCCAATAGTTCTGAGGCTGAGCTTATTCGTAGATCATCCTTAATTATTTGGGATGAGGCTCCTATGGCCCACTACAGAGCACTTGAAATTGTGGATCGTCTCCTAAAGGACATAATGCATTGTGACCTTGCTTTTGGCGGAAAGGTTGTTGTTCTTGGAGGTGACTTTCGCCAAGTGCTACCTGTGGTACCTCGAGCTTCAAGAGCTGAAATTGTTGCTGCTTGCATTAAGCAAAGCAAGCTATGGCCATTGTTTGTGATCTTGCGCCTTACTCAGAATATGCGAGCAGGTATTGATGCACAGAGCTTCTCTCAATGGTTACTTAAAGTTGGTGATGGTGATCTACCTACAGACCAACAGGGCCTCATTTCTCTTCCAGAAAGCTGTATCTTTCATGGGGTTGACCTGGTGCAGGAAATATTTGGTTCTTCCTATGGTGATATTACCGCCCTTAGCCAGTCTGTGATTTTAACGCCAAAAAACACAGATTCATTAGAGATTAATGAAAAAGTTTTGGATCGCTTACCAAACAGGAGTCAGTGTTTTCTCAGTGTTGACAGTGTCGAGTGTGAGAATGTGGAGGAACAAAATAACTACCCTACTGAATTCCTTAATAGCCTTACTCCCACAGGAATGCCTCCACACCGGTTAAACCTTAAGATTGGTGCTATTGTTATGCTCCTTAGAAATTTGAATCCTAAGCAGGGTCTCTGCAATGGCACACGTATGGTTATCCAGCGCATGCGCTCTCATGTCCTAGAAGCACAAATACTGACAGGGACCAAAGTTGGACAAACTGTATTGGTGCCAAAAATATCTTTGGCTCCTTCAGATACCAACCTTCCCTTCATTCTGAAGAGGCGTCAGTTTCCACTAAGGTTGGCTTTTGCCATGACTATTAATAAGGCTCAAGGCCAAACCTTTGCTAGAGTGGGTCTCTTGCTACATGAGCCCGTGTTTACTCATGGACAGCTCTATGTGGCTTTTTCACGTGTGCGAACTTTGAATAGCATACGGGTAAAGTTGAACCCACGTATTTATAAAACTAGAAATATAGTTTTTAATGAGGTCCTTTAAATGAATTTTTCCTTTTTATGTTGTCTTATCTGCTATATAGTTGTGTTGTATTCAATTTTATTTTCAGATTTGTTTTCTTTTAATTTTTTTTTTCATTTCAAATAAATGAATGTATGCCTTTTATGTTGTCTAATTTGGTTTATTGTTGTGTTGTATTTAATTTTCTTTTAAGATTTGTTTTCTTTTACTTTTTGTTTCATTTCCAAAAAATTTGTTTAAAGTTTCACCAATGCCTATAAACAAAAGGTAATAAGACCAAATCCAAATAAATAAATAGTGTGTGACGTTTCGGTAACAGCGTTGTTACCATCTTCAGACAAAAGTACTATGGCCTACGGCCATACCACGTTGAAAACACCGGTTTCTCGTCCGATCACCGAAGTTAAGCAACGTCGGGCTCGGTCAGTACTTGGGAGGGTGACCACCTGGGAACACCGGGTGCTGTAGGCTCCTTTTTTCCATTCAGTACTTTTGTCTGAAGATGGTAACAACGCTGTTACCGAAACGTCACACACTATTTATATATTTGGATTTGGTCTTATTACCTTTTGTTTATAATCTACAATCCAAATTGTGCCTCATCAACCAATGCCTATAGTTTCTCACACCTCCATGCTTACCCCTCTGTAACTGGCCTGTGGTGCAGTGGACATTGTTGGGAGGTACAGTAAACTCTCTACACGATTGTATCAAGTCTTGTTCTGGTAGACTTGATGCTGTAACCAGGAGGGACACTCCCTCTTTAAAAATCCTGAGTTCAACTGACCCAGTTGATGGACCTCAGCAATGGTTCCACTCCAGGGATACGGAGGAGCTGCGTCTGTTGCTCATGTTAGAGTCAGAAACAAAGGCTTCCATATTTGGAATGGCCTCAAATCACAGGCAAAGTCAGACTTTCACCAAAGTGTGCCTGGATCATGGTGCCATGATCAACGAAAGCTGCACCCCTATACCCCATTCCATGAGATCATGGAATTCGTGTAATCTTTACACAAGGGGGATAAGAAACATCAACAACATAGTTTCTCACCTGAAAGGATTTTTTTGTATTAGTTGTTCACTAATAAAATATTTATAATTAAGTATTTTGATTTTTGGTCTTTATTTACCTATTTTCCCCAGTGCTCTATACATTGATTCAGGATCTATGCAATGTCTCACATATGGTTATCTAGCGCTTCACATGTTTTTAGGCTAAACCCGGGGCGTTGCCGGGTCACTCGGCTAGAAATAATGGCTGTATTTGCTATATAGTTGTGTTGTATTGAATTTTCTTTTAATATTTGTTTTCTTTTTTTTTTTTTCAATATAATTTTTTAAAGTTTTCACCAATGCCTATAGTTTCTCACCTGAGAGCAATTTTTGTATTATTTGTTCATTCATAAAATATTTATTATTATTTTGACTTTTGGTCGGTGGAAGGCTGGGTAAACCGTTTGGTTTTCGACCACTAGGACCCGGGTTCGATTCCCGCATTGGGCACTTTTTTCTGTTTAAAAAAAAAAAAAATGCTCCAATGGCCCCCGATTCTTGCAAAAGTCCAACCCCACCAGCGAGTGCAAGTAACCGAACGGGGCTCTGGCATTTGTAAGTGCAAAGTCAAACTGCTTTTCACATGTGTAGACATGTGGTGCGCTTACAGTAAAAGCAGTCGCTAACTACCCACCATGATTATCATGGCCTGTACCACGTGTACTAGGGATAAGCAAAAAAAAAAAAAACCTATTTTCCCCAGTGCTCTATACATTGATTTAGGATCTTTGCAATGGCACACATATGGTTATCCTGCCCATTCACAGGCCTTTAGGGTAAACCTGGGGCTTTGCCCAGGTCACTCGGCTAGAAATGCAGTTTTTAGTGAGGTCCATTAAATGAATTTATCCCTTTTATGTTATCTTATTTTCTATATTGAAAAGTTAATAAATATGAAAAAAAAAATTAAAAATGTTTAAGAATATTATTAAAAAAGAATCATAAAGATATTTTAAAGGAGTCCTTTAGGGATGTCTGTTTTTGCACTTATGATTCCAGAGTTACATGGTCCAGTGGGCCGTATGAAAATCGAGTTGTTCATATAATAACATGTTTAAAAAATGATATTTTCTTTTAATGTAATCTATATAGCTTGAAATAAATAAAAATAATGGCTGCTTGAACTCGGTCGCATGTGACATTTTACAGGTACATTGGGACAGCTGACATTCCCCCCCAACCCAACCCACTGATAAATAGGCAAGAAGGTATGGGAAAAGATCCCAGTAGACGCGAATTCGCGTTGGTAGCCTACAATTTTATGTTAATTTTTAGAACTCAGGGACATGAATTCGCATCCTTAGGCTTGACACCCTATAAGTGAGGATATGAATTTGCATTATATGGGTTCAAAATGTTTCGTTGCTCGCATCTATAATACCTTTTTTTTAGTAAAGTTGTAAGTAAACATCAAACGTCGAAATTTGCATTTTAAAATGGTTGAATTATCAGAAGTGGTGAATAATTAATATTGTCGAATTACCGTTTGTTATTTGATAGGCCAGAGATTGGGAAATCAAATCAAGGTCGAATTATCGCAAGGGTCGAATTATCGGTATTGTCGAATTACTGTTTGTAATTTCATAGGTTCTGGAAATCAAAACATGGTCGAATTAACGAATTTATACTTAGAAAGTATTTTTACTTATCCTTACTTGAAATGCTGCTTCTAGGAAATCTGAATATACCCATTGCGATTTTTAAGCCACCATCTATACTTTTAAAGTCTCTGCAGGCCCTTTGGGTAAACCCTGGGCGTTGCCCGGGTCACTCGGCTAGTCTTATATGTTGACGCGATGTAATGAAGCAGTTTCAATATCTTTCTCTCTCTTTTGCCTCTTAATAAATTTTACTGATATAAATATATTAAAATATATACTTGTGTATATGGGTTCATTATTATATATAGTGCTATAAAGTTGCGTGGGAGGATGATATTCCTATATCTAAAGATGCACCTCTTCCATTAAAAATGCATTAGAACATTGCATTTTGTATATAATCCTTGTACAGACTGCACAGTTAGTGATAACACAAACTTTGGGAAATTAATAGAATATAATCTATATACCATGATATTTAGATGTGTGTCCCTCATCTGTACAGGGACGACTTCAATTTCATCCCCATCTACAGGAGGTGTTATTGAATAAATCGCTTCGGACAAAAAGGTGTTTAAGCTTGAGAAGTAGTAAAGGGCCGAATTTCAATGGAAACTTGCGAAGGAATAGTATTCATGTATCTAAAGGAGCACCTTCTCTATTAGAGATGAATACATGGTGGTGGTGTCTTGTCCAATGATTTTGTTGCTCCATGGAAAGTGGGGTGCCATTGCCTCGTTATTCAGCTACATTTCAGAGTTTCCTGTTCACTGTTACTGTAGCGGCTCGGGGCTCACGACTCCGTACTTCACCCTACAGGGCAGTCCCTTACTTGTGCTGCTTCTCCCGCCCGCCACGTAGAGGAAAACTTCTGGGCGGGAGATGAATACATTGAAACATTAAAACTGTACAGGGGTGATAACCTTATTTTCTGTCAAATTATCAAAGGTATAGGCTGGTTGTGGAAGGCGCTGGAGTTGTCCAATAATGCCCCATAGGTGTTTAATTGGACGCCGTCCTCTTTCTTCTCTTTACTTTTAAAATCTTAAAGGGAGAGGTTCCACTTTTCAGGCACAATAATTATATTGTAAGAGTGGTTGAGGGACGAGAAATCGTTTAAGTAAAACTAAGATTTATTTAATAATAGAAGGAAGGTATTTAGGCCATAACTTAAATAATTGACAAAGTTTTTTGAAAGCGTATCAAAGGCTTTCAAGCATTCTTTTAAGCGCTTCAAATTTACCACAACACCGATATCATGGGTCAAATAACAAAGAAATATTAAATCAATTAGTGATTCATTGACAATATTGTAAGGTTTTTTAAAATGTATTTGAGAAGAAATCCACTATATTATTTCCCTTAAATAAAAAAAGTAGTTTATAAAATAGAAATAGATCCAAGTAGTCTTAATTTGAAAGAGAATTATAAGAAATATTTTGTAGGAAGATTTTTTTTGTTGCAAACTTTTTTGTTTGTTTGTTTGAACGAGGGAATGCTCGAGGTGTTTTATAAACGACATATGCACCAACCCATTTTAAATCCCACCATTAGGTTTTGGAACTTGAAAGTCTCTGAAATTTTCTCATCAGCAAGCTTCCATGTAAATAAATGATTTTTTTAAATACTTAATACTTTTCAATAAAATAATCCCTTGTATCAATATTAATTAAAAACATCAGACCTTCAGGGAAAAGTATATTTTCGAAAATATTTTTAATTATTAGCTTTCGGGCACGAACGCCCTTCTATACCATGTAGAAGGGCGTTCGTGCCCAAAAGCTAGAGATTAAAAAGGTTTTTGAAAAGATAATTTTCCCTGAAGGCCTGATGTTTTTACTTAATACTTTATACTTGTTACTATCAAAAACGAATAAATAACTAAAGTAATATAAATTATCACAATATATTAATAATCTTAAAGTTGGAAAAAATATTGAAACATTTTTGGAATTGACTATCCCCGTTGCCTGAGCAAATTTGACTTTCATGACGATCGCAATATTCAAGGTATATCGTCTTAGTCAGCTAGCAAGTTTTCAGAATTTAAGAACTAATCTCATTTTAAATCAAATTTTCCAGCCCGTTATCAGATTATTATAAATATTTCTGGGTTGAAATTCCTTTCAAATTTCAAAGAATTTGTTTAATATCAAAAAGAATCTTACGCCTTTAAAATAGTTTCGAATTTTGAAAACTCTATATCGTGACAAAGTTTCACCCGAATAGGTCAAAGTATTTGAAGCGCATGGAACAAATAAGCAAGCCCTTATAAACTAAAATTTATTTTTTAATTTTTTATAAATTAAATGTTCACTCACACATATTCATTTAAATTATATCAGAAGATAGAAAAAAATGCATAGAGTCGGTGGTTTAGAGGGAACAAATGGATTACATACAATGGAAGAGATCATCGCTTGAATTCTATGTAATAAAACATATCAAGATTCGAGTGTATTATAAAGTCCTACCTGTGTTTAACGATATCTTCAACGCGAGAGAGAGATAGAGGTACGGGGAATATCCACCAGTTATTCCTTTAAGAAATAAAATAAGATTATAATGAGAAATTTATTTTTTATTCGCCAATAAACGGTGACCTTTCGACTATACCGCTATTCAACAGTGTAAAGAACAAAAAAAAAAGCTCCTTAAAAAATATTTTAAACAGTTAAAGAGCGGCATGGTCGAAAGCTTGCATTTTGTTCGCAAATAAAAGAAAGAAAACCTTCGCTTTACAACCTACTCTCTTTATTAGAGATAGAAAGTAATAAAAAGACAACTTGCAAATGCACTTCTCTTTTGAATTTTCAGAAAGCTTTCGAGCTTTAACTCTTCCTCACGCTTGAGAAAGAGCTAACAGTAGAAAGTATGCCGAATATTTAATGAAGAAGTGCACTGCAATTCGTATTTGTAGGTTGTTAAGTATTTGCACAAGTATGTATAGATATAGCCACGGCGTGTCAGCCAACTTACCTGAGAGAGCAGCTTGCCCACCCTGGGAATGATGGAGTCTGCCAGCTACAGCCGCCTAGCGGAGATAACGTCAGCCACGTGTGTGGTGTCGCTCTGCACACGGACACCTGTCACCGGATTGTGGCGGGTAGAAATTGTTATCTCTCTCATAGTGTCCGCTTTATGGACAAAACTCAAGGAAGTTGCACCTTTTAGAATGTATATCGGGATTCAGACAATAACTCTGAAAGATATTTTATACACAGTGACCTTTATTAAAGACACACCAGATAACCAAGTGTGAACAAAATCGTGTCTGTCTCCTTAAAAAAAAAAAAAAAAAAAACAGACAAACGGCGACAATAGACTTTCCACTGTCTTAAGTTTGTCCATGAGTGTAGTCGTCGCTATCAGAACAGTAATGTATTTAGCCTAGAAATCTTATATAAATTGTACGTGTGAGAATGGGTTTCTTCTACAATACATTAAACCTTAATTGAGAGTAGAAGAGAACAGTATAACAGATTATTATCAATTTTGCATACTCAATAGAGATTTACCGATGTGTTTTAGCCTTGCCACATACAAGGGGAGCTGTAGATCATCGCTTGAATTCTATGCAATAAAATAAATCAAGATTCGAGTGTATTGTAAAGTCCCGCTAGTATTGTAAGATATGAAGACATTTTGTACTTGACAGCGAGATAGAGAGAGGTATGGGGAATATATCCACGAGTTTTTTTTTAACAGATCGTAAGGAGAACAGTGTTTTAATTCGTTGATAAAACGCGAGATTCCAACTACGCCTCTCTTCCAAGAACAAAAACGCTCCGTTTTAAAAATATTTAGCCATTTAAAGAGCGGAATGGAGTCGAATGCTTTTTGGGTATTGCTCCATACGTAGCCATAACTATTGAAATAGTAGTACATCTAGTTAGGAAATATTTACATTAAAACTTAATATCTTAACTATATTTTGCGTGAAATCTTTGATTTTCCAATATATGAAACCTGAATAAAGTAGGGTAGAGTAATAGATAATTATACCGTTTCCTTACTAAAGAGGTGTTAGCCTTGCTAGCTATATCATGGCTTTCCCCATCTACAGAGTCTTCAAGTGCTGTTATACGGATTGAGTATCACATTATTGGTTTTATTGAGGCCTCTATATTGTTTGCGTGAAATGGTTGCTTTTACAATATATAAGGCCTGAATAAAGTAGAGTAGAAATACAGATAATTATACCGTTTTATTACTAGAAAGGTGTTAGCCTTGCTATCTATATCATTGCTTTCCCCATCTACAGAGCCTTCAAGTGCTGTTATACGGATTTAGTATCACATTATGTGTTTATTGAGGCCTCTATATTGTTTGCGTGAAATGGTTGCTTCTAGAATATATAAGGCCTGAATAAAGTAGAGTAGAATTACAGATAATTATACCGTTTTCTTACTAGAAAGGTGTTAGCAATTGCACCTATATCATGGCTTTCCCCATCTAAAGCCTTCAAGTTCTGTTATAAGGATTGAGTATCCCATTATATGTTTATTGAAGTCTCTATATTGTGAACCTTTACACTTTTAATTTGCTACAAATTTAAAAAAAGTTTTAACGATATATTTTTCTTTTTTAATATACATTGTTAAGTATAAATTTAGGAAGAAAAATCTCAGAATTACATTACACTTCATTTAATGCAAAACAAATTAAAATTTTTGAAATGTAGGCAATTAGGGAAGTTTTCATATTTCTAATATCTTAATACATTAATCTTTTTTTTTTTTGCATATATGTGTGAATTAAAGCTCTTATACAGACCCTATGATATAATGAATAAAAATCAAGAGGGTTCATCAGTGGTGAACTCTCCAGCGGTTTCGTCAGTTTGGCATATTAGAGATATAAGAACTTTGTGTTAGTTTAATGAGATGAACAGTCGGCAAAAATGTTGCATCACTTTGGACAAAAAATAAATGTTGCATTCAGAAAGACAAACATCTAATTGGGAAAAATTCTCATCCAAGTTTTCTCAATACCAAATATGGATAGAAGAGGAACACATAAGCCGAAACCAACTGTCGATTTATTGCAGTTAAAGAAACTTATGTACATCGCCATTACCACACAAATGACCTTTTTACCTCATTTCATCACTGTTCTATATAGTGGAACCTTCGGCATTCCAAGAAAGACCTCTAGTTTATCAAGTGAGAGAAGATTAAAAGATCTAATATTCAATATTATTTAAAGCTATATATATATTTATTTACTATCTATACTATTATCGAAATAAATCACAATTCAAGTTTATCAAGAGCACAAGAAACGTATTGCTTCAAGTCATCTTGAAACTTCTATCTTTCAATCTTCGCCCACGGTATAAGAAGAACCTCGTTTAAAGTGGAATCGAATTGTCCATCATCGGTTCCTTACAATTATGTTGGTGTAGACGTGATTCCTTTAAATAAATCCTATTCTAAATTCTATAATTAAAATATATGGTGATTATAAATTATATTGATTAACTCTCTTATGAGCTTATATATATTTTTTGAATACTTCAAATACGCTTACACAAACTTTTTATATAATCTATAACCGCATTCCTAACACTACATTTCATGGGTCTAAACGCTTTAACCTATTTAAGGAAAGAACAGAAATATATGGATTGAGACCGTATTAATGAATTGGGTTGAACGCATAACGAAATAGGGTGATTGCATAAACAAAATGGGTTGACTGCATTAACGAAATGGAGTGATTGCATTAACGAAATGGAGTGATTGCATTAACGAAATGGGTTTACCTCAGTAGCAAAATGGGTTGACTGCATCAACTAAACTGGTTGACCGCATTAACGTAATGGGTTGAATGCATTAGCTTAATGGGCTGATCATATAAGCGACATAGATTTGGGAAATGGGTTGACCGTATTAGCAAAAAATATGTGGGAAAGAAAGTCACTTTCCTTTTCAAAAAGATAGAAAGCAAATGGCACATCTTTCTTATCACCGGGGAGATAGGGAAGAACCCAAAATCCATTAACCATTACACAACTCCAGATTTGAGCTGTTGCAGATAATGGCTAGAAGTCAAGGCTACGGCAGTTATAAGGATAGAGGGAGGTTTCTTCATCAGCTTCTACTGATAGTCATGTCGCCATACCCGCATATCTCAGCATTGCACGAGAATGGATTCCCATTCACTGTGTGAATACAGTATGTATATATAGTTGTGACATAAATATATCTCTCTATTATAACTCTATATAATATAGATTGAAATATATATATCTTATATAAAGAAAATATATTTTCTGCTTGTATTTAATTATCTTGAGGATTATACTATGTTAGTTATTTGCTGGTTCTTTTAAGGACTAAATGGTATTGGTGATGCAGTCGTGGTTAAATTCTTGATAGAATAATAATAAAAATGGTTTTGATCAGTAATTGCTTTTATTGTGCTATAAAGGAATATATAAAACATAATTTGGTAAAAAGTACTGCCTGGCTTAAGGCGTAAGAATTAAAAAATGAATGACTTATTTACATAATGTACAAAAGATTTGAACCGACCACGTGAAACAACAACAATCGGTTTTATATAGGGTAAGCGTGACCTCTGGCGGTCGATTTAACAGAATATTTGTATCTATGAAATATATTTTTAAATAAAATAATATTTTAATATAACATTTTAAATAATACCTTTATATAACATACATATTTTCAAAAAAAGGCATATCCTGTCCAGGAGCACATGTGATTTACAGATGGCAGTATATATATATATATATGGTAATTTAAAACAACAACCTCATATTGTGTAGATAACTTATAACAAGATTGCCATGTTGTATATAGAAACACATCTATAAATAATTATGGGCATGATTAATCTGTGTCTTTACATCACCCTATGTAATGTAATTTGTACAAAGTGGATAAATAAATAAAATCTGTAATAGATTTAAAAGTTGAGCTAAAGCAGAGATCGAGCATAGTATTGCCAAAATAACAGAGTCTAAATATGGAAGTCATAAATCAGGTAGATTCACAATTCCCACGACAGGCCACCCACACTGTCACATGTGGTGGAATGCAGAGACCCCTCTCACACCTGGACAGGTAAAGGCGCCCTTTCTCAAACGCCCCTGTCACATAAGGTCACCCCGTCTTTAACCTATAAATCATCACCCTACAGTCTCTTGACAGTTCAGTACAGTTCAGTCAGTTGAGTTTAGTTCACCCTTAGCGTCAGCTCACGTCGGTCGTACCTTATGTCGATCTCAACTATCATGTAGACGAGTAAGAAACTTCTATGTCTCCATCTTTCGCTCCTGGCTCAACTTTTATCTGTTTACGGAACTTTCTTAGTGCAACTGTGTCTTCGTTTTTTGTGTGGACATCCCAAACTTTCCACTCTGCCTCGACCACGACTGCCTGTATTTTGTGAGAACTTTTAAAGGTCTTCCAAGGTGCAGAGAGGTACTGGAAAACTCTACACAAGGCTTACCAGAACTTCAACATATTTCAGTAGTCGACATCAACCTCACCACATCACATTTCTAGTCGACAGAACTCTACAAAAGCTACTGGAATTCTCATCTCATTACATGAGTCGACAGGATCTCATCACAGATAAGTCGACAGCAACTCATCATCACATATATATATATACTAGCCGAGTGACCCGGCAACGCCCAGGGTTTACCCAAAGGGCCTGCAGAGACTTTAAAAGTATATATTGACCATGTTTTGATGTCCTGAACTATAGCCTATCATATAACAAACTGTAATTAGACACTATCAATAATTCGACACTTCCGATAATTCGACCGTTTTAAAAATCAAATTTACACAGTCGATTGTTGTTTAAATACAACCTTACCGGTAAAAAGGTATTACAGAGGCGATGACAGCCACTGAAAATGTACAAAATTTATGTATAGAGAAATGGGAGAATTTAGTGAATAAAGAAAAGTCCAAAATCTAAATAATTGATAATAGTGTATTAACAAACAACTAATACAAAAAATTCCTTTGTGGTAAGAAACTATAGACATTAGTAAAAAGTTTATGAAAATAAATCAGAAAAAAGAGGTTGTCAACTATATTGCAGAGGAGACTACTTATAAAAGGAATTAATCTAAAGGACTCATTAAAAATTAATTTCTATTTTTATTCATACATGGGTTCAACTTTATATGTATTTTGTCCAAAGTTCAAACACGTGAAAAAGCCGCATAGAGCTGTCCATGCGTATGTAGCAAGAACCCAAATATTATTTATAGTCATAGCAAAAGCCAACTTTAGTGAAAACTGATGCCTCTTAAGAATGAAGGGAAGGCTGATATCTGAAGGAGCAAAATATATTTTTGGCACCAATACAGTGTGTCCAACATTGGTCCCGGTCAGTATTTGTGCTTCAACTTTACTTGTATGCCATCCAAAGTTCACACACGTGAAAAAGCCACATAGAGCTGTCCATGCATAAATGCAGGCTCTTGTAGCAAGAAACTCACTCTAGCAAAGGTTTGGCCTTAAGCCTTATTTATAGTCATAGGAAAAGCCAACCCTATGGAAACTCTTGCCTCTTCAGAATGAAGGGAATGTTGATATCTGAAGGAGCCAAAGATGTTTTGACACCAATACAGTGTGTCCAACATTGGCCCCTGTCAGTATTTGTACCTCAAGGACATGAGAGCACATGCACTGTATCACCATACATGTACCATTGTAAAGACCCTGCTTAAGATTAAAATTTCTCAGAAGCATAACAATAGCACCAACCTAGAGTATAACTGGTGTGGAGGCATTCTTCTGGGAGTAAGGCTATTGAAAAATTCAATAGGAAGTTATTTTGCTCTTCCACAATCTTACACTCCACACTGTTAACACTGAGGAAACACTGACTCGTGTTTGGTAAGCAATTTCAAGAAAGAAACTATAGGTATTGGTAGAAGAGTTTAAAAATATATATTTTGAGTGAAAAAAAAAGACACAAATCAGCAAATAAAATTGCAAACAATACTACTATATCACAGATAAGACAACATATAAAAGGAATGAATTCATTTAAATGACCTCATTAAAACTACATTTATAGTTTTATATATAAAATATTACCTCGATAATTCGACCATGTTTTGTTGTCCTTACCTACAGCCTATTATATAACAAATTTAATTTGACACTATTGATAATTCGACCATGTTTTGTTGTCCTGACCTACAGCCTATCATATAAAAAACTGTAATTAGACACTCTCGATAATTCGACCATGTTTTGTTGTCCTGACCTACAGCCTATCATATAAAAAACTGTAATTCGACACTCTAGATAATTCAAACCATGTTTTGTTGTCCTGACCTACAGCCTATCATATAAAAAACTGTAATTCAAGAGTTTAAAAATATATATTTTGAGTGAAAAAAAAGACACAAATCAGCAAATAAAATTGCAAACAATACTACTATATCACAGATAAGACTACATATAAAAGGAATGAATTCATTAAAATGACCTCATTAAAACTACATTTATAGTTTTATATATACAATATAACCTCGATAATTCGACCATGTTTTGTTGTCCTTACCTACAAACTCTAATTCAAGAGTTTAAAAATATATATTTTGAGTGAAAAAAACGACACAAATCAGCAAATAAAATTGCAAACAATACTACTATATCACAGATAAGACAACATATAAAAGGAATGAATTCATTTAAATTACCTCATTAAAATTACATTTATAGTTTTATATATACAATATAACCTCGATAATTCGACCATGTTTTGTTGTCCTGACCTACAGCCTATCATATAACAAACTGTAATTCAACACTATCGATAATTCGACCATTTTAAATTTCAACAATTGTTTGTTGCTCAAATATAACTTCACTGCTAAAAAGGTATTACAGAGAAAACTTCTGACATTGTAAATGTACAAAATGTATGTATAGAGCAGGGGAATAATAAATAAAGACCAAAATCAAATTAATTGATAATAAATAGATTATTGCCAAAAAAAAAAATACAAAAAATATTTTTTCTCCTTTCTTATCTTCACTCAATCATATTAGAGTGTCAAGCTTGTAAAGCTTGAAATTAACAACCATCATGATTGGGTGAAGTAGAATGCGTCTGCCTTTGTCATCAAGACTGGGAGCACTACTCAGTGGCAGGCCACTGACTTAGCTCCAAAAGAATGTATCCCTGGATTAGGAGCCCTTACAAGGTACTATCAGCCGGGCCAGCTGAGCCCAGGTTTTTTTAGTGAGCTTGTTACTGCTCCCCCTCCTCCTTTTTCATCCTGGCTTGGGACCGGCAAAGGCGGAGTTTTTTTTCTTCCAGGTGAGAAACTTTAGGCATTGGTGAAAAGTGTAAATATATATTTTGGAAATGAAAAAAAAAGGATAAAATAAATCAGAATATAAATTTACAAACTATATTTCAGAGGAGACGATTTATAATAGGAATTCATTTAAATGACCTCATTAAAAACTACATTTTATATATACTTGGGTTCAACTTTACATGTATGCTATCCAAAGTTCGCACACTTGAAAAAGTCACATAAAGTCGTCTGTGCGTAAACACAGGCTCTTGTAGCAAAGGTTTGGCCTTGAGCCCTCTTTATAGTCATAGCAAAAGCCAACCTTAGTGAAACATAAAGCCTCTCTAGAATGAAGCGAAAGTTGGTATCCGAAGGGGACAAAGATATTTCAGACATTATACAGTGTGTTCAACTTTGGGTACTGTCAGTATATGTGCTTCAAGGACATGAGAGCACATGCGCTAGAACACCATACCTGTTCCATCGCAAAGATCCTATAGGCATTGGTGAAAGTGTAAATAAATATTTTGGAAATGAAAAAAAATTGCAGATATGACAACATATTAAAGGAATAAATTAATTTAAAAGACCTCATTAAAAACAACAATTCTATTTTTTTATATATACAATATAATCTAATTAATTCAACACACGATAATTCGACCATTTTTGATGTCTCGACCTACGGCCTATCATATGACAAACTAATTCGACACTTTCGATAATTCAACTATTTTGGAAATTCAAATTTCAACAGTTGATATTTGTCTAAAACCCCTATTATTAACAACATATTAGACTGCAGAGCGCAAAAATGTAGAAAACTGTATGTATATAATTGTATGCAAATAATTTTATGTATAGATCAATGAGTAAAATTTTTTTTTTTTGCTTATCCCTAGTACACGTGGTACAGGCCTTGATAATCATGGTGGGTAGAGTAGGCGACTGTTTTTACTGTAAGTACACCACATGTCTAAACATGTGAAAAGCAGTTCGACTTTGCATGTACAAATGTGCCAGAGCCCCCGTTTGATTACTTGCGCTTGCTGGTGGGGTTGGACTTTTGCAAGAATCGGAAGCCTTTGGAGCATTATTTTTTTATTTTTTCAGAAAAAAGTGCCCAATGCGGGAATCGAACCCGGGTCGTAGCTGTCGAAAACCAACGGCTTAGACCATCCTTCCACCAACCCCCAGTAAAATAAGTAAATAAAAAGAAGACCAAAAATAAGTGATAATAGTTTATTGAATAACAAATAAAATAAAAAATCTTTCAGGTGAAAAATTATAGGCATTGGTAAAAAAGTAAACAAGAGAAATAGCAATTGGGGTTTTGTGTCTGCGGCGAGTCATATTAGCACGCCTAGCGGTTAGGGGAGTGAGTCTTCCACGGCCTTTTCGAGGCATGACAGAAGACGCTGAAAAAAAAAGGTAAAATAAGAACCAAGCAGAGGAAAACTATAAAACTGAAAGCCAGGACAGGCATAAAAAGAAAATTCCAAGCATGTGAGGAAACAATTGATGGAAAAAAAAGGATTCCAAAAAATACTGCAAAAAAGAAACCAGACACAAAAAGCAACAATTGAGTACACAAATACAGCATCAGCCTATTTATGAGAAGAAAAAAAAAACGACAGACACAAAAATGGAGCTAAATTCAAATGAAAAACTATAACAGATCAAGTAATCAAATCAGGCATTATGAAAGAAACTGCAAAAAAGAAAATCAGACACAAAAATGGAGCTAAATTCAAATGAAAACTATAACAGATCAAGTAATCAAATCAGGCATTATGAAAGATACTGCAAAAAAGAAAATCAGACACAAAAATGGAGCTAAATTCAAATGAAAACTATAACAGATCAAGTAATCAAATCAGGCATTATGAAAGACACTGCAAAAAAGTTGTCGAGTTCCCAATATAAGAACTAGTTTTAAAGAAACACTAAAAGATTCTAATCAACAGAACTCTACTTTATTATTCTCTTGACCTATATTTTATACCTCGCGCTTTTCGCGGACATGCAAATCAACCATCCTTTTAAAAAAACAAAAAGTAAATATGCAAATATACAGAATATACAAATATACAAAATAAAACAATACCATGCAAATATGTCGAGGTATGCGACAGACTCCCCCCCCCATGACCCCTCATCACTCCCGTGATGGGACTCCTGGTGGTCTATGATGAAACTTAATGATGTTGGTGATGTGGGCACTCTGGGTTCCTCGTTCTGATTCATAGAGGACATATTTAACACAGCCGTCCACCATCTTTACATCAGTAACAACATGAGGTCCAGTCTGCAGTCGCTGTTTACCTGTGTATTGGTGTTTCACCAGAATCGAATCTCCAGGTTTGACATCAGCAGGTCTTCTTCGATTTCGGTTGTAATAATATTTAGTGCGCAGACGGTAGTTATGGCGCTGTTTGTCATCATTCTCCGTTTCAATTCTATGGAGTTGTAAGCCCAATTCCTCGTCAGCAGGCACTACCGGCACTGTTCCCTTCCATTTGTACCATGGAGAGCATCCCAGATAGGTATTATGATGTCGATTATGATAATGGACGGCTGCCTCCAAGCAACATTTCCATCCTTTAGGGAACTGTGGGTAGCATTCCATGAAGGTCTTAATTTCTTGAATCATTCTCTCGGCCAGACCATTTCCCGCAGGGTGATATGGACTGGTATGAAGAAACCCGATTCCCTTCTCCTGCGTCCAGTTGTAAAATTCCCCTCGAGTAAAGGAGGTACCTCGATCGGAAATAATTTTCTTTACATTTTTAAGAATGGGATGGTCCGCAAAGTATTCCTTTAGGGCTTTACCCGACTGTTTTCATACTTTTGGCGTATACAATCCGAGTAGCTTCATCAATCACTACTAAGAATGACTGGGTAGAGGCATTGGATTCTGATTTCTTTTTGAGTTCTGCGAAGTCAACATGAACCGTATGAAAGGGAACATGAGATTGAACAGGCAAACTCATCTGGTCAGAGGTAGATCTATATTTGGGCCTTTACCTTCTGACAGGTGGAACACGTTTGGACATAACGTCGAATGTCCCCCTTCATATTTCGCCACCAAAATCGATTCTTAATTGTATAATGAGTCCTCCAGAATCCCGAGTGGCCACCGGATTTCGGATCATCATGATACAAGCCGATAATGCTAGGAACTTGTTCAGGAGTCACCAAATAGGACTTTCTCTGTTCGTCGTATTCCAGCTCTAAAGCTTTATGCTTCAACCAGAACGTCTGTTCATCAGACTTGTCTGGGACGCTTACACACAATCGTGACAACGCGTCGGCGTCCCTCAGTTCCTTTCCCGACCGATGATTTATTATGATATTAAAGGAGCGCAGGAATAACTGCCACCTGGCTAAACGGTCTCTAAGTTCTCCACAACTTAAAAGTTGAGTTAAGGCTCTGTGATCAGTATGTACCACAAAAGGGCGACTCTCCAAGTAGGAACGAAAATGTTTCACAGCCTTTAATACCGCCAAGCACTCTTTCTCGGTAACGGAATAATTTTGTTCGGCTTTTGTAAAGGTGTAGGAGTAATAGCTAATTACCCGAAGTTGTTTACATCTTTTTTCTTGGAGGTCCCTTTGATATAAAATGGCTCCCGTTCCATAGTAGCTGGCATCCGTTGATAGCTCGAATGGCAATCTCCCATCAGGAACCCTAAGAATTGGTTCCTCAGTAATAAGTGCGATAAGTTTTTGGTAGGCCGTCTCGCATTCAGAATCCCATTCGAAGGTTACATCTTTTCCTTTTAATTCGTCCAATGGTCTTACTATGCGAGCATAATCTTTTATAAAGGCGCGGAAATGATTAGTCAATCCGGTGAAACACTGTAAGGACCTCAAATTGTATGGACGTTTCATATTTCGAACCTTTTCGGTAACTTCAGCCCTTATTTTCTTTGTGTCTCCATCAATAACTCTCCCCAATAAGTCTATGCGAGGGACGCAAAATTGACATTTATCAAGATTTAACAATAGGGCCCGCAGTGGTCAGTCGTTCAAGAATTCTATGCGTCAAAATGGAGCAATCCTCCTGAGTATAGCCACCACAACAGATGTCATCGATATAAGCTACCACCTTATCACCCAGTAGGTCTCCTAGAATTGTAGTCATTATTCTCTGGAACTTAGCTGGAGAATTCTTCCATCCAAACGGAAGCTTTAGAAACTCGTAATGACCAGATGGAGTTACGAAGGCAGTGTATTTTCGAGTATTTTCTGATACGCCAAGTTGCCAAAATCCATCCTTCAAGTTGAGCTTTGAGAAAAAACGACATCCTCCGAACACATTAATAATGTCGTCTATTCGAGGAAAGGGAAAAGGATCCAAAAGTGTTTCATCGTTAATCCTTCGATAGTCGACACATAATCGATAGTCTCCATTCTTTTTTGGAATTACTATGCATGGAGATGCAAATGCCGAGTTTGATGGTCTAATTATTCCTTCGCTTAGCATCGATCTAATTTTTACATTTAACCAGTTTCTTTTGGTATTCTCCAATCGATATGGCTTTGCACTGACAACTCGAAAGTTTTCTTGCAGTCCAAAGTCCACCTCAAATTTTGAAATTATTGGCGAAGTCCTTTTGCAAAGGCTGGGGTATTTGACCTCGACATCCCTCCTGGTAACGAGGTTCGGGCCAGTTTCAGAAAAGAAACTGATTTTATCTGTAAAGAAGTCCCACTTCACTTTCAAGGATTTTAACGTAGGCTTACCAATTAACAGATCAAAGGGCATATCTGGGAGGACAATAGCCTGGATCTTGATTGTTTGCTCCCCAGCCTCCAAAACCAGATCAATGGCTTCGGTAGCAGTGAATTTATTATGGTTGATCGTGTTTATTAAAGTCTTGGTAGGGTATGTTTTCCACTTGTTTTTTTGTGTTAAATTTTCGTGTATCAGGTTAAGAGAAGAACCGCTGTCCAGATAGGCCTTTACTAAGTGGGAGTTTATTGTCACATCAATTAAGGAATGGGGAGAATCACAAATCGAAAAAATGGTCGATTTTGACCATGGGATCGGCGAACCCATACTCGTCAGTTTTTTGACAAATACGAACCATTTCCATCATTTTCCGCCTGGTATAACCTCGTGTCACTATTTTCAGTGAAATGAACTGGTTTCTTGACTGTGCCAGGAGTTCTTGCAGACGGCCTGATGTTCTCCAGGAGTTTGAGTAGACTTTGCTTGCATTTGATATTTGCCGTGGCCAGTTGTTCCTGCATATGCTGGGGAAGTCCATGAATTATCCCAATAATCAGCAATTCCTCACTAAGGCCAGGCATACCAAGTCGCATCTTTCCTTGTTTCTGGTAAAAATACTCCACCAAGGATCCTCCTCGATATCTCCAATTGAAAGCACGGTCGTAACTCACAATGGGATTTTCGTTAAAAGAACCAATAAATTCCTGCTTCCAATCCTTCCAACAATATTCCTCTTCATCCTGGTATTTGTTGTCGAACCATAACAAGGCCGATCCTGTTAGGTATTATCGCATTCCATTGATTCTAGCCTTGTCTCTAACCCATCCGTTGTTTTCACAGATGTTTTCATATACTTTGATCCAAATTTTAGGATCCACGTTTCTTCCATCAAAGGTAGCCACATCCATTTTGACTGGCCTACCTACCCTGATTTCACTCTTATTAGTAAGCAGAAAGTCGGTCATTAAACGCTGCTGGTTGGCCATCGTCCTGAGGATACTCTCCATGGTCGAATCTGCCAAGTCCGTTTCTTCCTCTTGCATGTCTTGCTTAATAAGCTTAATCTTATCAAATTCTCCATTTGCATACCATTGTATAAGGCCAGTTGGAACGCCAACAAATCGGTTTGAATCCTTTTTCAGATAAAAAGCCATTGGTTTCTTGCCATACCTAAAAGTCCTTTCATGACACTCTGGTGACTGGTATTCTTCTGGAATGTCAATAATCTCCTCACCAGAGTGTAAACCAAATCCAATCACCTTATCATCCCTGAAATATAAGACTAGTGATCCTGTCGGCTGCGCCATAGTTGTCGAGTTCCCAATATAAGAACTAGTTTTAAAGAAACACTAAAAGATTCTAATCAACAGAACTCTACTTTATTATTCTCTTGACCTATATTTTATACCTCGCGCTTTTCGCGGACATGCAAATCAACCATCCTTTTAAAAAAACAAAAAGTAAATATGCAAATATACAGAATATACAAATATACAAAATAAAACAATACCATGCAAATATGTCGAGGTATGCGACAAAAGTAAATAAGACACAAAAATGGAGCTAAATTCAAATGAAAAACTATAACAAATTAATAAAAGAAAATAAGACCTAATCCAAATAATTTAATAAAAAAAAACGTCACACACTATTAAATTATTTGGATTAGGTCTTATTAATGAGAAAAAAAAAGATGCCAAAGAGAGATGAAAAGATGCCAAAAAAGATAACCAGATACAAAAATTGTGCTAAATTCAAATGAAAAACTATAACAAACACTTATAAAAGATAATTATTATAGAATAAAAGTAATAATTCAATCTACAATTCGAAAAATAATATCACCTCAGCCTATTTATGAGAAAAAAAAAACGTTGCCAAAGACATTAGGAAAGATACTGCAAATAGAAAACATACACAAAAATTGAGCTCTATTTAAATGAAAAACTATAACAAAGTACTTACAAATTATAATCATAATCAAATGTATATATATATCAAATATATATTATAAATTAGTAAAAGGTAACAAGACAAAAGAACGCATTTCAAAACAAAGGAATTGATGATGATAAATGCAAAAATCTACGATTGTAAAATAGATTAAATTAAAAAATAAAAATAACTGTTAACATTAGGAAAATAAAAACAGGCCTATCATACGAAGAAAAAAATAACGAAAATTTTGGTATATAGATCGTTATGTGTAGTTCAGAATCTTCGGAGGAGATAGCTCAGGACTTTACAATGGAAAACTCTGTTACGGTATTATCTATATAGATATATATATATTTCCAGAAGTAAATTGTTCTATAAAAGCATAGGGCACCTCTCCCGTCAAAATGAGCGTCAAAACTAGGTGCCATCTATCGACAGTCGCCGCAAACTATCGATCGGTGGCAAAGCCATTTTGCCCATAGATTTTGCCCAGCCATTTTTCCAGCTAATTGTGAAGATTCCATTTGATCCCGTGTGAATATCATGGAATAAAGTCTATCCTGAGCTGACGAGAGTCATTATCCCGATACCATGGTCTCCAGGTGAACAATTCTCAGTTTACCAAAGCTGGTTTTGTGGCTTTGTTACCGACCTGAGGCCGTTAGTTTGTCGCGACGGTCAATAGATGGCGTCTAGTTTTGTCGGAAGAGGGGGCGCCCTATGCTTTTTTAATATTATACGAACTTTTGAAATAAAATCAGCCTCTCTCTCGTGATGATTATCCTTATCAAATAATTATGTTGTTAGAAATATGGTACAGAGAGGTTGAATCTATATATAGTAGGTCCTTTTTGGTGTCCAGGCCATCTCAACTCTCTCATAAGTTGAATAATCACCTGGAGTAATGTGTTTTTATCAAAATAATAACAATTTCCTGAGGTGTAGAGTTTCTTGTGGGGTTTTTATTTATACGATTTTTCCAGCCTTTC
>CP092867.1:51805129-51867725 GCA_030710605.1 Cordylochernes scorpioides
GTTATGGCGGTGTCAGGGGAGGTTAGAGGGATGGGATGAAGGTTGCTACGTGCCACAATTCCCGAGGGGATGTAGGCGCCCGGGACAAAAAATGCTTGAAACCCAGGTGTGGGCCAGAAGAAGTTAGTTGGGAGTTCTTGCAGGAGCACGATGTCGGCCTGTGTCGAAATTGCCAAATTTGCAATTTCAAGAATGGCAGTTGGTGATTTTCTAGCGTTCACCTGCAGGACACGCAATGGCCTAGACATTGTTTCTTGTTCGGGCTATTCTCTCTTTTACAAAGGGACAGGAAGGTGAGGTGGCAAAGTGGTTGAGGGAGCTCCAGATTTTTTGCTGCAGCAGCGGCTTTGCTTGGCTCGACCGAGCATTGGAAGCCCTCATGCTCTGCAGAGCCGCAGCGGATTGGAGGGCAGCTGGACAGGCAGACGCGCGGTGGCCGAAGCCACAGCAACGGAAGCATTGCTTTAAAGTATGACTGCGCTCATACCTGTGCATTAGACCTGCCACTGGGATATGTCCATGTTGACCGAGGATTTCGGCGACTTGAATGTCCACTTCGATGAACACTGTGCTGGTGTTGTGTGCCGCATTCTTCGATCGATGGACTACCTTGATGTCACGTTTCCCCTGGAGTGACTGCACGGTGTGGTTGGAGCGGAGGCTATCGCAAATCTCCTCGTCCCGCACCCCCCCGTCCAATCTGAAGAGGCAGTATCTTGGTAGGATAACCGGGCGCTCGTGGCAGCTTAGACCCGTTGGCAGGGAGGTCAGCCCCGAGGCCGGCGACTTTGCCATTTGGGTCGTTTTGGTGTGGAAAACAACCTTGCCGCTGGTGTTATGGACGCCACCACGTCTTTTGATGACGCTAGGGAAGGATGTATCTTTGAATTTCCTTAATATTTCCCTAGGGTTGGATTTGGGGTCAGCCGACTTGACGACGACATGCGATTCAAAGGAAGGAGCCAGATTCACAAATGTGGCTTTCACTTTGGGCTTCGGAAGTGCAGGCCTTACCGGCTTCTCTTTCTCAGCCACTACCGAGGCGAATGAGGTGGAGGGGATCGGGATGTTGGCTGCGGGATTGGGTCTTCCTAGACTGGCTCCCTTGAAGGCGTCCTCAAGAAGAAGTTCTGCCTCTTGGACGAGAGTCAGCATCAGTCTCTGGTGGCCATCTGCATTTTTTCGGGGGTGTCCAAGCTGGTGTCCGCAATGATCGCCTCGAATGTCCGGCACGCAAAGTTGAACAAGCTTGCTGTGCTGTTGAACTTGAATTGATTGTGGGAAGACGGGAGGAGGTCTTCGTCCTCAGGACGCGGCCGCTTTTTGTTGGTCTGCTGACTCCTCCACCACCACCACCACCATCATACTGGTTATGCTCCATAAAAAATAAACTATCAATAGCAAATTTACTTCAAAAGACCAACCAGACAGGAACACTATTGTCTCGACGTAATCTGTGAAGAAAACTGCTCTCTATGACTACTATGAAAATAGAATATGTTTATATACATTTTGGTGTGATAAAAACTATGTAAATATATAAATTTGCCTGAATATTATTTTTGAAAGTATAATTGTTTTTTTTTAATAGTTATAATTTGTTTACATTTTTTATTGCTTCAAATAATGGAATTCAAATAGTATCAATGCACATTTCAACTGCAAGATGCAAAGTCTGTCAATCTTTTAATTTGAAAATTTTAAGTATGATTCCTTTTATAATCGTATTTTCACGTAATTTTTCTCAATAAAATTTTTAAATTGCATATAATGTATATCACACACATTATTCCATAGAATTCATAATATGCTTTAAAATTTTGAGACACAATATAAAAAGATAGTTTCCACCGGTCCAACAATGGAGTCAATCACTAAGGGCATGTGGGGGAAGCAAGTCTGCTCTTGGACTCTGACAATATTTCTGCCTCAGATTGAGGCTTTGCCCTCCTTTGGCGTCCATTGCATCAGCAGATTAGTTCTTGAACTGTTTGCTCCGTCTAGCTCGAACGAGTCATCCTATACAAAAATATGACAATAGGAGGAATGGCCGGATGTTATTGATAAAAAGAAGAAACTAGAGCAAAAGGCGAAGAGTTTATTGTAGTTTATTGAGATTTTAGTAATAAATCATCTTTGCAGATTTGTACACTGAATAATAGAAGAAACTGACACCAGGTATTCACATTGCGTTCTGTTTCCTCATCAATGACAGCTCATTTATGAAACGGTTGACCTACAATTTCATTACTTATCATTGAAACTAAGCTATTCCACCATAGCTTGCTCAAAAACAGATCTTCACCTCTTCCACTCGCCAGCCACCACCACCATCATTTAATGAAAAAAAAAAAGAGTATAATTTGTTCCTATTTTTATTTTATGGAAAGTGTCGATGTAGATCCTTTATTAATATAGCCTCATACACGGATGCACTTGGTATAGGTCTAAATATAATACAAAAAATAAATATATAAAAAAGAGATTTTTATATTATTTTTGACGTGTATGGTTATTTTCAAAACAAATCTACTGCCCCCTTCCCCCCTTAATGCAAATATAAATTACTAGGAGGGTTCACCATTAATGAGCCAAGCCCTTCCATTAATTTACAATTGCAGTAAGGATAGTAGATATTTTAAAATTACAAAATATTTTCTCACAATGAGTTTCTTTTTATTACAAAACGCTAGCTTTCAAGCGATAATCGCTCTTCAACGGGCTTAATAAAACATCGACTATTATTATTATTTATTTAAGTAACCCAGGTTCCTGAAGCGTACAGAAGTCGCCAACTACCCGGATGTCCTTCTGACCTAAGTCTTCTTGGATTTATATACAATGCCAGTGGAAGTTCAATTAATGAGGTGTCGCCAGGCAGATTTCTTTCTTGGAGATTTTCTAGGGATGCTGGACATATGTTGGCGATACCTAGGAGAGTGGCTGTCTGGGATCTTTGGTATTGGAAGGTTGGGCAAGTGAAGAGGAGGTGGTCTACGGTTTGGTCTTCATCTTGGCAGTGGGGCAAGTTGGGTCTTCTTTCGATACCGTTGCAAGGTCTGCCTGAGTATCGACTATATTCTACAAGAAATATTTACAAAAAGCATACGCGCTCAGCGTGGGGATATTTACAATTTTAATTTAAAAATTTGAAATTTCAGTTGTAAATATCCACGCTGCGCGCGTATGTTTTTTGTAAATATTTCTTGTAAGATATAGTCGATGTTTTATTAAGCCCGTTTGAAGAGCGATTATCGCTTGAAAGCTAGCGTTTTGAAATAAAAAGAAACTCTTTGTGAGAAAATATTTTGTAATTTTAAAACTTTTTTCACAATTTTATTATGAATAGTAGATATTATTTTATTTGGAAAAGAGTCACACGCGTCAAAAATAATTTACATTTCTTATAACAGTTGGCGCGCATCATATTACATAAAAGAAAGTCAATGAAGGTTTATTATCCGTATCAGACTACTTCTTCAACGCTCCGACGCTCTCCCGCCATGGATTCTGCAAGAAGAAGAAAGCCAACAAGCCCTATCAACCCTCGGTTGACATCGCAGCTCTTGTTGAGAATACAACATGGTCATCTCCGCCACTACCAAATCCTGCAATCCCTCGGCCAGCCCTCCCTAGCAGCCTCTTCACCTGGACCTTGTTAGCTTCATTGAGCAGCGAACAGAAATAATCAAGTGCCAAGTTAGGGATGTGAAGAACCTCGCGGGCACCGTGAATGACTTCATGGAGCTGGATGAAATCATGGATGCCCAAATGCCCAAGAAACCTGCCAAACCACTCAAACTAGCCCTGCTCTCACCTGCAAGGATTCTAGCGCTCAGACCGAGCTCATCCAGTCTGCCACCCCCGCTCCATCTGCTGTCCCTTTGGCAGCACCTGCTCCCAAGAAGCCAGATCCTGCTCTAACCAAGAGGAAGCAGCCAGAGGCGTCAAACCCGCCCGCTAAGAGGAGCAAACCACTGGTTCTAGTTAAGCCTGCATCTTCCCGCGCTCCCAAGCCTGCCGTTGCCAAAGGGGACCCTCAATGGGGAGAAATCTGCGGCCCACATCGTGGTTATTGCAGATAACCCGCAGGCTGACCCACGGGACATCCTCAAAGCTGTCCGCGCTGCCCACACTCTGCCCCAAGGCGTCTGGGCATCTCTGCGCACCAGAGGAAAACTGGTACTGCACTCCAACACTCCAGAGGCCATTCCTGCCGTCAGCTCTGCCCTGGACAACAAGCTCTAAGGCCGGAAAGTCCCGGAATTGAGGCAATTCCTCCCAAGAATCTGTCTCTTCAACGTGGAGGCGGAAACCGCGGATGAGGACATTGTCAAGGCCTTCCTTTCCACCGTGGCCTCAGCCAGCTTCCTGGAGACAAGACTGTCCGAGTGGCACACAGATCTCCGACCAGAAATGGCACCTGCACGACCTTTATTGAGCTGGACTTGGCTTCCTACAAGCCCATTGGAAGACTCGGCAGGATCATTGTGGACCAAGTGATCCTGAACTACGAGGAGTCTGTCCGCGTCCGCGTCTGCTACCGCTGCTGTGGCTACGGCCACAACGCCGATAGGTGCACCAAGGCTACAGTCACCTGCTTCCACTGCGCTTCTGGTGACCACCAAGGCCGAAGCTGTCCAACTCTTGCCAACCCGCGCACGGCCAAGTGCGCCAACTGCTCAGCCAAGGGCCTCTCTGCCGACAACGAGGCAAGATCAATGTCTTGCCCAACTGCCAGAGCTAGAGCTGCAAAGATCTAGTCCTCCCGCCTTCTTCCTGCCTCCTGACCTCCGCGGACCCAATCCGGCCTAACCTGCCTCTTCCCTGACGGTGATCCTGTCCTTAGCCTCTTCACCCTGGTCATAGTGGTTTTATATATTCCGCTTTACGCGGCCATTGGGGCTCAAAAATCATTTATTTTGGTTAGCAGCTCCGTAAATAAAGATATGTTCTCTCTATTTATTATTCGTCTGGGAAACACCACCGTACCTCGCTCAGACACCATGGTAAATGTCCTCAAACGAGACATAGGTACAAGACACAGGAACTTTGTCTTGATGTCCCCAAATTACCCTGCCATGATGCTACACTGTTGAATTCACGTTGAGCCTGGGCGAAAATTGTGTGTCAGTTACTGTAAACCTTTGTGCTTTGACGATCGAAATTGCACTGACATTGAAATTTATTTTTATTTAAAAACTGGAAGATTTCAACCAAATTACAATAATTCAAAACAATTCAACTTTTAAAAATGACGTTTAAATAAATTTAGGTAAAATTATTTAGTTTTAAAATGTATTTTTCACATAATAACAACAAATTGTATTGTTAATTTTGCTTTAATCACATAGTCGGTTGGTTTCATATATTATCCTCTGGCGTTCCTAGAACTAACCAACGATGCCGTTCCAACATAGCACCAGCCAAGACCAGCCCATAACATAGGCATCTCGGTTCGCGGCCTTGACAGTTACACAGATGGAAAAGGCCTAGAGAATTTATTCTCAGAATTTGGTGATGTGCAAAGGTCCGACGTCATTTATCACACAGATACTTTTGGTTTCGTAAACTTCTCTGGCACCCAATCCACAGACCAGGTTGTGGAAACACTAATAGACATATCTTGGACGGGAAAGTGATCCGCGTAGACTTTTCCGTTTCTCATGACCCAAAAAACACCGCTTCGAGAAGTTTACCAGGTCGTCCTAGCAACAATGTCTTTTCTGGAAGGTACTTAGACCATTCTAACAACAACACCACTTCTGGAAGGAACATGGGTGAATCTAACAACATCACCTACTGGTAGGTACATTGGTTATTCTAACAACAAGGCCTCAACTGGAAGGTCCTGTGGCCGCCCTAACAACACCTTATCCCAGAAGGTACCTAGACCATTCTAACAACCACACCTACTGGTAGGTACATAGGTCATTCTAACAACAACGTCTCTTCTGGAAGTTACCATGGCCACCCTAACAACAAGGCCTCAACTGGAAGGTCCTGTGGCCGCCCTAACAACACCTCATCCCAGGAGGTACCAAGACCATTATAACAACAACACCTCTTCAGGAAGGTACATGGGTCATCCTAGCAACAACGTCTCTTCTGGAAGGTTACCGTGGCCGCCCTAACAACAATTACTCTTCTGGAAGGTATGGAGGTATGATAAAAAGCTTATAATCTTTTAAAAATTACAATTATCCGAAGCAATTTGACTTTTCAAAATTATATTTGAGAAAATTCATTTTAAGACTATTTTTAGTTTTGTGTAAATTTGACCATCTTGGCAAAGAATTTCCACACCATCCAGGTGGGAACTTCTTTAAAGAGTTAGCTTATAGTGTCGCCTCGCCCCAAACTACAGGTTTTTGCTAAGAAGAGACCAAAGGTAAAAGCGATGAGTTACTTTATTAAAGAGGTATGAGCTTGGCAAACTTTCGGACAATAACGCCCTTGAACAGGTTGTAATACGAATACAAGTTATTGTGTGAAAGCTCTCCAGGCTCATACTTCTTCAATAAACTCTTCGCCCTTAGCTCTAGCTTCTTATTTCAGCAATGGTATCCGGCCATTCCTCCTATTGTCATCTACATATTTCTGTTTAGGATGACTCGATCGAGCTAGACGGAGCAAACAGGTAAAGAACTAATCTGCTGACGCAATGGACTCCAAAGGAATGGCAAAGCCTCAAATTCTGAGGCAGAAATATTGTCAGAGTCCAAGAGCAGACTTGCTTCCCCCATATTCCCTTAGTGATTGACTCCATTGTTGGACCGGTGGAAACGATATTTTTAAATTGTGTCTCAAAAATTTTAAGTATGTTATGAAATCAAAGGAATAATAGGTTTAATATACAATGTATGCAATTTGAAAATTATTTTGAGAGCAATTATCATGAAAATAAGATTAAAAAGGAATATATTTCAAAATTTTAAAATTGAAAGTTGAATAAATGCGCGATTGACAGATTTTGCATCTTGCAGTTAAAAGTGTGCATTGATACTATTCAAATTCCATTACTTGACACAACAACAATAAAACTTAAACAAATTATAATTATAAAAACATTTTTTTCTACTTTCAAAAAATATATTTAAGCAAATTTATATTTGTGATAATTTTGTGTCAAATATTTACATAGTAATTTAACAACAGAACGTATATAAGCATATTTTACTCTCATAGTAGTGTAGCGAAACTTTAAAAATCATATTATATATTGTCATCTAAAATATCATTCTTCAGACCAAAGTTGAACAGCAATGGCTAACCAGGGCAGTGACAACCAAGATGCAGAGGTTGCACCGTGTAGAGCCATCGTAGTGAAAAACATCAACAGTACCCACAACTGATAAGGAGTTATCTGATTATTTCTCCCCTTACGGTCAAGTGGTTTTTGCTCGAGTCCGTCACCGAGATAACCACCCATCCCAAGGTTACGTCGCTTTCAATGTCCTACATGAAGCAATGTCGGCTATGGATGATATGAGGAGACCATTATTTAAAGGAAATTTCATCAACCTAACTTATTACAAGGGATATTTTGAAGACTAGTACTAGAAGAAACTGAGTCTCTACTATGTTCAATACCCGGCAGTGCGAAAATGTTGAACTGTATTACTGGAGATCTAATGTGTTCGTATTGATTTGTGGAAGTTTGTGGTTTCAACAATAGGAGACTACAGACACCAGCCTAACAGAACATTTAGAATAAACAAAGCCCAAGGAAACCATAATTATTTACTATAGAAGACCAAGATTTGATCATGATCGCCCCATGGAACTATCTAGAAGCCCTCCACCTCTATAGAAAGCCCTACCCGCCGGAGAGACCTTGCTCAAATAGGTATTTACATTTACAGGAATTTAAATTGAATAATCAGGGATTTGTAATTATGAAACTTTATATTTTACCTTTATATGATAATCCAAATAATTTTGTATATAATTTATTTAAGCAACATTTTTTTATTCATAGCATTTTAATGTAAGATCTATTTATTTTTAATAGAATTGCATAAAAAAGAATTTTTCTTCATTTTATGAATATGTTAACTATATATATATATTAAGGTATTCAATCCAGGCTTTGTTCAAAAACAAATATTTGAATAGAGCATTGCGAATAATATTTGTACACATATTTTTAAGTACCTTTGTTCTTTTGTATATGTTTATATTTTAAAAGATTTCAAAGTATACTATGTGAATTGATTAATTTTTGTCAAATAAAAATAGTTCTCTATATTTTGAATGTTTATCATTTATATAAATTTGTTTTCTAAATAAGAGGGCCTATTGAAAAGTAAAATCTCTAACTACTCCATTTCCGATCGCGAGTTGGTAGGCGAAATTTGGCAAAAGCACTGTATTCCTTGGTTCCCACGCCACAGTGTCGAACAATCCACGTGACTTCGGTGCACTCAGTCGCTGCATAGCAGCCGTTTAGGATGGAGCTCCCGCTTCAGGTGCAAACTGTGCTCGGTAATTCGATTTTTGAATGCAAAAAAAGTTATTCCGATAGAAATCCATCGACAGTTAGTTGAAGTGTACGGTGAGAAATGTAGGGACGTGTAAAGATGTGGAAGTGGTGCCGGGAGTTTTCTGAGAGCGGGAAAACGTTCACGATGAGCAGCGATCAGGGCAGGTGAGTTTGTCGGAATCAACAGTGTCTCGAATCGATGAGATGGAGCGCCTTAACCAGAGAATAACCCATCCTGAGATAATGGAATATCTTAATGAAGAATGTGGCTATTTCTCCGTGCAGAATATTGTGTCGGAGGTCCTCGGGTACAAAAAGGTGTCCGCCAGATAGGTCCCTAAGAAGCTCAACGAGGAACACAAGATCATGTGAGTGGCGAGTGTCACAGAATTTCTCTGCCGCTATGAAGAAGATGGCGAAGTATTTATGGATTCGATTGTAACTGGAGACGAAACTTGGGCACATGGTGTTGTTAGTAGTGAAGGTTAAGTGATGCCTCCACATTTTTTTTACACCAGGTGCCAGAGTCAATGCCTTTGACCACACCGAGGTCTTAGCCATAGATGTAAAGCAAATGTAGCACTTAGGATGCGGTATGTTTTTCAACAAGACTCAGGACCACCTCGTACAGCTAGAGCAACCTCAAAATGAATGGAAAAGAATGACAACCATGTCACAGCTAACATTTGACCCTCAGTTCATGAGATGTCAATCCGTTGAACTATTACGTGTAGGGCGCAGTTGAGAGGGACTCGAACAGTCATTCCCCACAACACTGTTTCAGCATTCAGAGCTGCTATAGTGGATGAAATGGTAAACATTTTCAAGACCCATCTCATTACTGCCTCCAGTCGGTTTCGGCGGAGTATAAAAGCTATTTTAACGCTGATATCGGTTTCATTGAATGCTATCGTTCTTTATGTTCTTTTATTAAGAGGCTTCCCCCAATGCGAGGAATCTCCTTCCAGATAATCGGGGGCCTTCACCCGTATTACAAGGTTTAAGTAAAACATGCAGATATACAATGTTTTGTTGATACGCGATAATGGGGTTGACGTCATCCATCTCTTGCCCGAAGAGCTAGGTCTGGCGACTAGATGATGTACTAATACCAACTTTTAGTAATAAATCAATTTCACGGATTTTTTCACTGAATAATAGATAAACCAACACCAGCTATTCGCATTGCATTCTGTTTTATTAATCAAAGACAGGTAATTTGTGAAACAATTGGCCTACAATTTCATTAATTGTCTGGGAAACTATCAACCATACCTCGCTCAAAAAATATATATCTTTACATCTTGCACCTCACCAGCCACCATCACCATTTGATAAGGTATAAATTGTTTTTATGATTTTAATGGAAAGTCGATGCAGAGCTTTATTAATATAGTCTCGGACACGGATTCTCTCTCACTTGGTAGAGGTCAAAATAGATTACAAAAAATAATGGATGAAATAAAAATTTGAATTATTTTGTCACATGTATGGTTATTTTCAAAATAATATCTACTGCCCCTTATTGCAATGATAAATTAAAGGGTTCATAAAATTTAGACACTTGTATGATGCAATCAAGGCTAAGGGAGATAACAAGCGGCCATCATAGGATGGAAATTGTATCAATGTAGATTACGCTTTGACTAGCAATTCGGATGATTCCGGTGATGAGCCCGATTACGGGGAGACCTGAATTTGAAGGGAGTTTTTAGATCAATACAGAAGGTTTCAACAACCAATGATGGCAGTATGGAACAGGGCGTCCTCAACGCTGTACCATTTGGACCATACAGAGCCCGTGGAAATGGCTCAAGCACATTTGATAGAAGACCAAGATTTAATGATAGCTACACGGAACGTGGTCACAACTGACTAGACCATCACCACAATAGAGGACATTGTCCGCCGCAGAGACATTATTCAGGAAGGTATTTGTTTTACTAAGCCAGGAGTAATACAAAGTAAGAATTTATATTCATGACATTTAGGAATTACTAAGGATTTGAAAGTGATATAACTAATATTCTAACCTTGTAAAATATAAAATAATTTATGATAAAACTATATATTTAAGTACAATTTTCTTTGATCCTCTGCATTTGAATGGGAATATAATTTTTTTTAAACTTATATTACTATATATACATATATACGATGCACTAGCGCGCCATCTGTTATGAAAATTATAATATAATTGAAAAAACTTGTTAAAAAAACACTTTGTAAAAAAAAAAGTAACACTCATATAAAAAGATATTTCAAAAAGGTACGCAAGCAACTTGAAAAAAAAAAAAAGCAGAACGCTCATTGGTAGCTTAATTGGCCTGGTGTTGTTACCTCACCTCGTATTTTACTCCGTGTAAAAAAAGTTCTTCAAATGAAAAAATAAATAGCCAAAAAAACTAATCAAAATGTAGTCGAAATTTTCCTCAGGTTTATAAAAGCGACATGCAAAATTTGGTACCAATTGGTTCAGTAGTTTTTGAGTTTATCGCGAAACAGAAGACAGACATTGACTTTTATATATATAAGAAGTTTAAAACCTTCAAAATAAAAATGTACTTGGTTTTATAAAATATTTGGTCTATCAGGGTATGTAAATCGTAAGCTTAGTTCTAAAGCCAATATGTGACTATTGAAAAAAAAATATTTCAGAAATCTTTTGTACATAATTTTTAAAATATTTTATGTTAATATTTTTTTTTTTATATTTTTCCAAACATCCACAGGAATTTGAGAATTTTGTTATTTTTGTGTCAAATAAGAAAGTTATATATTTTCATTGTTAATCGATATCGAAGATGCATAGATATCGAATTTGCATGTCCATTTTTTTGATATATATAAAAAAAACTTTTCTAAAATGCTCTTTACAGTTCAAAGTGACTGCACTTGACAAGAATAGAAAAAAAATTGGTTTAACATACCATACCATTGTTTTGACCACACACAAATTGTGTTTCTTAATTAGAATTATGATGCACTAGCGCGCCATCTGTTATGAAAATTCGAAACTATTTTAGACGCGTAAGTTTCTTTTTGAAATTAAACAATTCTACTGTCCTTACTGCAATGGAAAATTAATGGGAGGACCTGGCACATCAATGGTGAACCCTCCCAGCGGTTTCAGCCAGTTTAATCTACAATCCCGCTGCTATATTGCATTTTTCGATCTTCTTTTTATAGTGATATTGTTGCTAGACTCTTGGAATGGGTATTTTAGATGAACTATGGACATAAGCTTTGAGGACAGTAGAATTACATACAATTATAAATAAATATTTTTTAAAATTAGAATTGGCTACAATATTTGAATATTTTCAACATTGAGAGGTTTAACCAGTATAATGTACTGAATGTGCCGAAATAAATTTTCAAAGAATTTATTTTTTAGAAAGTGTTTGAAAAATTGACGTATTTAATAAATACATGGTGCGTTCATTAATTTCCAGGACTGGTTAAAAAATAAAATAAATAAAAAAGCTAGAGAAAATATTTTTTACAGAGTTGAATATTGGACATTCGACCACACCTGACTGAAAGCACGGGTCTCGTGGCGCACGCGCCGATCTAAAAATAGAACAAAACAACTTCCTTGTAAGGTTCGCATTTCTAATTTAAAATGGCCATTTTCGAAGAGCAGAGAATCTGCATTAAGTTTTGTTTTAAATTGAAAAAAAAAGTGATACTGAGACGTATGAATTAATTAAAGAAGCTTTTGGCGATGCAGCTTTATACCGTTCAAGAACTTTTGAATGATTTTCACGCTTCCAAAAAGGTCGGGAAAAGGTAAACGATGATCAGCATACTGGGCGTCCAAGATCATTTCGTTGCGAGGAAAACAAGCTCAAAATAAAGGAGTTAATTAAATCTAACAGAAGAATTATCTTCAGTGACTGGACTATCTGTTTATTTGGGGATAATGAGGTGCTTAAGGGAGGCAGTGCGCCTTAAAAGACCTGAAAGATGGCAAAAACAATGACTGGATACTTCACGTCGGTAATGCGCGGCCGCACACAGCCCATGTTGTTTAGCAGTTTTTGGCCAAGCATTCAACCATACAGATCCCTCATCCACCCTATTCCCCCGACTTAGCCCCCAATGACTTTTTCCTCTATCCTAAATTGAAAATTAACTTGAAAGGACGGAAATTTGACAACGTTGATATGATACAAGCTGAATCGAAGGCAACCTGAGGAACCTCTCAAAAAGTGATTTTATCTCCTGCTTCGACAATTGGAAAAAAAGATGGAACGGGTGTATTGAGGCAGGAGGGGCATATTTTGAAAAATATTGAATTAGTTTTTTTATTTGTTTTATTTTTTCAAGATACAGAGCAGTCCTGGAAATAATGAACGCACCTTGTATATGTTGTATAGTAAATATAAATAATAATTGGATTGATTTATTCTGTCGACTCTCTGTCGGATCCTGTTGACTCTTGTCGACTTACTGTGGGATTGGTGAATTGTGGTGAATCCTATGTCAGATTATGTTGAATTGATTAATGATGGCGCAGTCTTGGTCGAATGGTGGGTTTCCACAGGGGAAATAACGAGCACACCTGGATGGGATAGAACATGGACTTTGCGAAAGGGAGAGAGTGATGAGACTGGAGGAGGTACCTTTGCCTTTTACATGATCGAGAGGACTTTACCTTGGTTGGAGCCTAAGTTGAGCGCACCTTGCTTCTAGCCCGGTCACCTACCTTCTCTTAACTTCTTGTCCGAGATCATCATCGTTAACTCCCTCGGCTTTTCATTGATGGAGATCATTCTACGTGCCTGCTTCTGATTCGCTATTAGTTGGTCATGCTTAAAGGTGATTGGTTGTTGATTTGTCATGCTTAACTGTGATTGGCTTGGTACCTCCATTGTCGCCATGAATGCAATCTTCCAGGAAGAAGAAGGTCTTTGAACTTTAGTTTTATGGTTCTCCTGGGCACAGTGACCTTTACTTCCTGGATGATGCAATCCTGTTAATTGTTGTTCCCTTTTTCGCGAAGCCTAACTTTTATTAAATCTTTTGACGATACATTGCATAGGTTGTGGTGGGTTACATATTGCTATATATACAAATTATCACATATATGTTAATATAAAGTAACAACGCGCCATCTATATTAAGGAAATGTGAAGACATTAACAAAACGATTGTTTCTTCTACACACCAAACAAACTTCCACTACCCTTTCTGCGATGAAAATATATTTGGAGGGCCTTGCTCTTCAGTGGTGAACCCTCCCAGCGGTTACACCAATTTAATATACTAGATTGCTTTTTAGAGTTCTAATACTCTACTTGACGATTCTGTTTATGCTACACTGAAAGGTGGAATACCAGAAATGGTATTCACATATTTGAGGAAGGTCATTGCTCGATGCAAATATGTATTTGTAATTCTTCTGTCTTAAAAGCTTATGTACATAGTTTGCTTGAATATCATTTCCGAGATTCCACCCTTCAGTGCAGCGTATATAAGCAGAATCGTCCAGTACAGTATTAGAGCTCTAATAGGCAGTCTGGTAAATCAAATTGGCGAACCCACAGGGAGGGTTCACCACTGATGAGCCAAGCCTTCCCAATATATTTTCATCGACAGTAGAAGTTTGTTTATGTATAAAACAAACATTAATGTCTTAATGTTTGATTTCCTAAGTATATATGAGCTTAAAAATTACGATTAGAAATATTTATTATTTATAAAAAAACTGGGAAAAAAATATATGTATAACAGAGACGAGAAAAGCGTAGAGAATTCAATTAATGAACACAAAAATCACGTAAAACTCGTTACTAAACTAACTGGAACTATAAAGTAAGAACTGCATTCTACAATGGATTCTTGCTCATGTTGGAATCGGGGGGTAATGAGATAGAAGATGAAATAGCAAAGGAAGCCAGGAAGATGAGTCAAAAGGAAAGAACAAATTCATTGATGCTGATTCTTTGGAAAAATACAAATAATCCAACAAAAGACAAGGTTAAATATGCAACATAAACGCTGAGAGAAGAATAACAAAAATAATCACTAGACTCACAATGAAACATTACAAAGGAATGACGACACATCCAGATGGCACAAGAACCTACAGTACGTGTAAAAATTGTCCTGGTGTGGAACTAACACATACCTACATAGTATCATTTTAGCAATGGCCGCAGCCTTGCAGAAAATTGACATGGACCCAGAACAGCAGCTTTTACACACCCAAGATAGAGGACATTGCGACTGCTGTGATAGAGATGCGTAGAGACATTCATGGACAGGACAACACCACTAACAACTGAAAATAATATGTAGAAGAGCGTTAAAACCGAATAGAATTTAAATGCCAAAACACTAAAACATAATTTTTACCCAGTTCGACACAACAAAGAATATAATTTTCTATATGTATCAAAGGGAAACTTTTCCCTTTAAGATACATTAGAGCAATAAAATTTGGAGTAACACTCCAGTACAAAGACTACTGTTTTTATAAAGAAAATGTGCTACAATACCACTTTTAGGAAATTCAGACAAATACAACTTGCATATCATAGTTACGGGATATGGTCATCATCAGTATATAAGCTGCTTCGAGTTCTTAATATCCTACAGGATAGAGTTGAGAAATCGGTAGATGTAGGATGTTATGAAATAGTCTTGTACTGATGAGGTTCACAGCAGGAAACCTTGGTATATCGGTTGACTTTTGTCTCATTTGGCAAAACTGGTTCTGTAGCATATTCTCCATCGTCCAAGATACATCTGTATTAGGGTGATAAACTAAGATGCATTGTTGAAGTGTATTTTGAAAGATATTTCCTATTTTGGGATATGAATACCATCATCCCGGAACTGAGTTATATGAATTAATATATGGCATTTAATAAATTAAATTTTATTTCTTTCTAAGAATTGTACATGTTTCACCAAACCTGGCCATGACCATCTTGGCAAAGGGTTTCTACACCTCCCAGGTGGTACCTTCTTTAAAGAGTTAGCTTATAGCGTCGCCTCACCCCAAACTATATATATTTGCTAAGAAGAGACCAAAGGTAAAGCGATTAGTGACTTTATGGAAGAGTTGTGAGCTTGGCAAGCCTTCGAACAATAACGCCCTTCAACAGGCTCTAATTGGAATACAGGTTATTGTCCGAAAAACTCGCCAATCTCACACCTCTACATTAAAAAACTCGTCGCTTTTACCTTTGGTCACTTCTTATCAATGACATCCGCCATTACTCTTATTGTCAACTACCTATTTTTGTTTAGGATGACTCGATCGAGCTTAACGGGACAAACAGGCTAAGAATTGATAATGCACAATTTGAATTATAGATTATAAACACAAGGTAATAAGACCAAATCCAAATAAATAAATAGTGTGTTATTTTAAGAAACAATTTAAAAAGGCCTTTTTCATTCGAAAGAAATGTGAAACAATTAACAGAATGGAAGAAAGAGGAAATATAATTGATATTTATAGATATGCTTTTAATCTATATTTAAAAAAACGTGTTTTTTTTTTCCACTTTTAATTCTAATAATTATATTCTGTGTTTTCAGATAACTGTCTTCTTTTTATCTGTTATCTTGTTCACACACTTGATAACAGTAACTTTTTAAACATGCTGTGGTAAAATTTCTCATTCAGTACTTTTGTCTGAAGATGGTAACAACGCTGTTACCGAAACGTCACACACTATTTATATATTTGGATTTGGTCTTATTACCTTGTAGGCCAAGCATTATTCTGCTGATGCAATGGAGGCCAAAATGAATACAAAGTCTCAAAATCTGACACAGAAATATTTTCAGAGTCCAAGAGCAGACTTGCTTACCCACATGCCCTTAGTGATTGACTCCATTGTTGGACCAGTGGAAACGATATTTTCATAGAGTGAAAATATTTGAGCATATTATGCATCAAAGAAATAATATGTGTGATACACAATATATGAAATCGAAAATTATGTTGAAAAGAGAATTACCATGGAAATAAGATTATAGAAGGAATTTTATTTGAAATTCTTAAAATTAAAAGATGAATAAATGCGCCATTGACAGACTTTGCATCTTGCTTTTAAAAGTGTGAACTAATACTATTTAAATTCCATTATTTGACACAACAAAAACTTAAACAAATTATAAATATCAAAACATTTTTTTTTTTACTTTCAAAAAAATATATTTTTAAGCAAATTTATATTTGTGATAATTTTATGTCAAATATTTACATAGTAATTTAACAACAAAACGTATATAAGCATATTTACTCTCATAGTAGTGTAGCGAAACTTTAAAAATCATATTATATATTGTCATCTAAAATATCATTCTTCAGACCAAAGTTGACCAGCAATGGCTAACCAGGGCAGTGACAACCAAAATGCAGAGGTTGCACCGTGTAGAGCCATCGTAGTGAAAAACATCAACAGTACCACAACTGATAAGGAACTATCTGATTATTTCTCCCCTTACGGTCAAGTGGTTTTTTGCTCGAGTCCGTCACCGAGTTAACCACCCATCCCAAGGTTACGTCGCTTTCAGTGTCCTACATGAAGCAATGTCGGCTATGGACGATATGAGGAGACCATTATTTAAAGGAAATTTCATCAATCTAACTTATTACAAGGGATATTTTGAAGACTAGTACTAGATGAAACTGAGTCCCTACTATGTTCAACACCCGGCAGTGCGAAAATGTTGAACTGTATTACTGGGAGATCTAATGTGTTCGTATTGATTTGTGGAAGTTTGTGGTTTCAACAATAGGAGACTACAGACACCAGCCTAACAGAACATTTAGAAATAAACAAAGCCCAAGGAAACTATATTTATTTACTTTAGAAGACCATATTTTGATCATGATCGCCCCATGGAACTATCTAGAAGCCCTCCACCTCTATAGAAAGCCCTACCCGTCGGCGAGACCTTGCTCAAATAGGTATTTACATTTAGAAGAATTTAAATTGAATAATCAGGGATTTGTAATTATGAAACTTTATATTTACCTTTATATGATAATCCAAATAATTTTGCATATAATTTATTTAAGCAACATTTTTTTCTTTGATATTTTAATTCAAGTTTATTTTAAAACGATTTTTTTTTAAATTATATAAAGGTTAAAAGAACTTATTTTGATTTTATATTTTACTATTTAGATATTTAAATTAAGGCTTTGTTAAAATCAAATATTTGAATAGAGAAATGTAAAGAATATTTGTTCACATATTTATCTTTAATCTTTTGTACATGTATTTTAAAATCTTTCACGGTAAATTATGATTTTTTTTTGTGTGTCAAATAAAACTATCCCTCTTTCCTTTTTATGTTAATCATTTATTATAGATCTGCTTTCTATATCTTTTTGCATGAAACAAAATCTATTTTAAAATCTTTTAGGTACACTCTTTATAAGAATTCAAACATCTTAGATTTCAACTTGCCATTGTTTTTCCACTCGCCATTAACCATTATTTCATAGATTGTTGCCTTGTTTGGTTCAAATTTGGTTCAAGTTAACATTGTAAGTTCTCAATCAATATGAAAGAACGGATCTCTCTATATATGCATTAATAAGTTTATGTTGCTAATCACTTTTTAAAGAACTAATAGATTTTTTTTATTCAATAATGGAATCGTTATATGCCCTTTCATTGTCTTGATAGGGCATTTATGTCAGCAAATGGATGCTCACTCTTTCATTCACACATCATAGAAATAGCCGAATGATTATATCTACATACTTGTACAATAAATTCGAGTTGAAGAACAATAAGATAAACAGGTTAAAATATTCCTTTGCACCATTCGTAAAGGAATAATGCAAATATATTGTTTAATGGATAAACTATTTGAATATTTGTTAGCTTAATGTATGTATGCTATAACGATTAGAAATATGTTTTGTCGATAAAATAACTGAAAATAAAAGCTTAGAGCATACAGAATTTCTAAAACACAAATAGAATATTTCAACAAAGTATATAAATACTATATGTACAAAAGGAGCATTAAAATAATGCAAATTTTGTTTATCAACTCTGAACAGAACTTACTTTTGGTGTTAAAAGAATGCGCCGTAACACCTGTTCTGACAAATGCAGACAATCCAACCTGAGTACCATGTTTTTGGGTGAATGGCGCTCATCAGTATAGGTCCATTTGTATCAGTATAGCGCCCCATTCGTTTAAAATATTCTAAGGAAGATGATTTTTTCATTGCAGTAAGGACAGGTGAAAGTGTTTTATATCTATCTGGGTTTAATAGACATTTGTAGTTCAATTTCTTGTAAATAGATGGCGCACTTCTGTTTAATTTAGCTGTGATACAATCAGGATATGTAGACTGGTATAAAATCGAATCTGTACTCATGGGGGTTGTCATAACCCGGAACCATGGTATTGAGGTTAACCTTTTTCTTAATTTTTGAAAAATTTAATTATTCATTATCATCAATACGTTCTATACTTGGGTGAAAAACAAAATGGAATTATTTAATGCATTTTAAAAGAGAAGTGTATCTTTTGGTACACTAATTTCGTCCTTTCGCAACTATGCTATATAATTTGTCATTTTGAAATAAAAATGTTTAAAATCATATTGGAAGAGTATATATATATGTTATATTGAAATAATTTATTTGAAATGTTAAATTAAAATATTTTATTTAGAATTATGTTAAAGTGTTATTTTATTTTTAAAAAAAATTATAATTTCATAGATATAAATACTTTGTTTAAATCGACCGCCAGAGGTCACGCTTACCATATAAAATCTCATTGTTGTTCTTCCCCGTTGGCCGACCCAAAACTTTTGTACATTATGTAAATAAACTTTTCTTTTTTTATTCTTACGCCTAAAGCCAGGCAGTACTTTAATCAAATTATGTTTTTCATATATATCACTTAGCTCAATTAAAGAAATTACTGATCAAAACCAATATTTTTATTATTATTCAATCAAGAATTTAACCACGACTGCACCACCATAGCATAATCCTCAACATAATCTAAATTCAAGCAGAAAATCTCTTTTCTTATATAAGATATATATATGACCAAACCTGGCCCTGAATATCTTGGAAAAGTTATTCCATACCTGAAGTTACTTACCTCATTGAGTTAACCTTTGTTTATAGTGGCGCTTCGTCCCAAACTACATAATTCTGTTTGGGATGACTCGACCGAGATAGATGGAGCAAACAGGCCAAGAACTAATCTGCTGATGCACAATGGACCCGTATCAATTACGGAATAGAAAGGCAAAGCCTTAACTTTCTCTGATGCAAAAATATTTTAAAATAGATTCTCACAGCAAAAGACCTGGTTTCCCACAAAACACAATTGATCGACCCATTGTTGGACGTTGGTAATAAGGTTTTTTAAATGTCCCAATATTTAATTATAATGGGTATTCGCATTGCATTCAGTTTCCTCATCAATGTCGGGTCATCTGTGAAACGATTGACATACAATTTCATTAGTTATCATGGAAACTCTTATTCACCGTATACCTCGCTTCACCTCTTCCACTCGCCAGACATCACTGTGGTAGATCTCTTAAGAGATATTGATATAAAGGTCAGGAATTCCCTGACTTTGTCTCCAAGTACCCGAATTACACATCCATGACGTTATACTTTTCACGTTGATGCTGGATGAAAATACTGGGTGACAGTTACTGTAAACCTTTGTACTTTGATGATCGAAAATGCAATTATATAATATTGGAATTTCGTTTTATAATAAACATGAAAACCATAACCAAATTACAATATAATTACAAACACAATTCTACTTTTAATACTTAAGCAAATTTATTTATATGATTATTTAGATTTCAAAATTTACATAGTAATTTAGCAACATATGTATAAATGTTTTATATGCATATTAGCAACTCTGCCATATATATAATACTTTGCCTCAAAAGTATCATCATATGAAATAGTGTGTTGATCAGTAAGGTTCTACCGGCACAGCATGGGGCACCACTGCGGTGTTCAACTTCAAAAGTTGTAGTAGCTAAGTATTGATGAGAGAGAGGGTGTCGATGGTGTTCAGAATGATAGAGAGAGCACTCACATGTATATATATGTACATGAATATATAACATGATTTAATGTGCATCAACAACTGTACAACAAAGATGGATAGAGTATTTACAAGATGGGGAGAAATATCGACTCTGGGGGCCATCACCAATTGTCCCTCAGATTCAAACGTTCCATTTGTCGACGCTGACGTTTGAATTCCTTCTCTTCGGCCTTGCGGATGGCCTTCTCCATTTCCCGCAGCCAGAGCTCGTTCTCGCTAACGGCCGCAGGGGACTTCTTGTCCAGCTGGATGGTAAATAGACTTTTGACGATCTTCCACGTCTTGGTCATTTTCCTGTATAACATACAACTTCTGTCAGATAATTTTACTATTAGAGCCAGACTAACTACACTATCTAAATCTTTAGTGAGCTTTAAAATACCATTGCGAAGTTAGGAAATTGTACAAATTTACTCATACAAAAGTATTTTTCACGTCGTCTCATCTTATAGCGCAAGTACATGTAGAAAATTTACGAAGTCCAAAGAGTAAAAAAAAGCAAATAATATCAAGGTCACAAGTAAATAAATAAGTAAATCGTTATCCATATCCCAACTTTATTGTCGCATAACCGTACCTCCAGAGATTTAATCACATCTACCCCTGCTAATACTCTAGTGGATTTCTTGATGACAATTTCCTTACTATTTTAAATGGAAGGTCTATTAGTGATAAAAATAAAAATTTTATTTATATTCCTAGAGTGGGCTCCTCGGTCGTCGTATAGCTTTCCTAGCATTACTCGAACTTATCAATGACCTTTATATTGAAAGTATATCATATTCTGATCATCTATCTTTAGTTCTAAGCATTAATATTTTAAAACCCCAAACAATAAAAAAAAACTGCCAAACCTTGCTACACAAAAATATTTCTAGGTAGCAAAAATAAAAACTTCATTATATTCAAAAGTAATTCAAAAGATATGACCAATACACCACCCACTTTGGACCCCGGTATTGGATCTTTCGTAAAGATACTTTCAAATGAAATTCTATCAGTCATGACGCAAATAGAGATGTGCTCTGAAAAGAGATCTAATGGTTTAAGATTCAAACCATGGTTTGACAATGTTATGAGGCGAAGTAAAATATGAATGAAAAACTTAAGTTATATCTAACAAAGAAAATAATACAAATGATAGAGATTCATTTATTGCAAGCGAGAGAAAATATTTATTACAAATAAAATAAGAACACTTTAAAGAGGTACAAGTTACTTTTTTTGGTGTTAAAAATTGGTCCCAATTTTGGAATAATAAAGACATTTAAAAAAGGGACACCATAAGAAGATAAATTCAGATATCATACTGGCAGACTTTTTACCAAACGTTGCTGGCTGCACCTTCGTCAAATGTGCAACTTATGTCAGATTTATATTATTATGACCCGGAATTGGATTGTGAGATCTTGTTTAATGAAGTGCACAGAGAAATACATAAACTTAGGGATAATAAAGTCACACCGGAATCAGTTCTAGAATTCTAGCTTCTCTTATGTAGAGTTGTTCAGAATTTTATACGAACAGAGTCTCTTCCCCCTTCTACAATGAAATAATTTTCACGATTCCCATTATATTAAAAAAATCGAGAAAAAAACATTATGCTTCTTAGAAAGAAAATGTGCTCGGAGAATAAAGATAGAAATATAAAGAGCTCAAAACCTTTAACATACAATACGTTTTTAAAAAATTATATTTATATAAGGATATTAAACAAACTTATTGCGAAAGGATTTTGATTATAATATTCTATAGCAATTTATTATATCCAATAAAGAAAGAACTTTGTAAAAAACAGCGTTGTAGTTGACATTTGAAAACATTGGATAACGTAGAGTCTCTTGACCTAGTTGTGGTATCTCTACACTCCAGTTCCGTCTTCCTCTTCTCCTACAGTACCATTCTTTCTTACTTGATTTAGTTCATTATGTGTTAGATATATTAATAACAATTGAAAATTAGCAAAAAAAGGTTTGTCACATACCAAGCAATAGCAATAATCTTACCTTTGAAGTAATATATACGTATATAAAAAAGGAAATAAATCAAATCTGACAGCTTATCCAAATCATCACTGGTACAAACCATTGAAACAATTAAAAGAACTTCAAAAATTCAATAGAAATCAACAAAAAACTTTAGAAAAATTAAGAAGTGGCCATATAAAAACCTTAAAATTTCAAAATGAACAAAAAACTTCAATAACTGCTTGAAATTCAATAGTGCGGAAGCTTCTCCTGAACATATCTTGTCATGCTCAGAACTGACAATAGAGGACCTATTTTCCAGGCCTATAACTACCATCGCAAAATTGGAGAGGAGTGGACTTCAGGAATTGGTTTAACCATGGAGATAAGCACCACTACAACAACAATTGATTTAAATATCTTCGATATTAATCAAATAAATGCTACAGGTTTCTGGAGATGTGTTTCTTGATCTTTATTAAAACGTAATCTCGAGCATTCAGACATCTCTGTCCTTCTACAGGAGTACATACAAGTTGCAGAAACACATAAACGCCATTAAGATGCTAACTAATTTGTATATACATTTAATTATTAGGATAGGTTTTGCATATTGCTTGATGTTGTAAAAATATGTTTTTATGTACGCCTGTAGAAGTGCAGAGACTCCCGAAAGCTCGATATCATGTTTAATAAAGATAAATAAACTAATCTCCAGAAACCTAGCATTTGTTTAATATAAATAGATGTTTTGAAAATAGAGCAATCCATACTTAATTCATTAGATAATAAAAGGCATATATTGGATTTGAAAAAATATTTATTTTGCCAATATTTCGGCTGGCTGAACGCCAACCTTTATGCCTCGATAAAGGTTGGCGTTCAGCCAGCCGAAATATTGGCAAAATAAATATTTTTTCAAATCCAATATATGCCTTTTATTATCTAATAAATAGATGTATTAAATGATGATAGCAGTTTGCCTGGCCGGCATTAATTGTTTTTGAGGTAAGAAATACACATTGTCAGTAGAGTTTTTATCTTGGATGAATATTTTATCTATATCTTTCGAAATTTCGACATGGCTGATCGCTCATCGTCTACTAGGAACAGGTCTCTAATACTTTTCTATTCACCGAGATGTATTAGAATCCTACCTACAGTTTAAAACCAAGTAACAAATATGTTTTTATTAATGTTCGATTATATAGAATATATGCACGATATCTTTATATATGTTTGTTTGTTTGTATGTCCGGTATACAAATTCGCAGTAGTTCACTAATTCAAACCAAAATTTCCATACATATGTAAAAAAAAATACGGGGAAGACGATAGGCTATTTTAAAAATGTATAAATCAATTATTAAAACTATATATTCAAATTATTCTACTTAGCTCGCGAGCAGCGCCTCTAGCGGTGAAGATGGGAGGTAATACCAGCTGACCTAATGTACATGTAAAGTTTGGAGCGGGACGTTTCACAAGAGTGACATCCACGGCGCCAATTTATAATTGTAACGAATAGTGTTTGAATAAAACATTTAATCGGTTAAACCCGGGCGTTGCCCGGGTCATTCGTCTAGTCTTTTATAAGGCTATAGGAGGATGATATCCTGCACCAAAAGAGAAACCATGAATTATGCATCAGAACAATGCATTATGTTTATCTTCCCAGTATAAAATGAGGGCCCAAAACCATGGTATATATAGCTTGGGTTTCTGTATGGATTTTCCAAAACTAGTGTTGTATTCGTGGTGTTATATCAGAACCTCTATCTGGGAACCATGGAGTCAGGTTATGGCTATTTTTATTCTTTAGTGATCCTTCATGAGATCTACAACGGATTCATGAAATCTACGGAATTTGCCAAAGAGGTGTCTCGTTAATAAAGTGGCTAATTCAATTTTATGGCAGAATATGAATGAGAATTTTGAAGGAAATTTATCTAAAAAAGGAAGAAAAATATACCTTTCTCGTGAAAATAGTTGGACACCAATCAACAGCGCAAATCCTAACTTATTTGATGAGCAAAGTAGGATGATCTTTTGTCACTCTCAAGGAGATCATATTTCATTAGATCACTAGAGAAAGAGTGTCAATTAGAGGTACTTAAGAGAAAAAAGCATACCAATAAATGAAATTTCTTTGATAAATAGAGTTCAATTTAAACAAAGAAAGGAATGTGAAAAAGTTGTATGATAAGGAGAAGCCTTTTTCTTAAAGGAAGGAAAGCTATAGGAACTGACCTTTCAACAGTCGAAGGAAGAACTTGAGCAGTGAAAGAAGGGGAGTGAGTCAGTTGGAGTGAGATTACCATTCAAGTAGAATCACGGAGGTTTCAAAACCTTGAACTGATGTAATTTGGAACCTTCTATCACCCGGTAGCTTGACACAAATAAACAATGCCTTGACGCTGCTATCGGAGTTGCAGGAGGTGAGGCAAGCCTAGTGAAGGAAGGAAGGCTGCTAGCGTCCAAGATACGCTAAATACACTCAATGCTTTTGATGATTTTTGAAAAAAACTTTCCTACTGACCAAGTTGAAATGTGAATAACAAAAATAAATACTAAATGTACCCTTTATTGAAAATAGAGTAAGAAAATTGAATAGTTAATGAACCAAAATATCAAATATTACCATTAAAAGAATAGATTATATAAAAATTGCTTTAAAAAAGGATTGTGCAGACACAGCATGGTAAAATACTATGATTAAACTTTTATTCGTTTTAAATTGGTCTACCTATAGAGATCGTAAAAATTTAAGTTGGGGTCATCTAGAAAAGACCAAGAACTAACGTAGGGTTTTAAAGTATACTTGAGTTCTTTCCATGACAATTCTATGTAACTCTAGTATTATGGAGGAATTTAGGTTAATCAATCCTAGAATTATTTCTCATATGCAATCAGAGACATAGGTATTCATTCCTGGATCCTCTACTTTTCTGATGTAACATTCTATATTCCATGTTAACTTGAAGCTGGCAACCTTCTAGGTCACACATTTTCTACAAATAAATGGTCAATACAGAGTCGATCATATCCATCATAGAGTCTTATAATTTAATTGTTTTCAGAAAAAGAAGATATATTTGCAGTGTGTGTTAGGGTAGCTAATATTAGTCAAAATATAATGAATGAGAAACCCTTTTATTCACTATTTAATATGTAACATGTGAAGGTACTGTATTTTTTATAAATCCGACAACATAAGTTCCACATTGCGTGATCTTTTTTACAGCTAAAGGCTAGCATTATATCCAAAAAGTCAAAAATAAATAAAATATACAACTATAAAATTTCAGATCACATGGATATTGATATATTCTAATAGAGAACATGAGCTTAAAATTACATAGATATTGTTACATAGAAAAATTAGGAAAGGCAAACGTCAAGATGATATGGCGATTACTAAAAAACGCCGATTATACATGATTTATATAAAAGAATACAGAGAATAAATAGAGTAAAATTTGATGAGTAACAGGATATTAATAATATGTTGATATAATACTCAATATTTTTGTTATACAGTAATAAATATTTAAAAAATGAAACTTATTTCAGACAGAAACGGGGTCCGTTCATTTGTTTCGGGAAATGACCGCTAGCTGTCAACGGCAGGTGAGAGGTCTGTCCAGGAACGGACAATCTCGTGTTTACTCGACCAGATAACGCATGTTTACGGTAAAGCCCGAATTGCAGCATTACCACGACATGATGCCGGCGTAGATTTTCTTGGGAGCAAACTTCAGATTAGTGAAAATTTGGCAAATATACAAGGTATGATCAAAAAGTTCGGAGAATTAGTCAAAATATTTTTTGAAAGAGTTTTCGAAAAATAAAAATTATCATTATAATCACGAGATCTCGTTCTACTAGAAAATATTTATATATTTTTGATATCTCAAATATTAATAATTTTATAAGCATTTTTTAAAGAAAAGAAACAAAGGCGCGGCGTTTTTTTTTTTTTACAATGAATCTTATAAGTGAACATAGGGTATGCATAAATTTTTGTCAAAAATTAGGAAAAACGGCTTCAGAAACGTTTCAAATGTTTAAATTGGCGTTCGGGGAGGCAGCCTTATCACAATCAAAAACGTTTAAGTGGTTTGCCCGTTTCAAATCTGGTAGAGTGTCAACCCATGATGACGCACGCCAGAAACGACCTCCTCTGGAAAATCATGAAAAACTGACCCAAAAAAATTGGTGCTTTAATAAGGGAAAAACACTAGTTCCAAAAATTCTGTCCGAGGCTCAAAAGGAGGAAAGGGTAAATGTCTGCGAAGATTGGCTATTGAACATCCATGAAGATCCAAACTTCCTCACAAAGGTGATTACTGGTGATGAAACCTGGGTCTATGGGTGACCCAGAGACCAAACGACAATCGAGCCAGTGGCTTCCGAAAAATGACCCCAAACTGAAAAAATCAAGAATGTCCAAGTCAAAAACATCGGTTCTCTTGGTGACTTTTTTCGATCACCAAGGCATTGTGCATTATGAATTCCTCCCACAAGGGCAAACAACTAATCAACACATGTATCTAGCCATTTTACGCCGTTTACGGGAATCAATAAGAAAGAAACGACCACAAAAGTTGATCTCTGGCGAATAGATGCTTCTCACGATAACGCCCCAGCACACTGAGTTCTTTCCGTGGGTGATTTTTTGACTAAAAATAGCATGTTGACAATGCCTCACCCCCCGTACTCGCCTGATTTAGCACCAAATTACTTCTTTCTCTTTCCTAGAATGAAGTCAGTTCTAAAAGGACATAGATTTGATACCGTTAATGCCATAAAGGAAAAATCGCTGATCGTTTTGAGGGGCATTACTTCTGACGAATTTTCTGGGTGCTTCCGGAACTGGGAAAAAAAGAATGAAACACTGTATAGATTCCCTCGGACAGTATTTTGAGGAATATTAACCATTTTTGTATATTTTCATCTAATAAATATTTTATGACCCAATTCCCCGAATTTTATGATCATACCTTGTATATTTATTTTTTAGCCATATATTTTGTTCTTCAGACCAAATCCTGGAGATGATTCTCTCTTGGGACAGTTGAATTTTTCTTCAGTTCTTTAAAGAGTACTCTTGTCCATCCCAATATTTTTTAGCATATGCTGGGAGTAGCTTCATTAAATAGGAATGGGCTCTGTACGAATAGGAACGGGTTTTGTCTCTTCTCTATAAAGAAATAGTCATATGTAACCAGGTTTCAGTTTGGTTAATTGTATAAGTTATTTTCTATTTCGTTTAAAGGTTTGTTTTGATTTGGTTTATTTATTTGATACAACGAATGACTAACGTTTCTCATGTTCTACTAGTTGCTGTTAAATTTGATTGAGGTGGTTTTAAAGGAGGATATATATTTACAATATATTAAAACTTACACCGTACTGAAACCATTATCACGACTTTTGTTGATTGATTAGAATCCTAAGGCCACCCTCACTATTGCTGTAAAATTCTAAATATGAATTTGAAACACTGAGTGATCTATCAGAATACTGTTTCTAAGATAACGAACAAAAATTTGTTATTATTATACTTTTTTACCATTAAATCTTGTTTAAACATTTCTAAACATTCTAAAACTCTCCGTTTGCACTGGCCGACGTATATTCCTATCACATTACAAACAAAGCTAACAACATTTCAAACCCACTTCGTGGTGTAGGTTTGTCAAGGGCACTGAGAGGCGTGCTAATCACGTGTACGTAAGAAGGAGTGACGTCACGGTGTGTTGTTACTGGAGGTCAACGTTCCTGTTTGTAAACTGAAGATTACGACGGTGGCGGCCACAACAACAACACCCTCGTAGGTCAAAACCAGGTCAAAAAGCTTCGTCTTTAGAGAGGATCGTCATTTTACGTGAATTCTTTGAAAGTTCTCAATAGTTCTCATAGCAATTTAATAGCAAATAAAACACAGAATGTGCTCTATATACGTGTGAAATGCTAATTTTATATATATTGACACAAATAGCCTTCCCCTTCGGTACTTACTGGTTATTGGATTCTTAGGAGTGACTTCAAGTCGTTTACTGAATGTAAAGTTTTTTCAATTACCTCTTTAGAATCAGGGAAACCAAAGTTCCACGGTTATAAATTGCTGTAGAGATAGGTCAGGGATCTGTCTTACATTCGGCGGTTACAGTGAAATACATACTGTATTCTTTTATTTGCGAGTAAAAAATACGAAAAGTGGTTATAAGCAAGTTACTAGAGGTATTACGGAATTCGTGTTTAAATAAATGGAACTTATTAGACGTGGTTAGAGTCAAATAAATACGAAATCGAAGAAATTTTTGAAATTAATTTAAAAATCATTTTCAAGTCGAGGATGTGGCCCTCTGCTAAACTCTCATCCCATAATCTATCCATTCAGTAATCCACCCACCCATCCATACATCCAACGAACCATCCATTACCCATCCAACGAACCACTCATTCATCAACGAACCGTCCATTACCCATCCAACGAACCACTCATCCATCCGAACAAACCACTCATCCATCCAACGAACCGTCCATTACCCATCCAACGAACCACTCATCCATCCAACGAACCGTCCATTACCCATCCAACGAACCACTCATTCATCCGAACAAACCATCCATCCATCCTACGAACCACCCATCAAACAAACCATCCATCCACCCATCAAACAACCATCCATCCACCCATCAAACAAACCATCCATCCATCAAACAAACCATCCACCCATCAAACAAACCATCCATCCACCCATCAAACAAACCATCTATCCACCCATCAAACAAACCATCCACCTATCAAACAAACCATCCACCCATCAAACAAACCATCCACCCATCAAACAAACCATCCACCCATCAAACAAACCATCCACCCATCAAACAAACCATCCACCCATCAAACAAACCATCCATCCACCCATCAAACAAACCATCCATCCACCCATCAAACAAACCATCCACCCATCAAACAAACCATCCATCCACCCATTAAACAAACCATCCATCCACCCATCAAACAAACCATCCACCCATCAAACAAACCATCCACTTATCAAACAAACCATCCATCCACCCATCAAACAAACCATCCACCCATCAAACAAACCATCCACCCATCAAACAAACCATCCACCCATCAAACAAACCATCTATCCATCAAACAAACCATCCATCCACCCATCAAACAAACCATCCATCCATCAAACAAACCATCCACCCATCAAACAAACCATCCACCTATCAAACAAACCATCCACCCATCAAACAAACCATCCACCCATCAAACAAACCATCCATCCACCCATCAAAGAAACCATCTATCCATCCATCAAACAAATTATCCATCTACCCATCAAACAAACCATCCATCCACCCATCAAATAAACCATCCACATATCAAACAAACCATCCATCTATCAAACAAACCATCCACCCATCAAACAAACCATCCACCTATCAAACAAACCATCCACCCATCAAACAAACCATCCACCCATCAAACAAACCATCCACCCATCAAACAAACCATCCACCCATCAAACAAACCATCTATCCACCCATCAAACAAACCATCCATCCACCCATCAAACAAACCATCCACCCATCAAACAAACCATCCACCTATCAAACAAACCATCCACCTATCAAACAAACCATCCACCCATCAAACAAACCATCCACCTATCAAACAAACCATCCACCTATCAAACAAACCATCCACCCATCAAACAAACCATCCACCCATCAAACAAACCATCCACCCATCAAACAAACCATCCACCCATCAAACAAACCATCCATCCACCCATCAAACAAACCATCTATCCACCCATCAAACAAACCATCCATCCACCCATCAAACAAACCATCCACCCATCAAACAAACCATCCATCCACCCATTAAAAAAACCATCCATCCACCCATCAAACAAACCATCCACCCATCAAACAAACCATCCACTTATCAAACAAACCATCCATCCACCCATCAAACAAACCATCCACCCATCAAACAAACCATCCACCCATCAAACAAACCATCTATCCATCAAACAAACCATCCATCCACCCATCAAACAAACCATCCATCCATCAAACAAACCATCCACCCATCAAACAAACCATCCACCCATCAAACAAACCATCCATCCACCCATTAAAAAAACCATCCATCCACCCATCAAACAAACCATCCACCCATCAAACAAACCATCCACTTATCAAACAAACCATCCATCCACCCATCAAACAAACCATCCACCCATCAAACAAACCATCCACCCATCAAACAAACCATCTATCCATCAAACAAACCATCCATCCACCCATCAAACAAACCATCCATCCATCAAACAAACCATCCACCCATCAAACAAACCATCCACCCATCTAACAAACCATCCATCCACCCATCAAAAAGACCATCTATCCACCCATCAAACAAACCATCCACCTATCAAACAAACCATCCACCCATCAAACAAACCATCCACCCATCAAACAAACCATCCATCCACCCATCAAAGAAACCATCTATCCATCCATCAAACAAATCATCCATCCACCCATCAAACAAACCATCCATCCACCCATCAAATAAACCATCCACCTATCAAACAAACCATCCACCTATCAAACAAACCATCCACCCATCAAACAAACCATCCACCTATCAAACAAACCATCCACTTATCAAACAAACCATCCACCCATCAAACAAACCATCCACCCATCAAACAAACCATCCACCCATCCAACAAACCATCCATCCATCCATTCAGTCAGCCAGTTAGGATCGGTCTAAACAAGTGCAACATTTGGCCCTAGCACAATATCAAACCCCCAATCATCTACCATACTTGGCTGTCGCTCAATCAAGGGACGTTTCGTAAGTTGGCACGGGGAGCTTGTTTCCTTCCTTCCGTCGGGCCGCTACAATCACTTTTGGCCCCAGTCAATTATACAGTGATTTATAAATGAATATTTTTTATAAATTAGTAGTTTGAGTAGAAATAAATTGACCCACATAATTCTCTAATTAGACTTTTGAAAAGGAAATATTATTTTATCAGCGCTTAAGTAGTTGGGGACACCTTAAATCTGCTATTGAGGAACGGTCATAAGGTTTGTTCTAGCCATATAGGTTCGGAATATTTGACCTAGAACAATTAATTCTATAAACCAGTCAATTCCAACAGCTTGTCCGACGGATTATCGCGGACAATTTTGACCATCCTCAGAGTCTTTTATACAGTCTGCGTTTAAAAATCTCATTTAAATTCTAATATTCTGTACAATATTTTTACGTTAATGTCTTAATTTTGGGATTAATATAAATGTTATAATTAACTTATATATATGTAGAGAGTGGAATTTATTATTTAGTATACTTTTTGGTAACAAAGAAAAAAATCGATTTTTTTTTTTTGCAAATTTTACCTTTAAGAGAGCCAATGCTCCTATAGTACTTTTTTTGTCGTTTTTAAACTGTTTCTGAAGATTGAACGTTTATAAGCTGTGAACAGAACTTGAAAATATATTTCTCAATCTAAACTTTGATTTAAAATTTTTCTACTCTCTGGTGTGTTGGGGGGTTAAATTGAGATTACAGATATTCTACTATTATATCGAATGATATCGTTTTAATTACTAACACTGATTCTTATATAGACATTTTTGTCAATTCATAAAAGATATTGGAAAAGTTTATTAGACCAAAAGACTTGAAAGCCTACTTTGTTGTATGAGAACTTCTGTTGGACAACTAGGCTGATATGTCAATGTTCACCTAAGATGGTTGTAATAAATTCCATGTGATATATTTATTGCTGCGCGGAATTTTCACGAAACAAGATGTCGGTTGTAGTGTTTAGTCAAGATAAGATGTGACTGTTGTGATAGGATTTCATAAGAAGATAGTATTGTGCCCCACATGGGACAATATGACTACTGTAAGCCCCAAGTTGGGACTAAACGATGGCTGAACTAGTTCAGTTCGTGTGAGATGTCGGTTGTGCAGATGGCGTTAGACAGAAAGTTGTTGTTGAGGAATCTCACGAGACAAGATGGCTGTTGTGCAGCTGGCGAAAGCCATAAAGTTGTTGAGGATCTGCACGAGACAAGATGGGTCTTGTGCATATGGCGTGAGACAGAAAGTTGTTGTTGAGGGCCCTTCATGAGGGTCTTGTGCACATAACGTGAGACAGAAAGTTGTTATTGAAGAACCTCACGAGACAAGATGGCTGTTGTGCAGATGGTGTGGGATAAAAAGTTGTTGTTGAGGGCCCTAATTAGACAAGATGGGTCTTGTGCATATGGCGTTTGACAGAAAGTTGTTATTGAAGAACCTCACGAGACAAGATGGCCGCTGCAAAGATGAGATCGAGTCAGAAGATCATATCTCGATGTTTATTTTGGTCTGGGCAGCCCCTGATAACGCTGTCGCCTGCCGGACGTTTGTTTTTCCTTCCCAAACTTTTTTAACGCTATGTCAAGATCTGGTGTCATGACAACTCCTTCGTGATAGCACAGTTTGGTAACCTTCCCACCGTCTTCCCGCGTCTCTAGGAACAAACCAATGGAATCTGTGTATAAAACCTATTCTTTCGCTTAAATAAAAGTCTCGAAATGTACTAAATAGTCAATTGCGTATCACAGAACGTTCTACACTCATTAATAGAATAAATTTTATGTTATATAGATACATACAGATGTATACAGATAGATGCATACATTACTACAGCATCTTTTAAAAACCATTTAAATAAATGAAAACGTGTGTTAATATCTTATGAAATATTTCAAAGAATTGGACAATATTTTTATTATCCAATAAAAGAATTCCTTTTATCAATATTAAGCTGAAAACATCAGATTTTCCAGGAATATAAGTTACTTTTTATTATTAATACCATAAAATGAAACTTGTCACTTGAAGCCTGAGGTTTTTCAACTTTGAAATTTTTATTAATTATTCAATTATCTTTTGATTAATATGAAACAAATAAAGAGGCGTACTTCTAATAGGAAACAGATATGCTGTGTTCAAAGATGGGAAATAAGCTTATCTTAATTGTTTTAAAAACACTTCAAATAACTTGTGTAAAACTTAGAAATACTTCTTTAAATCTTTTTGACTGAGATTCCTGTATAAAAATGTGGAAAATTCATATAATAATTATGAAAATATTTTATTTGGAATATAGATATATATATATACAAGGGTCACTCCAAAGATTTTTTGCAATCACTTATTTTTATTAAAGCTGCAACTTTCAATTTTTCAAAGTTTCTCAAAATATTCACCCTTAGCACCTTTGCAAGATTTCATCCGTGAAAACCAATTATCGAAGTACTTACATCAGTCATTTTTGGGGATCTTACGGCATTAATAAAGGCTTGCAGTGTTTCATCATCAGTGTCAAATGTTATCCCTTTCAAAAATAACTTAACTTTTGGAAATAAAAAAAAATCCCAAGGTGCTAGTGAATATGGTGGATGAGTGACTAATTGGTCATCAGAGTTGACTAAAAAGTCTGATGTTTGGGCATCTGGTCTTGCATTGTCATGGTGAAGAAGGACTCCTCTAAGTTGAGCTCTTGGTCTGCTTTGCTCAATTTTTTCAAATACTGCTGAAAGGTCACTATTAACTGTCTTTCGATCTTCAAACTTCACAATATCAATGGAACCACCTTTTCTAAAATAAAAAATAAAAAACAAGCGACCATTTGTTTCCCAATACTTCGATATCTGCGAACTTTCTTAGGAGGAGGTGATTTTGAAGAGCACCAAAGATTAGATTGCCGTTTGGTTTCAGGATCAAAATTGTAAATCCAAGCTTCGTCACCTCTAATAATATTAAAAACAACCTTTTATTTGCTTTCATCAATTTTTTTCAACATGAAATTACACCATTTAACACGACCAAGTTTTTGGTCTTCAGTCAAGCTGTGAGGTACCTATCTACTAACAAGTTTTCTGTATTTTAAATGATCATTAATGATGGTGTTGATTGCTGCCGATTAAATGCCTACACATTTCTCTAACTGCTGATACGTAATTCTTCGATCTTCTCTAAGTAAAAATCTTACCAGCTCAATTTTTTCTCGGGTCACTGCTGTTGGTGGTCGACCTGAACAAGGTTCATCTTCAAGGTTGGTTTTTCCAATTTTAAATTCATTAAACCAATTAAAAACTGTTCTAATAGAAGGAGCTTTATCTCGTAAAACATTCATTAATATTTCATGGGATTTTTTTGGAAGTTAAATTAATTTTATAATCATAAAAGATCATGGCGCGTAAACTTTCTCTAGTCAATTCCATTGTGTCTTATGCAAAGTTTAGGAATTACTGTTGCCGCTGTAAACAAAGTCGCGCCCTCTATGAGACATTGTTGTTACTATTTTGTGAAATAGTTTATGTTAGGTAAGAAATGCATGTAGATTTTAATGGTATAATTAATTTTTAATATTTCAATTATTTGATATATTGATTGCAAAACATTTGGAGTGACCAAACTCAGACACCAAGCATAATGGCAAACAGGAAAACATGAGCAATGTTATTTACAAATTCTATGCAGAAATTTTAAAGCCACTTACATTGGGTGTTGTACAGATGTGAGATTCACTATCAAGAGCTATTTAGCTCTACCTGTATTATAACAACTCAGAAACATGTTTCATTTTATATTATAGCTAGGATTCAGAGTGAAATTTCTCGTGCTTTGTAAAACACCAGCAAAAGACTTTTATAAAGTCATCTGGTGTTATATAAACTCATCCTGAATTCTAAGAATAAAAAAACAATGATAAGACAATCTATTGATAAATAGACGATCAGCTATATCCAGCCATGTTGGTGAAACAACAACCAATAGGTGTCTTGTAATCCTCTTCTCCTTTAAACGACATTCTCAGCTTTTTTTCTGCTGAAATATAGAACCGATAATATAAGTAAGCAAAGTTCTTATCGACCGAAGAATCAGAGAAAAATTGTTAAACTTTGACTTGTGTCACGTTGAGAGACATATGGCATTTTTTTTTATTGGATTCATTTATAACAATTATTGTTCACTTTTAGTACTAGGTCGAAAACACCAAGGTTCTACATATAGTGTAGCTTTCTATATTAAGGTTATTGAAACAATAACTAGAAGTAAATAGGGAATACACCCCAGTGTTGGGCATTAAAAATTTTTTTTTCAATTAAATTGAAGTGCAATTACAAATTAATTAATTGTTAATTAGAAAAGTCCAATTAACAATTAATTAATTGTTAATTGTAAAAATACAATTAACAATTGATTAATTGTTAATTGTGAAAATTACAATTAACAATTAATCAATTGTTAATCTTTAATAAATCATTTTAATTAATATTTGCCCAACACTGCCTGAGATAAAAAGTGTTTTTATTAAATACAACACACCTTTACCATCGTCAGCTGCAGTTGAACGCCTTTTTTCTTTTGCGACAATGACAAATCTGCCAAAGAGTCACAAATTGTCGGACAGCATGTTCGAGAAGAGAGTGGTACTGAAATGCAGTGTTGGGCATTAAAAAATTATTTTTCAATTAAATTGAAGTGCAATTAACAATTAATTAATTGTTAATTAGAAAAGTGCAATTAACAATTAACAATTGATTAATTGTTAATTGTGAAAATTACAATTAACAATTAATCAATTGTTAATCTTTAATAAATCATTTTAATTAATATTTGCCCAACACTGATACACCCATACCTCGCTTTGCCTCGGGGTTACGTTCCAAAAAAACACGACGCAAATTAAAACGACGCAAAGTGAAAATATGTGAAGGCGCAATCAAAAACAAAGGTGTTTCCATATTTTAGGAAAAAATTCAAAAAATTTAAAGACTCGAATCCAAAACAACGCAACTTCGAAAATATAACGACGCAGAGTGAAAATCAGTAAAAATTAAGCAGCGACGCAACTTCGAAAAAAACGCAAAACGAAACGACGCAAAGCGAGGTATTGGTGTATATTAAAAATAAAATTTGCATATCCTGACCTCTCACATGAGCATTTTTAGATGGTAAAGTGCCATCTATTGGAATAAAAATCAACAAAACGTTAATTTAGGTTATTCCATAATACACATTCCATAATACATGTGTATTTGGCCAATCCATTTCTTGACAAATTGATAAAAGCCAACCACGTACGTATTTAAAGACTCGAATCCAAAACAACGCAACTTCGAAAATCTAACGACGCACAGTGAAAATCAGCAAAAATTAAGCAACGACGCAACTTCGAAAAAAACGCAAAACGAAACGACTTGCGGTATAATTGTCAAACTTCGTTCTACAAACAATAAGCCGCATTATATTGTATTACAGAAGTTTTTTTTTTTGGCTTTACAATAAAAAAATCATGTTATAAATAGTTTATATTACTGTATAAGAATATATAGTTAAATATAACTGTTTAGGTTTGATCAAAAACCTATATCAATATTTGCACACAAGAAGCTTGTGCATGGTCATATTCCATAATACATGTGTATTTGGCCAATCCATTTCTTGACAAATTGATAAAAGCCAACCACGTACGCGTTTGGGGCTGTTGGCTTTCGTCAGCGTGCTGCAGATTATAAAAATAATGTGTTTTTCAGAATAAGAATCTATTCATAACATATGCTCGATCGTTTCAATTTAATGTGAAATAAATAAATGAAATTTCTTCTGTCTTTACTGTAATGGTAGAAATATTGGGACTCCTCAGTGGTGCATTAAACTGGCGAGTCAGATTTCTCAATATTTTCATCATTTCAGTAAAGACAGAAGAAATTTGAAAATTATACCGCAACTATTTGATTTGAACGAAAAATCGAATTTTATTTTAAAGAGAAATAACGATTATTTCTAACCTTAGGGATGAAGTATGAAAGGATGAATTGTGAAGAGTAATGATAAACGGAAAAATAAAGTGTCCAGGGTAGCCTAGTAGACATGGCATGTGCACGGTAAGCGGAACACTGTGGGTTCGTTTCCTATCCCTGGACACTTTATTTTTCCGTTTGTCATTACCGTTCATCCTTTCATACTTCATCCCTGAAGTTAGAAATAATCGTTATTTTTCCTTAACATAAAATTCGATTTTTCGTTCAAGAGAAACATTTGCGGTATAATTGTCAAACTTCGTTCTACAAACAATAAGCCGCATTATATTGTATTACAGAAGATTTTTTTTTTTTGCTTCACAATGAAAATAAATCATGTTATAAATAGTTTATATTACTGTATAAGAATATATAGTTAACTTTAACTGTTTAGGTTTGATCAAAAACCTTTATCAATATTTGCACACAAGAAGCTTGTGCATGGTCATATTCACTAAATAATTTGTTGTTAAATTTAAAGGGTTTTGTAACTACATTGCCCTCCAGTTGGTGAGCAAATCATTGCTAGAGATGAAATCATCTTGAATAGGTCAATCTACCCTCTATCTCTCGACGTTGGGCAATTTGTTTTGTGTGGGAAGCTAGGCTGTTCCTATCACTCTCAAAGCAGTTATGGGAGGGGACTCAACAGGGAAATTCCAAGGTTATCTATCCGATAAGAAAATCGCACACAGGAATATTTGTCCATCAAATAGTTTGAAGAGATAGGAAGTAAGAATGCTTCTGATTATTATAGGAATTCAGTGTTATATTATGATTTATATTTTTGAATATGATTTATTAGAATTAATGTTTAACAGAGATGGAACAGTTTTCCTCATCACAATGTCACAGGAGATGTGAGACTATTGTAAAAAAATAAGAATGACACCATTATATATTCATGTATTAAAAATTACTTGAAAAATATATAATTTTTGTGTAAATATAATGTAATTCTTCGAAAAAGCAATATTTCTCTGGTATCACCTTGTAGAGCCTAAGTTAGATTCTACTCTTACAAGCTAAAGATGTCTCTTAAAGGTAATATATTGCTGAAGTACGAAAATATTTAAGGAAATTAGTAAAACAATAGAACTTCCCTTTGGCGGACACCCCTATAGCGGACACCTCTCTACAAAGGACAGTTTTCATTTGCAAAATTACCATTTTTACAATTTAGCAACTCACCGGTAAGAGGACACCTCTCCCTAAAGGACAGTTGGGCTCTGCAATTAGGTGTCTTTTACAGGGAGGTTCTACTGTATCAATTCTCGCAAGAGAATTTCGAAAAATAACCATTTTCCGAAGAAGGATTCAAAAAAAGAAAATAAATCTACTTTTGTTTATATGTTATTCACAATTCAAGTAGAAAAATAAGTTCAATTGAACTAATGCTTAAAGTTCTGCCAAGGTAAAAATATTTTTTTGAAGAAAAATATCTCTGGAATTTGGAAATATGTGGAAAAAACAGCTCCAGCGGAGATATTCGACATCTCTGCAGTAAACTGTTAGAAAATTCAAAAGATAAAGGTTCGGGCGATTTTTTCAATAATTTATCGTCGAGGACGATAAAAAATTGATATCTGTTTCCTAAAAAAATCGACAAACAAATGTAAAAATCGTGTAAACCGTCTCAAACTGAAGTTTAAACCACAATGTCATTGGTTTCGAATTGAATTTGGAAACTTATACACCGGGACTTTTATTTTATACGGAATAATCTTACTGTGTTTGGAAAGACAAATTTTGGCAGGCATGCATATCAAATAGTAAAACAATAGTATTTTGGGGTGCATAATGATATACATTGATAAATATACATATATATAAATAAAGAAGGCATCTCCTGACCACGAGCACAGATTTTTTAGATGGTAGAGCGCCATCTAGTGGATGTGGATCAAGCACATGTGCTCGTGGTCAGGAGATGCCTTCTTTATTTTTAATATCAACACCTGACCCACTTTTATTTTTTCTATTGTTTTTTCATATATATAAATATATTAAAAATGGCATATCCTGACCAGGAGCACATGTGCTTTACAGAAGGCAGAGCGCCATCTGGTGGAACAGAAATCAACTAAACATTGATTTAGCCTGTTCCCTGTTATATAAATATATACAAGTCGTCATTGGTGGGGCCCACCGCGGGAAAGACTCCGCCACCGATGGACTGCGAGAGTTCTTTCCCACAGAGTGGGCAGGTCGATCAAGTAGCTGGAGTTACCCATCTCAAGACCAAGATGGTACTTGTAGATGGTAGCCTTCGCCATACTTGTGATATTTATTGCCTCGGGATGGAGAGAGAGCTAAATGAGAACAACTTGGAGAGCAAGATTCTGTCAGTACCACTAGGTCAGATAAGACATGGAGGTCACGCTGACATTGGACCGTTATCGATGTTATGCTCGAATCTAAACTTTCCTTATTTGGAAAGACCTTCATAGAGGTGACCCATATTCTCACCGTTAGCATAGTCAGAGATTACTTCTACGCGTTCTCATATATAGAGATTCAGAAAAGTAAAATACTCTGAAATACATATGAATAATAACGGCTTCCGAGAGGGTGATTTCCTTGTTTTATTTTATATCTCTTCCGGTATTCAAAACACTTCTACAGGAGTATGATACTACTTGTGTAGAATGTTTTTGATACCAGAAAACTTGAGATGAGTATTAAATAAAACAAGAATCTCACCCTCGGAAAAGCCGATTAAGTATTTTTTATATATAAAGATCCGTAGGACATCCTACATTACTCTCTGCAACATGCAAACAAACAAGATATGTACAACAGCAAGTCATCAATATACTAGGAGGTCTGTTGGTTTAAGTAATCAACCGATGGATTAGAATATATATATATTAAAAATAAAAAAGTCATATCCTGACCAGGAGCACATGTGCTTTTCAGAAAGCAGAGCGCCATCTGGTGGAACAGAAATCAACTAAACATTGATTTAGCCTGTTCCCTGATATTTAGACAACCCAATTTCTTGATAAATCAAGAAAAGCCATCCAAGAACGCGTTTCGCGCTGTTAGCGCTCGTCAGCGTGGTGTAGGATATATATGTATTAGCATAGGATTTTGGTGAGCGGTGTTCTCAATATAATCTTTACCAGCATTAAATCACTACAGATTATTCTTGGTGGTTCCAGGGGTCAATATATAATGATCTATAGTGTAAATTAATATATTGCCATATCTCGCGATAAAATGATACATAAAACTAAATCATATGGAAAAAAGAACAACAATAATGGAGCGTTGAGGAAGAATTTAGATCAGCTAAATCCTTTTGGTACTAAACGTACGCTTTGTAATATATTATCTTGAAGCTAGAGGTTGCCTGACCGGCATTCAAATTTCCTAAATAAGAGACATTTCGGCCAGAAAAGGTATAGGCTGGTTGTGGATAGCGTTGTCATCCAATAATATCCTATAGTTGCTCTACAGGACGTCTCTTTCTCTTTATATTAGCTATAGTAGTTTTATCGACAAACATTTATATAATTTTAGTGTTTATTATTAATAATGTGAATGAAAAATACTTTTATTAAAAACAACGATGCCGGAAAAAAGAAGTCAATACCGAATTTACCAAGAACAGGTATCACCTCTAGAAGGACGGATCGAAGTTTTCAAATAGTCCGTTGTGGCTGAATATAACTTCACAACATAAAATAATTTCTCTCTCATGCTCTATCCTTCACTCTCTTTGAATAAAATAATAAAATTTATTACTTTGGTTATATTCTCTCTCATACACTCTACTCCCCCCCTCCTTAGTTTCTTGAAAAAAAAAAAAAAGCTCATCTCAAGTGAATCAATTTTTATGCGCACCTGGAACACACAAGTCCTATACGGTATATAGTAGGTAGTTTTATTCGTTAAAAAAATGTAAAAACACATATTTTTCAACTTACAATATACTAATTAATATACAAGATAGGACAACTTTACAAGATATGAATCAAATTGACTCGAGTCATTATTGATATCTACTAAACTTAAACCTATTAGTAACTCTATTTTAAAAAGAGAAATAACAATTCTATTTTATAGACATCAAACCGTGAGAGGGCCAAGATGATAAATCATAGTTTGAAAGGTGATTCTGAACCTTGTTAAAAAGAAGTGAATGGCGCAGTTGAACCTTTGTTGAGCAACTACAGGAAGTGTGATAGACCAGGTGTACAAAGGCCAGGTGATACTGGAATCAGTCAATTCTTCCTACTCAACTACACTTAGGACGGAAAAATGACAACAATACTAAAAACTAAGTTAGAGGATTGAGAGAGAGAGAAATGCAAGCAAACCTTTGTCTAAGTTGGTGTTTCTCGACCCCCCCCCCCCCCCCCCTTTTTTTTTTTTTTGGTTCACGGACCAGTCAAATTTGTTTGTTTTTTTTAAATCACACACCGGTGTATTTTACCTATTTCTGTTTACTATATGCTAAATAACTACTAATATTAGCAACATTTTTATAAACCCTAGATTTGAGGCTTTAGCATAAAATATCTTTTAAAATGTTATTATTATATTCTAGTAAGAATTTTGTTTAAGGCGGACAGATAAAATTCTACAAGGATCGGCTAAAATGGACTACGAATGCTGGTCTACGTAGCATAATGATTTGATTAACGTTTCAAGGGCAGCTAAGTCGGCCTGCCACTGAGTAGTGCTCCCAGTCTTTTAATGACAAAGTCAGACGTTTTCTACTTCACCCAGTCATGATGATTGCCAAAAAATAAAAACATAATTGACTGTATTGGCTCATCCATTTATGAGCTCTACTCATCCCCAGCAGACACCATCAACAATCTCTACAAGATTGATACCCTAATATGATTAAGTGAAGATAAGAAAGAAAAAGAATACGTTTCAATGGCAATGGTTATTAGGCGCGAGTAAAGCCATTTCAAATCGTGAAATGATGGCACAGTAATAAACGTGTAATCGCCATGATTAGCAGTACAAGCATACAAAATGCATACAAAGTGTTGTACAGGGGCTGTATGTCATTTTGTGGGATGGAATTCCATGCATTTTGAACTTTACCTGTCAAATTAGCAACGGCATATGCTGGTTGTGGATGGCACTGGAGTTGTCATTCAATAATGCGTCATAGGTGCTCAATAGGACACCGTATCCTTCCTTATCTTTACATTAAATTTCTTATAAAATATTATTAATTCAAGAGTATGCCTTTTAATATTCCTTCTATTAGTTACCACGATATATTTTAGTTCAAATGGATATATTATACTGAAGAATATCGATATAAATAATGCACGCACATACGTATAACATATCTCTAAATGGGCAAAAAACCATCGAGGGAAAGATTTCTTGTTAAAATCTTCTAATAGATTGAAATTTTGCCGGGAGCATAAAAATATATAAAACTAAAAGTCGCTTTTTTTCTCAAGAAAATAAACGTCAAAACTAGACGCCATCTATTGACCGTCGCCGAAAACTAGCGGCCTGTGGTCGGTGATAAAGCTACAATAACAGCTTAGCTGGCGTCTAACTTTGAAGTATATTTTGATGAGAGAGGCGACATTTCGGGCTTTGACATCTTTCTACAGGCGGATTAATGGCTATAACACTTTAACTGTAGAAGAGCGTCAAGACCCGTAAGTTAAGACCCAATATAGTAAAAGATGTATACAAGAAATCTATACCTTGTTATTTTTCCCCCAAATTATATGATGCAGGGAATATAATTTTTGGATATCCATAAATTGCTGTTCAACAAGGTATCGTTAAAACGAATATTATACAAAGCAACGTTTCTTTATTTTAGCATGTATTGATAATGTAAGCTTTCAAGTTAAATTGCTTTTCTCCAGACATCTTGTACAAAAATTAAATTTCTCTCAAAAGATAATTTTGATATAAAAAATATTAATCAGAAACTAACATAGAAAAGAGAGAGAGAGAGTGTGTCACCATATAAAAAGATTTAGAAATGTTGGGGCTATGAAAGCATGGAAGCTTAAATACATGAATAAATCTTTTTTGGTCGCAATGGTTCAGCCTACTCCACGCTGACGAGCGCCAAAAGCGCGAAACGCGTTCGTGGATGGCTTTTCTTGATTTATCAAGAAATTGGGTTGGCCAAATATCAGGGAACAGGCTAAATCAATGTTTAGTTGATTTCTGTTCCACCAGATGGCGCTCTGCCTTCTGTAAAGCACATGTGCTCCTGGTCAGGATATGCCATTTTTAATATTGATTCCAACACCTGATCTTTTTATATTTTATCTTTTTATTTCGTTTTTTAATGAATAAATATGTAACAAATAAATTTACAGGCAATGTGTTTCTTTTCAATAATATCATCAAATATTATATTTACAGATATCTCTACATTGAAAAGAAACACATTGCCAGTAAATTTATTTGTTACAAATTTTAACGATAGATGGCAATAAAATCTATAAATACAGAGGGTGTTCACACTTATAGGAAACAAGTTTTATTATAAAATATTAAAAATTAACATTATATTTGAAAATTTTCAAATGTTCTATTTGAAAGTCTTTTTGTTTATTTACAGAACGGCACCTGATTTTCCACGATAGCAGACACTTTCTGATCATGGTCATACTCAAAAGATCCCATTCTTCCTTTACCACTTTCCAGAGCTAATCTTACCTATTTGGACATAATTAAAATATACAAACAAGATAATATGTAAATAAATAAAAAGGCTTTCAAATAGAACATTTGAAAAATTTCAAATATGGTGTTAATTTTTAATATTTTATAATAAAACTTGTTTCCTATAAGTGTGAACACCCTCTGTATAATGAATAAATATCTTTAAATCCAACATTGCAAGTGAGGACTGTCCATTGTCACATTGATGGCTCCAGTCCCGCGCACACTTGACATCTGTCACCATTATAAATATGGATGTCACCGCTAGATTACATAAGCTACCGGTGTAGCTGCCTTATCTATGTTGGCCTATACAAATGTTGGTGAAGTTGAATGGATATCTATTTTATGTCAAATATTTATATAAAACTCTGCGTTCATATCAAAGATTATTCTATCGATCTTCTTCTCTCTCTGAAGGAAAGAATATATATATTATACATTTAAAAAATATATTTCTGTTGATTTTAATTATCTTGAGGATTATTCTATGGTAATGCAGTCGTGGTTAAAATCTTCAAAGTATAATAATAAAAATAGTTTTGATCATAGATTGCTTTAATTGAGCTAAATGAATATATAATGTATTTAAAAAAACAATTTGATAAAAGTACTGCCTGGCTTAAGGCGTAAGAATAAAAAAGTGGAAAAGTTATTTACATAATGTACAAAAGGTTTGAGCCGGCCATCGGGAAACAACAACAATGAGTTTTTAAAGGGAAGCGTCGCCTCTGGCGGTCGATTTAGCAAAGTATTTGAATCTATGAAATATAATTTTAAATAAAATAGCATTTTAATATACAGTCGAACTTGGATAATTCGAACCCCAAGGGACCATAAAAAAATTCGAATTATCCAAAAATTCGAATTAAAAACGGAAATTCTATTTATAGGAAATTCTAGGGACCAAGATAAATATTCGAATTAAAGAGGTTTTCGAATTAAAGAAGTTCGAATTATCCAAGTTCTACTGTAACATATATATGTATGAATATATTAATCAATTATATTTTATATCTATTATAGCCTTATTTATTTAACCTTATATAATCTTATATGTTGACGTGATGTAATGAAGTGGTTTTAATATCTTTCTCTCTCTTTTGCCTCTTGATAAATTTTACTGATATAAATATATTAAAATATATACTCTTGTATATGGGTTCATTATTATATATAGTGCCATAAAGTTACGTGGGAGGATGGTATTCCTATATCTAAAGGGGAACTTCTTCCATTAAAAATGCATTAGAACAATGAATTTTGTATATCATCCTTGTACAGACTGCACAGTTAGTGATAACACAAACTTTGGGAAATTAATACAGAAGATAATCTATATACCATGATATTTAGATGTGTGGCCCTCATCAGTACAGGGACGACTTCAATTTCATCCCCATTTACGGGAGGTGTTATGATATCAATCGCATCGGACAAAAAGGTGTTTAAGCTTGGGAAGTAGTAAAGGGCCGAATTTCAATGGAAACTTGCGAAGGAATAGTATTCATGTGCCTAAAGGAGCACCTCCTATATTAGAGATGAATACATGGTGGTGGTGTCTTGTCCAATGATTTTGTTGCCCCATGGAAAGTGAGGTACCATTGCCTCGTTAGTCAGCTACATTTCAGAGTTCCCTGTTCACGGTTACCGTAGCGGCTCGGGGCTCACGACACCGTACTTCGCCCTACAGGCCAGTCCCTTACTTGTGCTGCTTCTCCCGCCCGCCAAGTAGAGGAGGACTTCTGGGCGGGAGATGAATACGTTGAAACATTAAAACTGTACAGGGATGATAACGTTATTTTCTGTCAAATTATCAACGGTATAGGCTGGTTGTGGAAGGCGCTGGAGTTGTCCAATAATGCCCCAAATTTGCTGTATAGGACACCGTCCCTTTCCTTCTCTTTACTTTTAAACTCTTATTAAAAACTTAAAGGGAGAGGTTCCACTTTTCTGACACAAGAATTATATATATTGTAAGAGTAATTGAGGGACGAGAAATCGTTTGAGTAAAACTAAGATTTATTTAATAATAGAAGGAAGGTATTTGGGCCATAACTTAAAAATTGACAAAGTTTTTTGAAGCGTATCAAAGGCTTTCAAGCATTCTTTAAGCGCTTCAAATTTACCACAACACCGATATCATGGGTCAAATAACAAAGAAATATTAAATCAAGTAGAACTGCTCTTCACTGAAGGTTAATAACGAGTTTACAAGGTGGGAAGAGGAGCTTCTTTTTATTAGTATGCACACAAGCTTTCGGACATCTCGTCCTTCATCAGGTAAGAGTAATAAACGCGCTGAGGATCCATATATACACAAAGCTGAAAAGAAAATTTACATAACTGCAAAAGATAAAAGTATTTAAAGATATAAAAATAAGAATCAAATATGCTAAAAATAATATAGGAATTAAATGCTAATAAATCTGGACTAAGTACATATGCACTATGAATGGTGTTAATCAAGGGCAGGTAAATGCAACATATGGCTATTCACACAACATATGGTATTGTTCTGGTATATCTATATGCCTGTTGATGCTGTTTGTTTTTATTGACACAAATGCCTCTAGTAAAAGTCTTTGATACTTATTATTGATATTGTTGTATAGAATGGATGGCTTTGTTAGATTGAATGTATGACCGGTTTGCATAGAATGACTGTAAATAGGGGAATTTAGGTTTTTATTAGAGATGTTTCTGTTGCATTTACCTGCCCTTGATTAACACCATTCATAGTGCATATGTACTTAGTCCAGATTTATTAGCATTTAATTCCTATATTATTTTTAGCATATTTGATTCTTATTTTTATATCTTTAAATACTTTTATCTTTTGCAGTTATGTAAATTTTCTTTTCAGCTTTGTGTATATATGGATCCTCAGCGCGTTTATTACTCTTACCTGATGAAGGACGAGATGTCCGAAAGCTTGTGTGCATACTAATAAAAAGAAGCTCCTCTTCCCACCTTGTAAACTCGTTATTAATATTAAATCAATTAGTGATTCATTGACAATATAGTAAGGTTTTTAGAATGTATTTCAGAAGAAAAAAATCTACTATATCATTTCCCTTAAATAAAAAAGTAGTTTATAAAATAGAAATAGATCCAAGTAGTATTAATTTGAAAGAGAATAATAAGAAATATTTTGTAGGAAGATTTTTTGTTGCAAAGTTTTTTGTTTGTTTGTTTGAACGAGGGAGTGCTCGAGGTGTTTTATAAACGACATATGAACCAACCCATTATAAATCCCACCATTAGGTTTTGGAACTTGAAAGTCTCTGAAATTTTCTCATCAGCAAGCTTCCCTGTAAAGAAATGCTTTTTTTTTAATACTTAATACTTTTCAATAAAATAATCCCTTGTATCAATATTAATTAAAAACATCAGAGGCCTTCAGGGAAAATTATCTTTTCGAAATTATTTTTAATTATTAGCTTTCGGGCACGAACTCCCTTCTATACCATGTAGAAGGGCGTTCGTGCCCAAAAGCTAGAGATTAAAAAGGTTTTTGAAAAGATAATTTTTCCTGGAGGCCTCTCTCTCTCTCTCTCTCTGATGTTTTTACTTAATACTTTATACTTGTTACTATCAAAACTAATTAATAACTAAAGTAATATAAATGATCACAATATATTAATAATCTCAAAGTTGAAAAAAAAATATTGAAACATTTTTGGAATCGACTATCCCCGTTACCTGAGCAAATTTGACTTTCACGACGATCGCAATATTCAGGGTATATCGTCTTAGTCAGCTAGCAAGTTTTCAGAATTTCAGAACTAATCTCATTTGAAGCAGTTTTTCCAGCCCGTTATCAGATTATTATAAATATTTCAGAGTTGAAATTCCTTTCAAGCTAAACTCTATATCGCGACAAAGTTTCACCCGAATATGTCAAAGTATTTGAAGCGCATGGAACAAATAAGCAAGCCCTTATAAACTAAAACTTCTTTTTTATTTTTTATAAATTAAATGTTCACTCACACATATTCATTTAAATTATATCAGAAGATAGAGAAAAAAATGCATAGAGTTGGTGGTTTAGAGGGAACAAATGGATCACATACAATGGAAGAGATCATCGCTTGAATTCTATGTAATAAAACATATCAAGATTCGAGTGTATTATAAAGTCCTAGCTGTGTGTAACGATATCTTTCACCGCGAGAGAGAGAGAGAGGTACGGGGAATATCCACCAGTTATTCCTTTAAGAAATAAAATAAGATTATGATGAGAAATTTATTTTTATTCGCCAATAAACGGCGACCTTTCGACTATGCCGCTATTCAATAGTGTAAAGAACAAAAATACTCCTTAAAAAAATATTTTAAACAGTTAAAGAGCGGCATGGTCGAAAGCTTGCATTTTGTTCGCAAATAAAAGAAAACCTTCACTTTACAACCTACTTTCTTTATTAGAGTTAGAAATTAATAAAAAGACAACTTGCAAATGCACTTCTCTTTTGAATTTTCAGAAAGCTTTCGAGCTTTAACTCTTCCTCATGCTTGAGAAAGAGCTAACAGTCGAAAGTATGCCGAATATTTAATAAATAAGTGCATTGCAATTCGTATTTGTAGGTTGTTAAGTATTTGCACAAGTATGTATAGATATAGGGAAAGCAGTACATACGGCGCGTATCAGCCAACTCACCTGAGAGAGCAGCCTGCCCACCCTGGGAATGATGGAGTCTGCCAGCTACAGCCGCCTAGCGGAGATAACGTCAGCCACGTGGGTGGTGTCGCTCTGCACACGGACACCTGTCACCGGATTATGTCTCGGGTAGAAATTGTCATCTCTCTCATAGTGTCATCTATTCACTTATGGACAAAACTTAAGGAAGTTGTACCTTTTAGAATGTATATCGGGATTCAGACAAAACTCTGAAAGATATTTTATACACAGTGGCCTTTATTAAAGACACACCAGATAACCAAGTGTGAACAAAATCGTGTCTGTCTCCTTGAAAAAAGAAAAAAAACAGACAAACGGCAACAATAGACTTTCCACTATCTTAAGTTTGTTCATGAGTGTAGTCGTCCCTATCAGAATAGTAATGCATTTAGCCTAGAAATCTTATTTAAATTGTGCGTGTGAGAAAGCGTTTCTTCTACAATATATAATATCTGAATTTAGTAGAATAGAACAGTATAATAGATTATTATCAATTTTACATACTCAATAGAGATTTACCGATGTGTTTTAGCCTTGCCACATACAAGGGGAGCTGTAGATCATCGCTTGAATTCTATGCAATAAAATAAATCAAGATTCGAGTGTATTGTAAAGTCCCACCAGTATTGTAAGATATAAAGACATTTTGTACTTGACAGCGAGATAGAGAAAGGTATGGGGAATATATCCACGAGTTTTTTTTTTTAACAGATCGTAAGGAGATATGTGCTTTTAATTCGCTGATAAAACGCGAGCTTCCAACTACGCCTCTCTTCAAAGAACAAAACGCCCCGTTTTAAAAATAGTTTAGCCATTTAAAGAGCGGAGTGGAGTCGAATGCTTTTTGGTTTTTGCTCCATAAGTAGTCTCAACTATTAAGATAGTAGTACATCTAGTTAGGAAATATTTACATTCAAACTTGATATCCTAATTATATTGTGCGTTATATCTTTGATTTTCCAATATATGAAACCTGAATAAAGTAGAGTAGAATTACAGATAATTATACCGTTTCCTTACTAGAAAGGTGCTAGCCTTGCTAGCAATATCATTGCTTTCCCCATCTAGAGTCTTCAAGTGCTGTTATACGGATTGAGTATCCCATTACATGTTTATTGAGGCCTCTATATTGTGCGGGTGAAATTGTTGCTTTTACAATATATAAGGCCTGAATAAAGTAGAGTAGAATTACAGATAATTATACCGTTTCCTTACTAGAAAGGTGTTAGCATTGCCATCTATATCACGGTTTCCCAATCTATAGTCTTTAAGTTCTGTTATACGGATTGAGTATCACATTATGTGTTTATTGAAGTCTCTATATTGTTAACCTTTATACTTTTTATTTGCTACAAATTTAAAAAAAAAATTAACGATATATTTTTATTTTTAATATACATTTTCAAGTATAAATTTAGGGAAGAAAAACCTCAGAATGACATTACACTTCATTTAATGCAAAACAAATTAAAAATTTTCAAATATAGACAATGAGGGAAGTTTTCAGATTTATAATATGTTAATAAAATAATTTAAAATATTTTTGCATATATGTGTAGAAATTAAAGCTCTTTCTACAGACCTTATGATATAAGGAATAAAAATTGACTAACACAAATGTTGCAACACTTTGGACAAAAATATAAAGTTGCATTTAGAAAGTCAAACATCAAATTGGACAAAGTATTTTAAAGGATCCTTCAATACCAAATGTCAACTCTATATTGAAGGGGAACATAGGCCGAAACCAGCTGTCGGGTTATTGCAGTTGAAGTAACTGGTGTTTATCGCCACTGGATGTTTCAAGGACATTCCATATATCTTGCAACAATAGTTCTTCGGTAGTCTTTACAATTATTGTCTTAATACCTATATAGTATCACACACGTGACCTTTCACTTCCTTTCATCACTGCTCTATATAATGGAACCTTCGGTATTCCAAGAAAGACCTCTAATTTATTAAGAGTAGTGAGAGAGAAGATTTTAAAATATCTAAAAATATTACTTAAAGCGATATGTTTATTTACTATCTATACTATTATCGAAATAAATCACAATTCTAGTTTATCAAGAGCGCAAGAAACATATTGCTTCAAGTCATCTCGAAACGTCGATCTTTCAAACTTCGCTCAGGGGATAAGAACCTCGTTTAAAGTAGAATCGAATTGTCCATCATTGGTTCCTTACAATTATGCTGGTAGACGTGATACCTTCAAATAAATCCTATTCTAAATGCTATATTTTTAAAAAATATATGGTGATTATAAATTATATTGGTTAATTCTCTTATAAGCTTATATATATTTTGAATACTTCAAATACGCTTGCACAAACTTTTTATATAATCTATAACCGCATTCCTATCACTACATTTCATGGGTCCACACACCTTGACCTATTTAAGGAAAGGACCGAAATATATGGATTGAGACCGTATTAATGAATTGGGTTGACCGCATTAACGAAATAGGGTGATTGCATTAACGAAATAGGGTGATTGCATTAACAAAATGGGTTGACTGCATTAATGAAATGGAGCGATTGCATTAACGAAATGGAGTGATTGCATTAACGAAATGGGTTTACCTCAGTAGCAAAATGGGTTGACTGCATTAACTAAACTGGTTGGCCGCATTAACGAAATGGGTTGAATGCATTGACGAAATGGGTTGAATGCATTAGCTTAATGGGCTGATCATATAAGCGACATAGATTTGCGAAATGGGTTGACCGTATTAGCAAAAAATATGTGGGAAAGAAAGTCACTTTCCTTTTCAAAAAGATAGAAAGCAAATGGCACATCTTTCTTATCACCGGGGAGATAGGGAAGAACCCAAAATCCATTAACCATTACACAACTCCAGATTTGGGCTGTTGCAGATAATGGCTAGAAGTCAAGGCTACGGCATTTATAAGGATAGAGGGAGGTTTCTTCATCAGCTTCTACTGATAGTCATGTCGCCATACCCGCATAACTCAGCATTGCACGAGAATGGACTCCCATTCACTGTGTGAATACAGTATGTATATATAGTTGTGACATAAATATATCTCTATAGATGGAAATATATATATGACATAATAAAAATATGATTTTTATTATTCATAAAATAATTAAAATTCTATAATCACAGAGTTAAATTTTAAAATGAAAAGGAATCCTTAACAAAAGGAATATAACCTAATTTTATTTTATTGTAAATAGATAATAACATTGTTAGTTGTAGGTATGCAAAAACTGTTTGCTTTAAAAATAATCAATATAATAAATATATTTTGGGACAAAAGTTATCATTCATTTTTACCATCCACGACTGCATGAATTGGTAACGTAACTAGAATACGTCTTTTTTTATGACATATATATATATATATTTAAAAAAGGCATATCCTGACCAGGAACACATGTGATTTACAGATGGCAATATATATATATTTCCAGAAGGAAATTGTGCTATAAAAGCATAGGGCACCCCTCCCATCAAAATGAGCGTCAAAACTAGATGCCATCTATTAACAGTCGCCGCAAACTAGCGATCGGTGGCAAAGCCATTTTGGCCATAGATTTTGCCCAGCCACTTTCCCAGCTAATTGTGAAGATTCCATTAGGTTCCGTGTGAATATCATGGAATAAAGTCTATCCTGAGCTGACGAGAGTCATTATCCCGATACCATGGTCTCCAGGTGAACAATTCCCAGTTTGCCAAAGCTGGTTTTGTGGCTTTGTTACCGACCTGAGGCCGTTAGTTTGTCGCGACGGTCAATAGATGGCGTCTAGTTTTGTCGGGAGAGGGGCGCCCTATGCTATTATAATTTTATATGAACCTTTGAAATAAAATCGGCCTCTCTCTCGTGATGATCATCCTCATCAAATAATTATGTTGTTAGAAATATGGTACAGAGAGGTTGAGTCTATATATAGTAGGTCCTTTTTGGTGTCCAGGCCATCTCAACTCTCTCATATGTTGAACTATCCGAATGACCCGGGCAACGCCCGTGTTTTACCCGATTGAATCTTTTAATTCAAATACTATTTGTTACAATTATAAATTGGCGCCTTAAATAATTGCATATGTTAGTTAATAACTATAGCCTATGTGCTTTATCTGTCTATGTACTGTTGGCTTCCGTAGGCGCCTCTTACTGGGAAAAAGAAAGAGAGGATTCCATTTGGTTATTATCTAATATATGCATTTATTTAGGGAGCGACCCGCTTCAACACAATAGTTACAAAGACGAAATGGCGAGTGGGGGGGGGGGGCAAAGGTGGCGTCACCGTAGCCAACCAATAGGAGGGCGCCATTCCAAAAAAAAAAGCAAACGGTGACAGAGATGACTGATTAAGAGATGAAGAATGACGCTCGTAACTGTATATATGTATAATCACCTGGAGTAATGTGTTTTATCAAAAGAAGAACAATTTCCTGTGGTGTAGAGTTTCTTGTGGGGTTTTTATTTAAACGATTTTTCCAGCCATTCTGTCTTTCAACAAGAATAAAAATAAGAACATACGTTCTTATACGTTCTTATATATTTTTATTCTTTTTGAAGGGGGCAGAAATGATCGAAACCACCTTCTGTATATAGATCATCTTTTTGTAGCGAAAATTTAATGTTTATAGAAAAACGATTCAAAGTCCAGTACGGATTTGTTATATTGAAGAAACGCTTTGTTCTAAAATGCTTCAGCAATCGTCTTATGATCCTTAAGTCAAGGTATCCTTGGGTGACCACCGCATACACTTTATTAATAAATAAATTAATAACTATTATTATTTCCGCGTATGCTAGGAATAAGGCCACAATATATCAGTATTAAACAACTCTGAACATTCGGATTTTCCTGGAAAATCTATTAAAGATTTCTTGAAAAAAGCCATGGTCCACCTGTGTTGTGTGAGCAGAAGAGCTTAAATTGACTTGTTCCATTATATGTATGTTCCATATGTAAATACCTGTTTTCTTTCCTCTTTTCGCTCTCCACTTCTCCATCCATATTTCCATTTTTTCCCCAAATCCATATTCTTATTTTCCATAGGATTATTCAAATAATAATCTGTATATATTTACCATGTGTATATAATCTTTCTCCATTTTTACCCCCTTGTATATTTCCCACTTTCATAGGTTTCTCCGTCTTGTAACCCCAAGGAGAATCCTCTGTAAGACCTGTGTGTCTTAATAAAGGTTTTTGTGTGTGTGTGTGATATCAGTATTAAAGAGAGAGGAAGCTAGGAACAGTGAATAAAATATATTTTCTAAAATTCACCGCAACATTTACAGACGCAGCTTGGTCCAAGTCCATGAACTTTGTTGCCACCACGATAGGAAACCATCATATGTCAGGTTTATGGTCCTCCAGATGCCTTTGACGGAGTCCCTCAACCATGAGAAAGCAGGGGCTGAAACATCAAGTCTCTATCCCGCGTCATGGTACTCCTGTAATTTCCCGTTATAAAAATGATCATATACCGCCAGTGTAGAATATATGCACTTGGATATTTATCATTAAAGACAAAGAAATTCTCGTCCTAAGTGACGTTTCCCCAAATCATATCAGAAGGACTAGTTAGGTAAATGTGCATCAACACACCTATACTATGTGAACGTAATTCTGACTCCAAGTGTCAAGGCTGGCACTGATCCGCTGTAAACTTGGCGGCGTGTTAAATTGACAGCTTGCTTGGAACAGCACGTCGATGTTAAATCTCTTGAAGTGGTTGTGGATTTAGCCGTTCGATTGACATTTTGAATTTGTAGAGGTATTTATACAATGTTGATTTGATCATACCACACGTTGAAATATCGTTAAAAAAAACTTTCGTTTAGATTCGAGAAATTGTACAATATATTAGAATTTTAATTTTTGTTCGCTCCTGACGAGGACAAAAGATTTTGTCGAAACGTTGAAGTAATAAAAAGATTTACTGGCCGAAGTATCTTTAATTTGAAGAACTATGAATGCTGACCAGGCAGCCTCTATCTTTACGATAATTTATTAGAAGTATTTTAGACTTAGTATATTGAAGATGCATCATGACCAGCGAGTTATGGAACGATAAGAAATATTTTGATACTGATGTTGTTGTTGTCGTGTCCAATGAAGAGCCTCAGATGTCTCCATGTATCTCTATCACAGCAGCAGCAATGTCCACTATCTTGGGTGTGTAAAGCTGCTGCTCTGGTTGCTCTTCTTTGGAAAATTAGTACCGTAGCTACGTTAGTCACCTTGGACCAGAATTTGGTCGAATATTCCAAGGGTCCAGGGAGGACTGGTGTGGTCGGGCTTCTCCCCCCCCCCCCTCCCGTGACACTGACGAAAAGTACAAATGTGAAACGATATATCGACTTTAATATTTTATAAATGACAATTATATCTATAGACCTCATACCGAAATGAAAGAAAAAATAAGTTAAGAGGGATTGGTTCATCAGTAGTGAGTCCCATCGCAAGTTTAACCAAATGTATATTCAGACTGTTCTACAGTTTATACGTTTTAGTTTGATGGAGAGAAAGCCTTGCTCGAGAGAGAAAGCTTCTTTAATTAAGTCAATAAGAAGAGTTTCGTCGTCTTTTGCTTTTCTGTAATAGTGTTCAATGGCCTGCCTTCTCGCTTAACAGTTTTAAGTCAATCATTATTGATTACAAAACAGTATCTATATTCGCGAAAGCCATCATGTAGATATGTCCGTGTTATTCGCAATCCGATTGGCTGTTTACTGTCACGTGACCTTGATCTACCATTCATTGTGCAGTGCTTCTTCAGTCCATAGTTGCAATAAATAGATTATGTATTAAACATATAAACGCGCGGGTTCTATTCTAGGAAAAATGATATTTTTTCAATGAAATTATTTTTTGTAATCTGTATGCTTTCTAATATTAAACAAATTAAAAGTGTTGTATTTAGAAGTAATGTTGTTGTAGGTTTTTTTTAAACCTTTAAATTACAAGGATCTCTCTGAGGCTTGACCTATTCATTCTCTAATGGTATATTTTATCGGCGTAAGAAGAGTTAGATTTCATTGCATCGGCACATATTTTTGGTGAAAAGGAAAAAGGCATCTCCTTATCGTGCAACTGAACGTGGTTAGCTCTTCGTGATTAATCAAGAATGGGTATTTGGCTAATTCTGGAATAATTAAAAATAATCAACGAATAGTTGATATTTATTCCGATAGATGGCGCAAGCCATCAATAACTTTCAGTTACACGATAAGGAAATGCCTTTTTCTTTTTCATAATTTATCTCAAATAATCCACAAACGTCCTTTATAAAGATATCAAGTTCCCAGCGACACAGAGCTGCAAGGACGTCAGAGCCATAAATCGCTCAAGAAGATGATAAGACGTTACAGACATCTAGGAAACACGCGACAGCTTCTTGCCACACTGTGACGTCTCTGGGTGGCCACATAGGTCGTCTGTCTAGGAAATTCCTACTTCTGAACCCAGGTCTTCGGACTTGTGATTGTTAATTGCACTTCTGAGATGAATATGTATCAAAAGAGGCAAATCTCCATTTAAAAATGCATATAAACAAAGTATTGTTTATTACCCCTGTACAGAATGTTTTCGCAATTCGATAAAATAGTCCCTTGAATCAATATTAAAAAAAGAACATTAGGCCTCCAGGGAAAAGTTTCTTTTTTAAAATATTTTTATTTACAAATTTCTAAAGCTTTCGTGCAAAAAAAGCCCTTTTACGGGAAAGGTAGAAAGGCTTTTTTTGCCCGGAAGCTTTAGAAATTTGTAAATTAAAATATTTTAAAAATAAACTTTTCCCTGGAGGCCTAATGTTCTTTTTTAAAGAGAATGTTCTGTACATCAATACCATCCTTCCGCAAACACAAAGTTCCTGAAGAATGGTATTCATGTAACAAAACGTTCTATACTGGGATGATCAACACAAATGCATTGTTTATATTCATTTATATGTAATTCTGCTGTTCTAAAAGCATATGTCCATAATTGCTTAAATACTATTTCTAAGATTCCACCCTTCATTGAAGCATATATAAGCCGAATCGTCCAATACAGTATTAGAGCTCTAAGAAAAGCGGTCTGGTAGATTAAATTGGCGAAACCGCTGGGAGGATTCCCCACTGATGAGTCAAGCCCTCCCAATATATTTTTTTCATCGCAGTAAGGATAGTACAAGTTTGTTTTATGCTTAAAAGAAACATTCGTCCTTTGATGCTTCCATTTATTAACATCTTATACAGCCACAACTCTATCTTTGGAAAATTCAAACAAAACCAACCTATTTACCAGGGTTATCGCGCTCATCAGAACAAAGGCACGTTATTACATCCCAAATTACAAGTTTTTCACAAATATGATTGACAAAATTCTATTTAGATGCCTTTTTGAACTGAAGGAATTCGTTCTTGGAGAATGAATATTTTCTTTCCATATAATTACAATATATATATGTTGTAAAAATGAGGAGCTGACATCGTCGCGGCGGGCTCCTCAACCAACATGCAGTCACGGGCCAGAGCGCACTAGCCTGAAGATAAATGAAGACCACCCACATAGGAACATTTTTACTTTGGTTTAGAGAGGGCAACACCCAGGGAGGTGAGGTGGACTATGGGAGTCCTGGGATCGCTGCTCAATCGGGCAGCATGACGACTTAATGCTACTGTTCCTTGTGCTGCTGTGCCTTCTGGGCCCAGAAACAACCCAGCTTATATACTAATGATGACGTCAGAGAGGGCGGACTTTGTTGTTCAATCAATAACTGGCATTAACAATATTTTTACATCCTCCCTGGGTTGCTTGGACAATGTTAACGACCTGTTATAGACCTTTCTAGGCGCCGCCCTGCCTTACCATTGCTATTTTATTTGACGTCATTTTTAGGTTACATCAGGCTTTGTTTGAGTTAAGAAGGAGATTCATCAGGCTTGGTGTTTCTATGTAAACATTCCTATTTATACAACATTGCAGGCAGTCGAGGTGGATGTGTGCACACAGGGAGACAGTGGTCAGAAGAAATCACCTCGGACGGAAACCAGAGGTGGAAGAATATCCGAGGTCTAACAATGGTACGACTGGCGTAGACTGCGTCGGTGAGATCTGCCCATTCTAGGGAAGTTTATATTTTCCTGCGCTGGGTGGAGGGAGTAGTGTCACTCGAGTTCCCCGGATTTAACGTCCTTTGTGTAAGAAGATAAGATATTGCATCAGACAACGTGATCTCACGAAGCCTAAATAACTTTTATTTACAACTGTCTCTCTATTTATACTTCTTCACAATATAACCAATATAAACAAGATTAATTAGCGCGCTATCTGCTATCGCAAATTTGAACTATTTGGGCCGTGCGGATGATTCTTTTGAATAAAACAATTATTTACTGCCCTTACTGTAATGATAAAAATAATGTGAGGTCTTTATTCATCAATGGTGAACTCTTCCAGTAGTTTCACCATTATAGCATTTTGCTGTTATTGATGTTACTGATACTGAAGATTTCAGAGAGTTGATCTTAGAGCTCCGTTTGGTTACCAGCACTCAGAGGTTGTAGAGGTTAGTTTTTGCCAAAATCGGGCCATTGGAGCTTGTTTTTAATTAATTAAGAAGTGATCAGTCTGGGATTCAGTCACGGGTCGTATATCTGTCAAATATCGCCAGTTTCTTCCATTCCTTCCCCAACCCATACATTAATGGTTTCAGAGGTGTTCTTGAAACACTCCTCTTGTATATATACGAGGTGTGTTCAAAAGGTATCGCGAATTTTGAATTTTCGCGGGTTACATATATTCGAATATCGATCTTTTTGTGGCTTTATGTTGGTACTCATGTCTCTCACTTATGCCGACAAGCTCGGCCATTTTGAATGTTCACTTAATTGTTGACAGCTGTTTTGCTTGCAGGTGTTTTGGATCGTCTTCGATTTTACCCATTAAAAAAAAATGGATCAAAGAACCTGTATCAAATTTTGTGTGAAAAACGAAATTAAGTGCGCGGATGCATTCCGAATGTTGACTGTGGCATACGGAGAAGCTACCTTGGACCGAAGCAACGTTTATCGGTGGTACAAAACGTTCTCAGAAGGCCGAGAAGATGTGAACAACGAAGAGCGTGCCGGACGCCCGAGCACTTCAACAACAGACGAAAAAATTAATGAACTGGAGAAAATGATATTGGCCAATCGTCGAATCACCGTTAGAGAAGTTGCTGAGGACCTAAACATATCGATTGGCTCGTGCCATTCGATTTTTATCAATGATTTGGGCATGAGACGGGTCGCCGCGAAATTCGTACCAAAATTGCTCAATTGCGACCAAAAACAGCATCGCATGAACATTGCTAATGAGATGTTGGACTCTGTTCGCGACAACCCAAATTTGCTCCAGAGGGTCATAACTGGTGACGAAGCCTGGGGCGTGGTGCATCATGAGTTCTTGCCACAGGGTAGAACGGCCAATAAGGAATATTACCTGCAAGTTATGCGCAATTTGCGCGAAGCAATCCGCCAGAAACGCCCGGATTTGTGGAAGAACAAAAATTGGCTTTTGCACCACGATAACGCCCCTGCTCACACATCGTTGCTTGTGCGCGACTTTTTGGCCAAAAACAACACACTAATGATGCCGCAGCCACCGTATTCCCCAGATCTGGCCCCCTGTGACTTTTTCTTGTTCCCTAAACTGAAGAGGCCCATGGAAGGACGACGTTACGTTACGCTTGACGAGATAAAGACGGCATCGAAGGAGGAGCTGAAAAAGATTTTTTTTTAATGATTTTTTGAAGTGTTTCGAAGATTGGAAAAACCGTTGGCACAAGTGTATAATATCTCATGGGGATTACTTTGAAGGGGACAAAATAGGTATTCATGAATAAATAAATAATTTTTGAAAAAACACAAAAGTCGCGATACTTTTTGAACACACCTCGTATCCACTGTTTCAAGCTATTCTACAGTAAAATATAAATGATCAAGACATCGTTTCCTTCACAACAGTAAGGCAATAGTGCAAGTGGAATCTGTGCAGGGATACATGTGTGACCGATAACATTTAAAGTGGGATGGATGTTTGTGCCAGTCTATACAACAAATATTTCCGAGATAAAATACCATTAAGTAGAACAACATGCTTCTCATTCGTGTGTTGAAGGCTTCAGTTTACACTCATGGACAAAACTTAAGAAGTTGTACCTTTTAGCATGTATATCGGGATTCAGAAAATAACTCTGAAAGATATGTGATACAGTGATCTTTATTGAATACACACGAGATAAACGAGTGTGACAAAATTTCTTCGTCTCTTTAAAAAAAGCAGATGGCCGGCGATATCAAAGACCTTCCACTTCCTTAAGTTTTGTCCATGAATGTACGTATATACTGAATTTAATGATATCAAGAGTCAAATGAATATACTGAAGAGAGGGCAATGATTAACTTTCGGCTGCTTCTTAAATTTATTATTTCGAATTAACTTATAGAAGAGATAATTTTATCAAAACGTTTACACACTGACACTTATGCATAATGTACACACATGTGGATAACGTAAACAGATATGTACAGTAAGTATGTAATCTCCCAGCTGGTTTAGCACTATTGATTACCGATATGACTATTCACATGTGTGTACTCATCACGTACCAATGTTAACATATGTGTTCATCGCCTTTTTAGCTTGTATCATTACGTATTTACACATGTGTGTATCTCCATACAATGCCACATATATGTCTTCAGACATGTAGAAGTGTTATAACTAATTTACCTCGCTTCTTAGCTTGGATCATCACGTATTTACATATGTGTACTTATTTACATATAATGTTGCACATATGTATCTTCAGACTATAGTGGTGTCATAAGTAAGTTACCTCGCTTCTTAGCTGGATCAACTCGTCGTATGAGCACACACACAATTTTAAAAAGAACAGTAGTTGCGTTATTCCATCAATTAAACCCACAAATGAACGTATTCACACATTTGCACACAGGTGTATACACATGTTCACACATGTACACACACACGGAGAGAGAGAAGGTGTAGCAAATTACCTCATTTCTCAGCTAGATCAACACGTTGTATGTGCACACACACAATTCTAAAAAGAACAGTAGGTGCGTTATTTCATCAATAAACCTTAAATTGAACGTATTTACACATTGGCACACATCTACCACAAATGTACACACACGGAGAGAGAAAGTGTAGCAAGTTACCTCGCTTCTTAGCTGGGATCAGTACGTCGTATAGTACACACATAATTCTAAAAAGAATAATTGGTTCGTTATTTCATCAATACACCTTAAATTGAACGTATTTACACATGTGCACACATCTACCACACATGTTCACACATGTACACACACGGAGAGAGAAGGTGTAGCAAGTTACCTCATCTCTCAACTGGATCAGCTGGTATCGATTCCCGATGCTATATTTGGGAGCCGAGAAAGGACATCTGGTTGTGTTTGTCTAATTGATCGCGGGGACCTTCCCCTCCACACGTGCGTCTTCTTGTTTACCTTCTCTGTTGTTTATAGCATTATCTCGCAGATATATTAAGGAATAACAAAACCGACAGGATGATCGTTTATTTTAATCCCAATAATTCACCTTATTTACATGAAAGAATAAAAAGGCAAGGAGATCTATTTACTATGTATCAAAATACTGATACTACAAGGTTGTCCCAAAAGTTTGTAAACACTTAGAAAAAATTGAAATACCAATATTATTCGCCGATATGTATAATATCTTTGTATTATGTATAAAGTAATTGTATTATGTATTATTATGTATTTGCCGTAATAATATTATTCGCCAAGTAATGAGAAAAACAACATTTTAATAAAAAACCCTGTCCCTGCCCGAAAGCCAGATAATAAAAAGTTTTTGAAAAGATAATTTTTGCCTGGAGGCCTGATATTTTTACTCAATATTGATATAAGGGGTTAATTTATTGAACAACTATTTTTATTACAGAAAATCCAATTATATTTTACCTATTTATATTTCAAGTAGTATTTTAGAGAGATCCAGGCATTCCGATGTAATACGAGGGCCATCCAATAAATAAGTTTCCCTATTTTTTAACAATTAAACAAAATTATTTACAATTGTGCAGTTATTTTATTTTCATTATACAACTCGTAGACTACTTCTCTACATAATCACCATTTCTGTCCAAACATTTTTGGTACCGTTGTAGCAATTTTTTTATATCACTGTTGTACCAAGCCGTGTCCTGTCTTCGTAGCCAGTGGTTCGCCTCCGCCTGCACTTCGTCATCATTCGCAAAATGCTTGCCTCCAAGGTGCCACTTGAGTGCTGGAAAAAGATGGAAGTCGCTTGGGGCATCCGGAGAATAAGATGGATGTGTGAAAATTTTCCATTTGAAGTTTTCCAGCAACGTTTGGGTCGTTCGAGCTGCGTGAGGGCGAGCATTGTCATGGACGAGTAACACTTTCTGAGACAAAAGTCCAGGACGTTTCCGTTTTATTGCAGCTCTGAGTTTAGTGAGGACTTCGCAGTATCTCGCATCGTTAACCGTAGTGTTTGGGGGCAGGTAGTCAACCAATAAAACACCCTTACAGTCCCAAAAGACGATAGCATAACTTTGCCTGCAGAGATTGTGACCTTCGCCTTTTTGGTGCACTTTCCTCAGGCTTCTTTCACACCATGCTTTGTCGTTTTGTTTCTGGAGTTGAAAGATGCACCCAGCTTTCATCTCCAGTGACAATACGGGAAAAAAGTTGATCTCCATATCTTTGATGCATTTCCAGG
>CP092867.1:51867825-51882556 GCA_030710605.1 Cordylochernes scorpioides
TGTCTTTCAACAAGAATAAAAATAAGAACATATAAGATAACAATTTATTCTCTTATACGTTCTTATATATTTTTATTCTTTTTGAAGGGGGCAGAAATGATCGAAACCACCTTTTGTATATAGGTCATCTTTTTGTAGCGAAAATTTAATGCTTATAGAAAAACGATTCAAAGTCCAGTACGGATTTGTTATATTGAAGAAACGCTTTGTTCTAAAATGCTTTAGAAATCGTCTTATGATCCTTAAATCAAGGTATTCTTGGGGGTGAACACCGCATACACTTTATAAATAAATAAATTAATAACTATTATTATATCCACGTATGCAAGCAATAAGGCGACAAGATATCAGTATTAAAAGAGAGAGGAGGCTAGGAACAGTGAATAAAATATATTTTCTAAAATTTCACTGCAACATTTACAGACGCAGCTTGATCCAAGTCCATTAACCTTGTTGCCCCCACGATAGGAAACCATCATATGTCAGGTTTATGGTCCTCCAGATTCCTTTGACAGAGTCTCTCAACCATGAGAAAGCAGGGGCTGAAGCATCAAGTCTCTATCCCGCGTCATGGTACTCCTGTAATTTCCCGTTATAAAAATGATCATATACAGCCAGTGTAGAATATATGCACTTGCATATTTATCATTAAATACAAAGAAATTCTCATCCTAAGTGACGTTTCCCCAACTCATATCAGAAAGACTAGTTAGGTAAATGGGAATCAACACACCTATACTAGAATGTAATTCTGACTCCAAGTGTCAAGGCTGTCACTGATCCGCTGTAAACTTGGCGGCGTGTTAAATTGACATCTAGCTTGGAACAGCACGTCGATGTTAAATCTCTTGAAGTGGTTGTGGATTCAGCCGTTCGATTGACATTTTGGATTTATAGAGGTATTTATATAATGTTGACTTGATCATACCACACGTTGAAATATTGTAAAAAACCTTTCGCTTAAATCCGAGAAAGTGCACATTATATTAGAATTTTAATTTTTGTTCGCTCCTGACGAGGACAAAAGATTTTTGTCGAAACGTTGAAGTAATAAAAAGATTTACTGGCCGAATTATCTTTAATTTGAAGAACTATGAATGCCGGCCAGGCAGCCTCTATCTTTACAAAAATATATTAGAAGTATTTAGACTTAGTATATTGAAGATGCATCATGACCAGCGAGTTATGGAACGATAAGAAATATTTTGACACTGATGTTGTTGTCGTGTCCAATAAAGAGCCTCAGATGTCTCCATGTATCTCTATCACAGCAGCAGCAATGTCCACTATCTTGGGTGTGTAAAGCTGCTGCTCTGGTTGCTTTTCTTTGGAAAATGAGTACCGTGGCTACGTTAGTCACCTTGGACCAGAATTTGGTCGAATATTCCAAGGGTCCAAGGGGACCGCAGGGAGGTGTGGTCAGACTTCTCCCCCTTCCTGTGACACTGATGAAAAGTACAAATGTAAAACGATATATCGACTTTAATATTTTATAAATGTCAATCATATCTACAGACCTCACACTAGAATTAGAGGGAAAATAAATTAAGAGGGATTGATTCATCAGTAGTGAGTCCCATCGCAAGTTTAGCCAAATGTATATTCAGACTGTTCTACAGTTTATACGTTTTAGTTTGATGGAGATAGGCTTTCTCGAGAGAGAAAGCTTCTTTAATTAAGTCAATAAGAATAGTTTCGTCGTCTTAAGCTTTTTTTGTAATAGTGTTCAATGGTCTGCCTTCTCGTTGCACAGTTTTAAGTCAATCATCTAATATACAGTTACGAGCGTCATTCTTCATCTCTTAATCAGTCATCTCTGTCACCGTTTGCTTTTTTTTTGGAATGGCGCCCTCCTTTTGGTTGGCTACGATCACGCCGCCTTTGTCCCCCCCCCCCCCCCATCATGCCCCCCCCCCCCACTCGCTTTTTCGTTTTTGTAACCATTGTGTTGGAGAGGGTCGCTCCTTAAATAAATGCATATATTAGTTAATAACCAAATGGAATCCTCTCTTTAATTTTCCCAGTAAGAGACGCCTACGGAAGCCAACAGTACATAGACAGATAAAGCACATAGGCTATAGTTATTAACTAACATATGCATTTATATAAGGCGCCAATTTATAATTTAACAAATAGTATTTGAATCAAAACATTCAATCGGGGGTAAAACACGGGCGTTTCCCGGGTCATTCGGCTAGTTATACAAGGTATGTCCCACAAGTTCCCGGACTGGGTCCATAAAAAAAAGGTAAGATATTTAAAAAAAAAAATAGCAAAACTTTTTAAAGTAATCCCTCCTTGCTTCAACGCACCAGCGCCATCGTTTCTCCCCAATTGTCGAAACAGTTTTTATAGGCCTCTTTTGGAATGCTCCTCAATGCCAACAGCGAATTTTTCTATTATGTCATTCATGGTGTCAAAATGTTTTCCTTTTAATACTGCTTTAAGTTTGGGGAACAGGAAAAAGTCATTTGGTGCGATGTCTGGGGAATAGGGTGGTTGAGGTAGGATTTGCGTCCCGTTTTTCGCCAAAAAACTCGTCACAAGTGCGCTGTGTGAGGAAGGGCATTGTCATGGTGTAGGATCCAGTCACTATTAGTCCATTTTTCTGGCCTTTTTTTCGAATCGCTTCCTTCAGACAGCGAAGAATGCCCAAATACATTTCCTTGAAAACTGTTTGGCCTGCAGGAAGATACTCGTGATGAACAATGCGCTAGTTATCCAAAAAAGCGACCGAAGCACCTTGTTTCTGGATTTCAATATCCTGGATTTTTGGGTCTAGGCTTACCCTGACCTCTCCACTCGGCAGATTGACGCTTGGTTTCAGGGTCATAGCCATTGACCCATGTCTCGTCGCCTGTTATTATTTTGTCTTTATATTCCGGATCCGTTCTTGTCATTTCCAACATGTCCTCACAGGTTGCAAGCCGACACAGTTTTTGCTCATTAGTGAGGAATCTTTGGATAAATTTTGCAGGAGTCTTTTTGAGCTTCAAATCTTCGGTTACGATCCTTCCAATCGTTGTTTTAGAGATCCCTGTGTCTTGCTCTATCTCCAGCAAAGTGGTTCGAGAATTTTCTTTTATCAAAAAGGTGATTTTTTCCACATTTTCATCAGTTCTTTGAAATATTGGGCGTCCTTGACGAGGATCAACTTCAATGGAAATTCTGATAGCTTTAAATCTAGAATGCCATTCAAAAACAGTTGTTCTCTTTGGGCGTCATTGGGGAATTATTTATTTAGCATTTCAAAAGTTTCGGTTGCTGATATTTGAAGTTTCACACAAAATTCTATGCAAATCCTCTGCTTCAATTTTTGTTCCATCGTAAAATCGCCGCAGCGCTAGGTGTAACCTTTAAATAAATTAGAATGACTTTGGCGCGCGTGCACGTACCGCCTCGATATTGGTCCCACCGTGTTGCCAGATATTTTTTCTATAATAAATAGTCATATTTATTTACATTTTTCATTTATTTATTTTTTTATGGACCCAGTCCGGGAACTTATGGGACATACCTTGTATATATTCGCGAAAGCCATCATGTAGGTATGTCCGTGTTATTCGTATTATGATTGGCTCTTTACTGTCACGTGATCTTTATCAGCCATTCATTGTGCAGTGATTATTTAGTTCATAGTTGCAACAAATAGATTATATACTAAATATATAATCGCCCGGGTTCTATTCTAGAAAGAATTATCTTTTTTAATGAAACTATTTCTTAACATCTCTATCTCTGTAAGAATTTTGTAATTAAACAAATTTCAGGGTAGTATTTAGGAGTAAGAAATTGATAGAAGACTTTTTAAACCTCTATATTGTTGGGGCATGATGCTTGACCTATTTATTCTATAACGGTATATTTTGTCGGCGTAAGAAGAGTTAGATTTAATTGCATCGGCACATATTTTTCGCTTTAATTATTCTCGAATAAAGCTAATGCTATAGTCAGATAATCCACAAACGTCCTCTATAAGGAGATTCCCAGCGAGCTGCAAGGACGTCAGAGCCATAAATCGCTCAAGAAGATGATAAGACGTTACAGACATCTAGGAAACACGCGACAGCTTCTTGCCACACTGTGACGTCTCTGGGGTGGCCACATAGGTCGTCTGTCTAGGAAATTCCTATTTCTGGACCCAGTCTTCGAACCTGTGATTGTTAATTGCACTTCTAAGATAATTAATTATTATAAATATGTATCAAAAGAGGCGGTAAATCTCCATTTTAAAATGCATCTAAACAATGCATTTAGGTTGATAACACCAGAAAAGAATGTTTTGTACATCAATACCATCCTTCCGATGACACAAAGTTCCTGAAGAATGGTATTCATGTAACAAAACGTTCTATACTGGGATGATCAACACAAATGCATTGTTTATATGCATTTTTCTGTAATTATGCTGTCCTAAAAGCATATGTCCATAGTTGCTTAAATACCATTTCTAAGATTACACCTTTCATTGCAGAATAGTACAATACCGTATTAGAACTCTAAGAGGCGGTCTGGTAGATTAAATTGACGAAACCGCTGGGAGGATTCACCACTGATGAATCAAGCCCTTCCAATATATTTTTTCATCGCGGTTAGGGTTAGCAGTAGTTTGTTTTGTGTTTAAAATAAACACTCTTCTTTTGATGCTTCCATTTATTATGCATTTATGTATTTATATATATGTAAATAGGGCTTAAAAATGCATTTTATTATCGTCTTTATGCAGCCACAACTATAGTTTTGGAAAATTCAGATGAAACTAACCTATTTACCATGGTTTCGAGTTATCGCGCTCATCAGAATAGAGACACGTTATTTCATCCCAAATTACAAGTTTTTCACAAACATGATTGACAAAATGCAATTTAGATGCCTTTTTTGAACTGAAGGAAGTCGTTCTTGGAGAATGAATATTTTCTTTCCATATAATTACAATATATATATGTTGTAAAAATGAGGAGCTGACATCGTCGCAGCGGCCTCCTCATCCAACATGCAGTCATGGGCCAGAGTGGGAGGATACTAGCCTGAAGATAAATGAAGACCACACGCATAGGAACATGGTTATCTAGGTTTAGAGGGTGGCACCCGAGAAGGTGAGAATGGACTATGGACAGTCCTGGGATCGCTGTTCGATCGGGCAGCATAACGACTTAGTGATACTGTTCCTTTTGCAGCTGTACCTTCTGGGCCCAGAAACAACCCAGCTTATGTACTAATGATGACGTCAGAGAGGGCGGACTTTGTGGTTCAATCAAGAACTGGCATTAACAATATTTGTACATCCTCCCTGGGTTGCTTGGACAATGTTAACGACCTGTTATAGACCTTTCTAGGCGCCGCCCTGACTTACCATTGATATTTTATTTGACGCCATTTTTAGGTTACATCAGGCTTTGTTTGAGTTAAGAAGGAGATTCATCAGGCTTGGTGTTTTCTATGTAAACATTCCTATTTATACAACATTGCAGGCAGTCGAGGTGGATGTGGCAAGGATGCACACAGGGAGACAGTGGTCAGAAGAAATCACCTGGGACGGAAACCAGAGAGGGAAGAATATCCGAGGTCTAACAATGGTACGACTGGCGTAGACTGCGTCGGTGAGATCTGCCCATTCTAGGGAAGTTTATATTTTCCTGCGATGGGTGGAGGGAGTAGTGTCACTCGAGTTCCCCGGATTTAACGTCCTTTGTGTAAGAAGACAAGATATTGCATCAGACAACGTGATCTCACGAAGCCCTAAATAACTTTTATTTACAACTATCTCTCTATTTATGCTTCTTCACAATATCTATATATATATATAAATGAATGTTTGTATGTTTGTTTGTTAGTTTGTTTGTATGTCCGGTATACAAATTCGCAGTAGTTCACTAATTCAAACCAATATTTCCATACATAGGTTAAAAAATACGGGGAAGACGATAGGCTATTTAAAATATATATATAAATCAATTATTAAAACTATATATTCAAATTATTCTACTTAGCTCACGAACAGCGCCCTCTATCAAAGATTAGATTAAATTATGCTGATGCAAACAAATAGATAATGCTAATAACAAACAATTATTTAAAAAATCTTATCTAAATATATATCACTCGGGTAGATATGCACACGGGTCAATCCCGGGGCGAAGCCCGGGTCACCCGTCTAGTAACCCATATAAACAAGATTAATTAACGCGCTATCTGTTATCGGAAATTTGAACTATTTGTGCCGCGCGGATGATTCTTTTGAATAAAACAATTATTTACTGACCTTACTGCAATGATAAAAATAATGTGAGGTCTTTATTCATCAATGGTGAACTCTTACAGTAGTTTCACCATTATAGCATTTTGCTGTTATTGATGTTACTGATACTGAAGATTTCAGAGAGTTGATCTTAGAGCTCCGTTTGGTTACCATCACTCAGAGGTTGTAGAGGTTAGTTTTTTTTGCCAGAATCGGGGCCATTGTAGCTTGTTTTTAATTAATTAAGAAGTGATAAATCTGGATTCAGTCACGGGTCGTATATCTGTCAAATATCTTCAGTTTATTTCACTCCTTCACCAACCCATACCTTAATGGTTGCAGAGGTGTTCTTGAAACACTCCTCTTGTATATATATCCACTGTTTCAAGCCATTCTACAGTAAAATATAAATGATCAAGACATCGTTTCCTTCACAACAGTAAGGCAATAGAGTGCAAGTGGAACCTGTGCAGGGATACTCTAGTGTGACCGATAACATTTAAGTGGGATGGATGTTTGTGCCAGTCTCTACAACAAATATTTCCGAGATAAAATACCATTAAGTAGAACAATATGCTTCTCATTCGTATGTTGAAGGCTTCAGTCTACACTCATGGACAAAACTTAAGAAGTTGTACCTTTTAGCATTTATATCAGGATTCAGAAAATAACTCTGAAGATATTTGATACAGTGACCTTTATTGAATACACACGAAATAAACGAGTGTGTCATCCTTGCGCAGGGGCCATGCTAATCTTCTCTGTATCGTTCCAATTTTAGTATATGTACCGCCGAACAAGCGAATAAACGAGTGTGACAAAATTTCTTCGACTCTTTAAAAAAAGCAGATGGCCGGCGATATCAAAGACTTTCCACTTCCTTTAGTTTTGTCCATGAATGTATATACTGAATTTAATGATATCAAGAGTCAAATGAATTTACTGAAGAGAGGGCAATGATTAACTTCGGCTGCTTCTTAAATTTATTATTTCGAATTAACTTATAGAAGAGATAATTTTATCAAAACGTTTACACACTGACACATAATGTACACACATGTGAATATACGTAAACAGATATGTACAGTAAGTATGTAATCTCCCAGCTGGTTTAGCACTATTGATTACCTATATGGCTATTCACATGTGTGTACACATCACGTACCAATTTTCACATATGTGTTCATCGCCTTTTTAGCTTGTATCATTACGTATTTACACATGTGTGTATTTCCATACAATGTCACATATATGTCTTCAGACATGTAGAAGTGTTATAACTAATTTACCTCGCTTCTTAGCTTGGATCATCACGTATATGTGTACTTATTTACATATAATGTTGCACATATGTATCTTCAGACTATAGTGGTGTCTTAAGTAAGTTACCTCGCTTCTTAGCTGGATCAACTCGTCGTATGAGCACACACACAATTCTAAAAAGAACAGTAGGTGCGTTATTTCATCAATAAACCTTAAATTCAACGTATTTACACATGTGCACACATCTACCACACATGTTCACACATGTACACGCACGGAGAGAGAATATGTAGCAAGTTATCTCGCTTCTTAGCTGGGATCAGTACGTCGTATAGTACACACATAATTCTAAAAAGAACATTAGGTGCGTTATTTCATCTATTAACCTACAAATGAGCGTATTTACACATGGCACACATCTACCACACATGTTCACACATGTACACACACGGAGAGAGAATATGTAGCAAGTTATCACGCTTCTTAGCTGGGATCAGTACGTCGTATAGTACACACATAATTCTAAAAAGAACAGTAGGTGCGTTATTTCATCAATAAACCTACAATTGAACGTATTTACACATGTGCACACATCTACCACACATGTTCACACATGTACACATACGGAGAGAGAATATGTAGCAAGTTACCTCATCTCTCAACTGGATCAGCAGGTATCGATTCCCGATGCTATATTTGGGAGCCGAGAAAGGACATCTGGTTGTGTTTGTCTAATTGATCGCGGGGACCTTCCCCTCCACACGTGCGTCTTCTTGTTTACCTTCTCTGTTGTTTATAGCATTATCTCGCGGATATATTAAGGAATAACAAAACCGACAGGATGATCGTTTATTTTAATCCCAATAATTCACCTTATTTACATGAAAGAATAAAAAGGCAAGGAGATCTATTTGCTATCTATCAAAATACTGATACTACAAGGTTGTCCCAAAAGTTTGTAAACACTTTAAAAAAATTGAAATACAAATATTATTCGCCGATATGTATAATATCTTTGTATTATGTATAAAGTAATTGTAATATGTATTATTATGTATTTGCCGTAATAATATTATTCGCCAAGTAATAAGAAAAACAACATTTTAATAAAAACCCATGTCCCTGCCCGAAAGCCAGATAATAAAAAAGTTTTGAAAAGATTATTTTTGCTGGAGGCCTGATATTTTTACTCAATATTGATATAAGGGGTTAATTTATTGAATAACTATTTTTATTACAGAAAATCCAATTATATTTTACCTATTTATATTTTAGGTAGTATTTTAGTGAGATCCAGATATTTCAATGTAAGATATATTTATACTTTCGAAACACATTACTGCTTCTTCAACTATAAGTTATAATATATGAATCCAATAAAACCTAATATACTGTATCTATCCCCAATTTTTACACCTACACATGGTTCCGAAGGCTCGTCAACTCTTTAATTTCTTCTTGTGATGTAACCTCAGTGAGTTTCCATAAAAAAAACGTAAAGCAAAAGCATTTCCTTATTTGAGTTTGATTCACTTCAACTTTCTTGGTAATTGTAGTCAGGTTCACAACCATTCTTGTACGAGATTAATAGTATATAAATTAGAGATAAAAAGTACACATTATATATTACTGTGTAACTTTCGTCATTAAAAATGTTATGTTTATAAAAAAAAACCTTTTGCAAATCCTCCTATTTATTTAGTAAGTATATACACTATTTCAATTCTCTTATATTCAAATTGAATGGTGTCGCTTACTTTGATGTATGTATAGACGCTACACACCGCATCGTTCTTTTTTCTTTTTGAAATTCTGCATCCATTTCATTTCCTGATATTTTAATATATTGATTTTAAGATAAATTCGAGCTCTGTGCTGATCATGGGTAAAATTGGCGGATAATGAATAAAACCGTCGTTCCATAAGGTAATTTGATGTAACAGATCTGACGGTTGTGTGAAGTTAATGTATAATAACCAGTGTTTAACCGAACAAGAAAACATTTGAGATAAGCTGTTTGATTTATATTATTGATAAACAAATAAAATAATCCTGAAGAAGTAATAGATATCTCAACACTAAACATCATTTTAGAAAGAGGGAATCATATATCGCCGCAACTCTTTTTATTAACGCGATTAAGGAAGCTTTCGGGCAAGCCCTTCTTCAGCTAACTATAGTGTACCAGTAGAGAGCGGGCTTCCCATCGGTGTGCCTTTTATTTGGTTGTAGTATTCTCCTGTAAATTTAACTGTTGTGCTCTTTAGGTACACTATAGTTAGCTGAAGAAGGGCTTGCCCGAAAGCTTCCTTAATCGCGTTAATAAAAAGAGTTGCGGCGATATATGATTCCCTCTTTCTAAATTGTCGAAATCCGCAATCCGTTTACCATGATTACCATGAACTAAACATTATATTTCTGCAATTTTGCCTCTCTGATGCCTAGTAATAAAAAAGAAGTAAGAAAAGGAGTAATGTAAATGGGGATGAAGAAATTTGAGGCCACGAGCCCAGCTCGCACTTAGTTGCAATTTATTTCAGTTACAGCTTGCACATTATTTACCGATGATGTTTCAACTTCATATAAAACTATCCTTCTCAGGATGAAATTCATTTTTCATAAAACATTCGCTATGATTTATAACTTTTTGGCACCAATATAACCTTACATAAACATCGTTGTTCTGTTGAAGGATTTTTCAAAATATCGCTTTGAAGTTTGACTCTCTTTATTTGCAAAATATATTTATAGTTAAAATTCTTCGAAATCATTTTTTGGATTCTTGGATTGATGTCATCCTAGTCTTAGACTTGCTTAAAGCTATTTTGAAATCACTTGATCTTACTGATCTTCAGTAGCAGAAAGACTTGTCTCTAAACACCATCTTGAAAACCAAAACTTTTACAGATCAATGTCTTCAGAATCTATTAGAATTTTCTAGGACTGATTTGAAAAGATTCATAATTCTAGGAGATTTTATGTTTGTTTTTCATAGAAAAAATATCGATATTGACTTTAAATAAAAGTAATTGTTGAACACCTGCTTCCTCAGTAAGCGAAAAATGTCATGAGGATATTCCTTCTGACAGGAAAGTATTTAAAAGATATCGTCGCAGGTTCCAGCCTCCTGACTCTATTCTAATTCTTCAAGTTCAGACAGTTGGAGAACGTTCAGGATGTCCCAAGATGGTCGATAGAAAATCTTTCAGGATTTACTTTGGACTTGATTCTTTTCACATAGCAATATAAAAAAATGCTATAAGTTTCTGAAGATGAGTTTCTTTATCTCTAATCTGATATAGAATCTGATATCTATTTAAGAAAGAAACTCATCTCCATAAATCTATAGCATTTGTGTAATTAATATCCATGAGATTTAAATCAATTGACATAGTAACATTGGTTCGATTTTGAATTTTTCTTTATATAGGTCAGTTATCAAAAGATCACTACACATTTGAAAGATCTAAATAAATGAGAATTTGGGGAGAACATATATATATACCAATCGTGAGTTTTATTGACTTCCTTCTTGTTGTTGGTGTTGTACTCTTGAGTGTACTCTTTTCTGTGCATTGAGTTACATTTACTTTAGGCACTACTATATTCCATTTTTGTGTGGTAACCCGCAAAAGTAGTAACTTTTGTCACCTTCTCCCTACCAGAACCAAAGACCCATTACTCCAACATCCCCAATAGACTACAGAGGCTTATAATAGAATCCATCATATCCAGAAATCACAATAGCATTAACAGAAGAATAGATATTCCGTAAGTTTATAACATTATATTCCCTGAGCCCACCCCATAATTGAAATTTCATTTTAAGGTTATTCGTTCAAATTTTTTTTCATCATAAAATTACTATTTATGCAAAATATTTGCATTCAGGTTGCTTTGAATTGGGAATCTTTCATTTGATATTTTGAATCTTGTCCTATTAGAACAGCAGTAGGTTATCAGGTGTTGCAAGTCGAAACAGGGTTCGAATCATTCTTTTTTTCTCGGGTGAGTCAAAACAACTTCCAATCAATTATATCGAACTGCCGCATTCAATAGAGGAAGATAAGATTTCTTGGCATTTTGATTCGATTTAATTCGGAACATTTGGCCTTTTGACGACTTGGATTGTTCCATATGTTGCTAAGATATACATTTGAAATGTTTACCCTTTGAATTTGATCCAGAACCATGCATAGGTTTCACTGAAATTCCATTTCAGATAGAGATATGAAATGGATAAATAGAGCAATAATTTTTATGATAGTTATAAAACTAGCATAAACATGTAAAAAAGCATAGGGTTCCTCTCACGTCAAATTAAACGTCAAAACTAGATGCCATCTAGTCACCGACCTGAGGCCGCTAGTTTGCGGCGACGGTGAATAGATGGCGTCTAGTTTTTGACGTCTAATTTGACGGGAGAGGAGCCCTATGCTTTTTTACATCAATTTCCTCCCGGCAAAAGTTCCATTTATATTTTGGCCATATATTTTCCCCAGCCACTTTGCCAGCTAAGCACCTCTTTGACAGATTGTGAGGATTTCATTGGATCCCGTGTGGATCTCATGGAATAAAGTCCGCCCTAGGCTGATGAGAGCCATTAGCCCGAAACTATGGTCTCTAGGTGGATGTTTCTCAGTTTGCCAAAGCTGGTGTTGTGGCTTTGTCACCGACCCGAAGCCTCTAGTTTGAGGCGAAGGTCAATATTTGGCGTCTAGTTTTGACGTTTAATTTGACGGGAAAGAAGTCCTATGCCTTTTTTTTGCATCAATTTCCTCCCGGTAAAATTTCTATCTATAACATAAACATATTGATCATAATATACAAATACATTGTTTTCTATTTAAATTATTATTTAGACTTATAAGTTTACATCGACAATTTCTCCACAACGTTTAACATTTTACAACACACACAAACGAATGTGTTCTTACAACTGACTTTATCACCATCATTCCCTTAGCACCATTTATCGATAAAAATTGAAACAAATGCATACGATACTTTTTATGTGTAAATAAAAACTATTTATATACATATCTAATACTAATATTCAAAATGGCATATCCTGACCAGGAGCACATGTGCTTTACAGAAGGCAGAGCGTCATCTGGTGGAACAGAAATCAACTAAACATTGATTTAGCCTGTTCCCTGATATTTGGCCAACCCAATTTCTTGATAAATCAAGAAAAGCCATCCACGAAGCATCAAGAAATTGGGTTGGCCAAATATCAGGGAACAGGCTAAACCAATGTTTAGTTGATTTCTGTTCCACCAGATGGCGCTCTGCCTTCTGTAAAGCACATGTGCTCCTGGTCAGGATATGCCATTTTTAATATTGATTTCAACACCTGATCTTTTTATCTTTTATTTTTTTATTTCGTTTTTTAATATCTAATACTGTAATGAACTTTTTTATTGGAGAGAATAACTCCCCAATGGTGAACCCTCCCAGCGGTTTCGTGGAGCTGATGTAAATAGGGCTTGTTGACCTTCTTGGATCGCTTTTGTTACACTTTAAGCCTCTTCAGCCCAATCTGCAGATAGTTCATGTGCAGGATGGCTGTCTGTGCGCTCATCGGTGAGATAAGAGGATGCCAGCGGGCGACGCTGGCATGGGACGCCGGGAAATGCGCGCGCACTTTTCGAACACCGCCTGATCTCACCGGCTGTTTACCGCGCGTCGCTACAGCCTGCGGGCGGTTCCTTCCATTATATAATACTCTAGGCGCTGGTGGAGTAAAAACTGTACTCCATCTGCCTCTTATAATTGTATGTAATTTTTGGACTTATTAAAATATAAATTATTAATTTATAGTTCTCACTGCAGCTCGAACCTTTACCCTAACGCGGTAGAACATGGCGCAGTCGACATTCGGTTAATTATAGCCGTTTTTTAAGTGACAGCTCAGTGACAATTAGTAATCAAGATGCCCTCAAGAAGGAATCGCCGACCATCCCAAACCCCTCCAGAGAACCCTGCCTCGCCGACCAGCACCGACATCCTCAGGTCCATAGCCGCACTGTTGCAGCAGATGGCTACTCGGAATCCGACACCGACAGTCCCATTAGGAGCTCCTCCTCACCACGCCACAAAAATCATCCAGCTTCCTAAACTGGCTTCCCCGGAGGAGTTAACGATGTCTTTTTTCCGCGATTGGAAACAACGTTGGAACGACTACGTGGACGCCCAACAAGTAGCCACCTTCCCGCTATCCACACAGCAAGTGACTTTGCGTGCCGCCCTCCATTCCGAATGGACCATCCTTTGGCAATCAGGCCGCCTTCATATTTCTACCACCACCACCCTCGATGAAGCCGTGAATGCTCTCGAGGCCTACCTACGCAAGAAGCGAAACCCCCCTCCTTGATCGGCAAGATTTTCATCGTAGGGACCAACAAACCGGAGAATCGGTGGATCGCTACTTCGCAGCCCTTAAAGCTCTTGATGACTCGTGTGCACATGAGCTGGATTTTAAGTGCAGCACATGCGGCGACCCGTGTATTACAATATGCACAAAAAAGGGCTTGTGGGAAAACGTTTGCCCTTGCTGGTTATCAACAGCAACTCCGTATCCGTGACAGGTTAATATGTGGCCTGTTTGATAAAGACCTCCAACGAAAAGTACTGGCGGAGCAGTACAATTCCGACCTCTCCCTGGACCGAGTCCTCTCAATTTGCATCGCACATGAGAGTGCTACCGCCGTGGGCGCGACTCTTTCACCCTCCCCAACCACCTCCCCGAAGCCTTCATTGCAACCAGACGTGCACCATCAACCTACAAGCATCAACAAGCCAGCTCGTCTGAAACCTCACCTAAGGCCAACCGTTTCTTTCAGAAACCCTATGATCCTAACGACCCCTGCTCCGGATGTGGGGCTAACCCAAGACACCGCCGTGACCAGTGCCCAGCAAAAGACATAGAGTGTAACAAATGCGGCATCACCGGGCATTACGGAAGGTTTTGCCGACAACTGAAACGGAAACCCACAACCAAACCTAATATCCCGCCACCTGCAACCAGAAACAATCAGTCCCAACCAGGACCCTCAAACACAGTTGTTGCAGCTGGAGTACGCAACGAACTCATAACCATTCCGACCGATATCAACCATAAGTTACACCAAATCCGTTGGCTGGCGGACCCGGGGTCAGATCTGGATCTAATCCCAGAATCAGAATTCCTGTTACTGGATGAGCAGACCCGATCAGCACTCAACCCGA
>CP092867.1:51882656-52070328 GCA_030710605.1 Cordylochernes scorpioides
CGGAAATTTTGGTATTCTTGTCAAGTGCATTGTTACTTTGAACTGTGAAGAGCATTTTAGATAGGTTTTGTTCATAAAAACATGTAAATTCGATATCTATAAATGAATGATTAACAATTAAAATATATTAATTTCTTGCTTCGACACAAAAATAGCAAAATCCTCAAATACCAATAAAAGTTTGAGCATTTTTTTTTTCAATTTTAAAATTTTTAGAATAAAAAAAATCATATTCAAATTCAAATGATCCAAGAAAAATGTCTTTAAAGATCATAAATTATTTTATATTTTACACAAAGTAAGAATATAAAGTTATATCTCTTTCAAATCCATAATTCCTAATGTCATGAATATCATCGTGAACGTTTTCCTGGCCCTCAGAAAACTCGTGGCACCACTTCCGCACGTTTTCACGTCCATACACTTCTCACTGTACACTTCCACCTACTCTCGATGGATTTCTATCGGAGGAAATATTTTTTTTGCATTCAGAAATCGAATGACTGAGCACAGTTCGCACCTAGCGAGAGAGTGAAGCGGTAGCTCCATCCTACACGGCTGCTATGCAGCGACTGAGTGCCCCGAAGTCACGTGGATTGTTCGACACTGTGGAGTGGGAACCAAGGAATACAGTGCTGTTGCCAAATTTCGCCTACCAACTCGCGATCGGAAATGGAGTATTTGGAGAACTTACTTTTCAATAGGCCCTCTTATTTAGAAAACAAATCTTGTATAAATGATAAACATTCAAAATATAGAAGAACTGGTTTTATTTGACACAAAATAACCAAATTCGCATAATATACTTTGAAATCTTTTAAAATATGAACATATACAAAAAAAAGGTACTTAAAAATATGTGTACAAATATTATTCGCAATGCTCTATTCAAATATTTGTTTTTGGACAAAGCCTGGATTTGAATACCTTAATAGTTAAAATCTTTATAAAATAATAAGAAAAATGATTTTTTATACCTTTCTATTATTTAAAAAAAAATAATCTTGCATTAAATTGCCATGGATATAAAAAAAGAGCTTAAAGATATTATTTACCCAAAATTATTTTGATTATTAAAAGATTAAATATGAAGCTTTTTAATTCAAAATCGCTTATTATTCCTTTTTATTTAAATGATTGTAAATGTAAATACTTTCTTGAGCAAGGTCTCTCTGGCGGGTAGGGCTTTCAATAGAGGTGGAGGGCTTCTAGATAGTTCCATGGGGCGATCATGATCAAATTATGGTCTTCTATAGTAAATTTTCATGGGCTCTGTTTATTTCTTAATGTTCTCTAAGGCTGGTGTCTATAATGTACTCTCCTATTGTCCAAACCACAAACTTCCTTTTATCAATACGAGCACATTGCATCTCTCAGTAATCCGGTTCATCATTTTCGTTCATAGTGCCAGGTGAAGAACTCAGTAGAGGCTCAGTTACTTCTAGGAATATTTTCTAGAGCATCATTGAAATAAGTTACGTTGATAAAATTGCCATGAAATAATGGAATCTGATAATCCATAGCATGCATTGCATCAAGTATATTGCTGAAAATAACGTAACCTCGGGATGTGATGTTATTTTCGCGGATGACCCTGGCTTAAAACACCTCACCGTAAATGGAGAAAAAATCTGATAGGTCCTTATCAGTTGTGATGATGTTGAGGTTTCTCACTACGAGGATTCTACTTGGTCTGACCTCCTCTTCTTGGGTGTCTCTGCCTTGGTTAGCCATTGATGCTCAGCTTTGTTCTGAAGAATTATATTTTAGATGACGATATATAATATGATTTTTAAAGTTTCGCTACACTACTATGAGAGAGAAATAAGGGTTCCCCGGGCCCCTGGAGCGCAAAAAAGGCCAACTGCCCGGGCTGTCCAGCTAACCAGTAGAAACCAGCCACTCTAGACTATATTTATACCAAGCCAATTGCAGGGCCGAACCAGCTGGTCAAGAAGTTCCATGCCTGCAGGGAATCCGGGAGTCCAGCCAAAGAGACTGTGTCGAAGGAGGTCCTCCCAAGCAGCAGGGCTGTCTGCATTCTGTGTCGCATGAAAGCAGGGCATCTGAACAGAAGGTGGTCCACAGTCTGTTGTTCCTCCATACAATGTGGGCAAGATGGGTCTTCCCCGGGCTGCCAGAGAACCAAGTCTGCCCGAACATGGCCATGTCCTGTAAGTAAGGTGGTGGTGACTTCTCCAGGACGGACCTTAGGGAGGAATTGGAGCAACCGGTCTGGAGTATGGGCTATTCTCCTCAAGTGCCTGTTGGAGTGGTCCCGGCAATAAACCTCCGTCCATGCGTCTAGGGCTGCCGTCCGTGAGTGGTTACGGGCCAGGCTTCTAAGCAGGATGGAAAATGTTGGCTCTAAGGTAGAAACGGCCGCGTTCTTAGCAGCTCTGTCTGCTCTTTCGTTCCCATCGATGCCGCAGTGACCCGGCACCCAACACAGCTTTACCTTTTGGTTGGTGTTCAGTGCGAGAACAATCTCAGCAACTAAGGTCGATCGAACTGGACCTGACGTACATATGGCTGACAGAGCTGATTTGCAGTCCGACGCGATAGTGATCTCCTCTCTAGAATAACCTTCCTCCACCAGACGGACCGCCCAGCGGATTGCCAGAAGTTCAGCCTGGAAGGCTGAGCAGTCTGGATGGAGCCGTAAGAGAACGGTCTGCTGATCTTCTGATGAGGGAACAATTGCAGCGCCCACTCCAGCCTCATTTTTTGATCCGTCTGTATATATTATGGGTGTTGTTATCTCCTCGATGCTTTGACTGAAAGACAATTGACGTCTATCTGGAGGGTATGGCAAAGAAGCAGGGCCTGGTCTAGATTCAAAATTTCCTTCATTGATTTCCTTTAGGAACGCCGTACGAGACCTAACAATAATATCGAGAGGAGGGCTGCCAGTGATGGAGATAGCTGAGACTGTTGGTGTGCGAGGACCTCCTCTCAGTACGCGTTTCGCAAAATTGTAGTGAAGGCTCCTAAGCTGCCTAATGCCTTCGTTGGAGAGAGCACGACGTCCCCATGCTGACGCTCCGTAAAGGAGGGCAGGCACCACCACCGCGTCGAAAATCCTAGTTCCAGCTGAAAATTTACCCTTTATGGAGTTGGTGAGTCGTGGGATTATTGATCTGCATCTACGTGTGATCTTGCGTAGGTGGGCGACAAATCCGCGGGTCTGGTCCAATTCTACTCCCAAGATTGTGATTGTCTTCTTGATGTTTAAAGGTTGACCAAGGATTTTAAGCCCTGTCTCGGAGTTGGGGTGGACATTACGCCATTGGAACAGGCAAGCTTGAGTCTTACTGGGGTTTATATTAAGACCGCACATCGTGCACCAAGATGTCAACCTTTCCAAGAAGTTGTTGGTGGCAGAGACCGGCAGGCGACCACGAACCTGAATCATAAGGGTGAAGTCGTCCGCGTAAGCTATTAATCGGCTATCTTTGATGGAGGGAAGGGTGAAGATGGTCCGAGCAACTATGTTCCACAGGAAAGGACTTAGCGCTGAACCCTGGGGAGTGCCGAGCTGGGAGGATGTACACTCTGTTGCTGTCCAAGCTGAATAAGAGACCCTCCGGTCTTCCAAAAAGCTTTTTACTAAGCCGGTGATATACTCTGGGCAATTTAGGCGTTCAAGATTTTGAATGATTGCCGGCCTCCAAACAGTGTCGAAGGCCTTACTGATATCCAAGCTGATGACAAGAGTTTTCCTCCAGTGAGCTTGTCTTTCTTCAATGAATTGAGTGATACTTGCCAGTGCATCTTCCGCAGAACGACCATTTACAAAACCGTATTGATCTTCAAAGAACCATCCGTGACGATCCGCGAGCCACTGAAGTCTGGCCAGGATACATCTCTCGAAGACTTTGGCCATAGTGTTCAATAAAGTAATAGGTCTGTATTTCTCCAGCTGACTGGTGGCTGAATTGGAGGGTTTAGGCAGAAGTATGAGGCGGCCTTCTTTCCATGGACGGGGGAAGTGGCCCATACGAAGGCATTTGGTGAACAATTCGGCCAGCAGGAATTGCAAGGAGGGGCCGCCCAGGTCTAGGCACTTTGAACCAAGACCGTCGGGGCCCGGGGCTTTCCTTTTTCCACAGCGATGAATGGCTCGCAAAACTTCCCAGGGTTTGAATTCAGGTTCGTCTGAGTGCGCAGAAATTGCATTCCTTTGCGGGTGAGGTCTGGTGTCAGGTAGGAAAAAGTAATTTAACACGGCCTGGCAAGTCTCATGAGGATAGTAAGGAGAGCCGTTATCATGTTTGAGAAGTGGCGGACCTCTGGGGGAGCCGCGGCCCCGGGCGATAAATCGATGTATGGCACTCCAGGATGCGGATGACACCTCCTCGCAGAGATTAAACCAGGATTTACTTTTAGCTTTCCGTATAGCCGCCTTCAGTCGATTATGGCACGCTCGGTATAAACCGCGGAAGAAGTTCCTAATAGGACACCGGACACTCTTGACTGCAACGGCGGAGGGAGATAACAAACCTTCTGATCCGACTCAGTTCGGGGGTCCACCACGGCTTTGACGGTCTTGTAGTATTGGAGCGTCTCCTCATGGAAGAGTCACAAGCTGATTGCAGGATGGAAGTCAAAAGGAGGACCACCCTGTCAATATCTTCTGGGGTAGAGGCCTCGTTCAATTGGGCAGTTACCTGGTGGAGAGAAGAGTTTAGGAAGGATTTAAAGGTCTGTTCTTTACATGAGGATTCAACCCAGGAGGAGTTCGTCTCGTTATTGACCATGTCATGGAATGTAGTCCAGATAGGTATATGGTCAGTGAAGGCCATCTCACCTAATAAACCCCTAGTGGCATGGATAGCCAGTGAGCTGGAGGCCAGAGTGACGTCTATAGAAGAAGACAAAGATCCATTTGACCAGGTAGAGATCACAGGGGGTCCCAAGAAATGAAGATCATTGAAGCTGGCGAATTCTTCCAGATTAGCACCCCGGAAGTCCATCCTCACACCCATACCCCAGGTAGGAGAGTGGGCGTTAGTGTCCATACCCAGGAATACTGGAAGAGAGGCCCGTCTTATTGTATCTTCCAGAAGAGGGATGAAATCCTCGGCAGCTCTAAGGCCGTGCCAGTAAGCCGAGTACACCGCGATGATACTCTGCTCTAGACATATGGCTATGGAGGTTATGGCGGTGTCAGGGGAGGTTAGAGGGATGGGATGAAGGTTGCTACGTGCCACAATTCCCGAGGGGATGTAGGCGCCCGGGACAAAAAATGCTTGAAACCCAGGTGTGGGCCAGAAGAAGTTAGTTGGGAGTTCTTGCAGGAGCACGATGTCGGCCTGTGTCGAAATTGCCAAATTTGCAATTTCAAGAATGGCAGTTGGTGATTTTCTAGCGTTCACCTGCAGGACACGCAATGGCCTAGACATTGTTTCTTGTTCGGGCTATTCTCTCTTTTACAAAGGGACAGGAAGGTGAGGTGGCAAAGTGGTTGACGGGAGCTCCAGATTTTTTGCTGCAGCGGCAGCAGCGACATTGGCTTGGCTCGACCGAGCATTGGAAGCCCTCATGCTCTGCAGAGCTGCAGCGATAACAGATTGGATGGGCAGCTGGACAGGCAGACGCGCGGTGGCCGAAGCCACAGCAACGGAAGCATTGCTTTAAAGTATGACTGCGCTCATACCTGTGCATTAGACCTGCCACTGGGATACGTCCATGTTGACCGAGGATTTCGGCGACTTGGATGTCCACTTCGATGAACACTGTGCTGGTGTTGTGTGCCGCATTCTTCGATCGATGGACTACCTTGATGTCACGTTTCCCCTGGAGTGACTGCACGGTGTGGTTGGAGCGGAGGCTCTCGCAAATCTCCTCGTCCCGCACCCCCCCCGTCCACTCTGAAGAGGCAGTATCTTGGTAGGATAACCGGGCGCTCGTGGCAGCTTAGACCCGTTGGCAGGGAGGTCAGCCCCGAGGCCAGCGACTTTGCCATTTGGGTCGTTTTGGTGTGGAAAACAACCTTGCCGCTGGTGTTTATGGACGCCACCACGTCTTTTGATGACGCTAGGGAAGGATGTATCTTTTGAATTTACCTTAATATTTCCCTAGGGTTGGATTTGGGGTCAGCCGACTTGACGACGACATGCGATTCAAAGGAAGGAGCCAGATTCACAAATGTGGCTTTCACTTTGGGCTTCGGAAGTGCAGGCCTTACCGGCTTCTCTTTCTCAGCCACTACCGAGGCGAATGAGGTGGAGGGGATCGGGATGTTGGCTGCGGGATTGGGTCTTCCTAGACTGGCTCCCTTGAAGGCGTCCTCAAGAAGAAGCTCTGCCTCTTGGACGAGAGTCAGCATCAGTCCTCTGGTGGCCATCTGCATTTTTTCGGGGGTGTCCAAGCTGGTGTCCGCAATGATCGCCTCGAATGTCCGGCACCCAAAGTTGAACAAGCTTGCTGTGCTGTTGAACTTGAATTGATTGTGGGAAGACGGGAGGAGGTCTTCGTCCTCAGGACGCGGCCGCTTTTTGTTGGTCTGCTGACCTCCTCCACCACCACCACCATCATACTGGTTCTGCTCCATAAAAAATAAACTATCAATAGCAAATTTACTTCAAAAGACCAACCAGACAGGAACACTATTGTCTCGACGTAATCTGTGAAGAAACTGTCTCCACTACTATGAAAATAGAATATGTTTATATACATTTTGGTGTGATAAAAACTATGTAAATATATAAATTTGCCTGAATATTATTTTTGAAAGTATAATTGTTTTTAATAGTTATAATTTGTTTAAATTTTTATTGTTTCAAATAATGGAATTCAAATAGTATCAATGCACATTTCAACTGCAAGATGCAAAGTCTGTCAATCTTTTAATTTTTAAATTTTAAGTATGATTCCTTTTATAATCGTATTTTCACGTAATTTTTCTCAATAAAATTTTTAAATTGCATATATTGTATATCACACACATTATTCCATAGAATTCATAATATGCTTTAAAATTTTGAGACACAATATAAAAAGATAGTTTCCACCGGTCCAACAATGGAGTCAATCACTAAGGGCATGTGGGGAAGCAAGTCTGCTCTTGGACTCTGACAATATTTCTGCCTCAGATTTGAGGCTTTGCCCTTCCTTTGGCGTCCATTGCATCAGCAGATTAGTTCTTGAACTGTTTGCTCCGTCTAGCTCGAACGAGTCATCCTATACAAAAATATGACAATAGGAGGAATGGCCGGATGTTATTGATAAAAAGAAGAAACTAGAGCAAAAGGCGAAGGTTTATTGAAGTTTATTGAGATTTTAGTAATAAATCATCTTTGCAGATTTGTACACTGAATAATAGAAGAAACCGACACCAGGTATTCACATTGCGTTCTGTTTCCTCATCAATGACAGCTCATTTATGAAACGGTTGACCTAAAATTTCATTAATTATCATTGAAACTAAGCTATCCACCATAGCTTGCTCAAAAACAGATCTTCACCTCTTCCACTCGCCAGCCACCACCATCATATAATGAAAGTATAAATTTGTTCCTATTTTTATTTTATGGAAAGTGTCGATGTAGATCATTTATTAATATAGCCTCATACACGGATGCACTTGGTATAGGTCTAAATATAACACAAAATATATATATATATATATATATATATATATATAAAGAGATTTTTATATTATTTTTGACGTGTATGGTTATTTTCAAAACAAATCTACTGCCCCTTACTGCAAAGATAAATCAATAGGAGGGTTCACCACTAATGAGCCAAGCCCTTCCATTAATTTGCAATTGCAGTAAGGATAGTAGATGTTTTAAAATTACAAAATATTTTCTCACAATGAGTTTCTTTTTATTACAAAACGTTAGCTTTCAAGCGATAATCGCTCTTCAACGGGCTTAATAAAACATCGACTATTATTATTTATTTAAGTAACCCAGGTTCCTGGAGCGTACAGAAGTCGCCAACTACCCGGGATGTCTTTCTGACCTAAGTCTTCTTGGATTTATATACAATGCCAGTGGAAGTTCAATTAATGAGGTGTCGCCAGGCAGATTTCTTTCTTGGGAGATTTTCTAGGGATGCTGGACATATGTTGGTGATACCTAGGAGAGTGGCTGTCTGGGATCTTTGGTATTGGAAGGTTGGGCAAGTGAAGAGGAGGTGGTCTACGGTTTGGTCTTCATCTTGGCAGTGGGGGCAAGTTGGGTCTTCTTTCGATACCGTTGCAAGGTCTGCCTGAGTATCGACTATATTCTACAAGAAATATTTACAAAAAGCATACGCGCTCAGCGTGGGGATATTTACAATTTAAATTTAAAAATTTGAAATTTCAGTTGTAAATATCCACGCTGCGCGCGTATGTTTTTTTGTAAATATTTCTTGTAAGATATAGTCGATGTTTTATTAAGCCCGTTGAAGAGCGATTATCGCTTGAAAGCTAGCGTTTTGAAATAAAAATAAACTCATTGTGAGAAAATATTTTGTAATTTTAAAACTTTTTTCACAATTTTATTATAAATAGTAGATATTATTTTATTTGGAAAAGAGTCACACGCGTCAAAAATAATTTATATTTCTTATAACAGATGGCGCGCTAATTCATCATATTATATAAAAGAAAGTCAATGAAGATTTATTATTCGTCTGGGAAACACCACCGTACCTCGCTCAGACACCGTGGTAGATGTCCCCAAACGAGACATAGGTACAAGACACAGGAACTTTGTCTTGATGTCCCCAAATTACCCTGCCATGATGCTACACTGTTGAATTCACGTTGAGCCTGGGCGAAAATTGTCTGTCAGTTACTGTAAACCTTTGTGCTTTGACGATCGAAATTGCACTGATATTGAAATTTATTTTTATTTAAAAACTAGAAGATTTCAACCAAATTACAATAATTCAAAACAATTCAACTTTTGAAAATGACGTTTAAATAAATTTAGGTAAAATTATTTAGTTTTGAAATGTATTTTTCACATAATAACAACAAATTGTATTGTTAATTTTGCTTTAATCACATAGTCGGTTGGTTTCATATATTATCCTCTGGCGTTCCTAGAACTAACCAACGATGCCGTTCCAACATAGCACCAGCCAAGACCAGCCCATAACATAGGCATCTCGGTTCGCGGCCTTGACAGTTACACAGATGGAAAAGGCCTAGAGAATTTCTTCTCAGAATTTGGTGATGTGCAAAGGTCCGACGTCATTTATCACACAGATACTTTTGGTTTCGTAAACTTCTCTGGCACCCAATCCACAGACCAGGTTGTGGAAACACTAATAGACATATCTTGGACGGGAAAGTGATCCGCGTAGACTTTTCCGTTTCTCATGACCCAAAAAACACCGCTTCGAGAAGTTTATCAGGTCGTCCTAGCAACAATGTCTTTTCTGGAAGGTACTTAGACCATTCTAACAACAACACCACTTCTGGAAGGAACATGGGTGAATCTAACAACAACACCTACTGGTAGGTACATTGGTTATTCTAACAACAAGGCCTCAACTGGAAGGTCCTGTGGCCGCCCTAACAACACCTCATCCCAGAAGGTACCTAGACCATTCTAACAACGACACCTACTGGTAGGTACATAGGTCATTCTAACAACAACGTCTCTTCTGGAAGGTACCGTGGCCGCCCTAACAACAATTACTCTTCTGGAAGGTATGAAAGGTATGGAGGTATGATAAAAAGCTTATAATCTTTTAAAAATTACAATTATCCGAAGCAATTTGACTTTTCAAAATTATATTTGAGAAAATTCATTTAATAGACTATTTTTAGTTTTGTGTAAATTTGACCATCTTGGCAAAGAATTTCCACACCTTCCAGGTGGGAACTTCTTTAAAGAGTTAGCTTATAGTGTCGCCTCGCCCCAAACTACAGGTTTTTTGCTAAGAAGAGACCAAAGGTAAAAGCGATGAGTTACTTTATTAAAGAGATATGAGCTTGGCAAACTTTCGGACAATAACGCCCTTCAACAGGTTGTAATACGAATACAAGTTATTGTATGAAAGCTCTCCAGGCTCCTACTTCTTCAATAAACTCTTCGCCCGTAGCTCTAGCTTTTTATTTCAGCAATGGTATCCGGCCATTCCTCCTATTGTCATCTACATATTTCTGTTTAGGATGACTCGATCGAGCTAGACGGAGCAAACAGGTAAAGAACTAATCTGCTGACGCAATGGACTCCAAAGGAATGGCAAAGCCTCATATTCTGAGGCAGAAATATTTTCAGAGTCCAAGAGCAGAATTGCTTCCCCATATTCCCTTAGTGATTGACTCCATTGTTGGACCGGTGGAAACGATATTTTTATATTGTGTCTCAAAATTTTTAAGTATGTTATGAAATCAAAGGAATAATAGGTTTAATATACAATGTATGCAATTTGAAAATTATTTTGAGAGCAATTATCATGAAAATAAGATTAAAAAAGGAATATTATTTAAAAATTTAAAAATTGAAAGTTGAATAAATGCGCGATTGACAGATTTTGCATCTTGCAGTTAAAAGTGTGCATTGATACTATTCAAATTCCATTACTTGACACAACAACAATAAAACTTAAACAAATTATAATTATCAAAACAATTTTTTTCTACTTTCAAAAAAAAAAAAATATTTAAGCAAATTTATATTTGTGATAATTTTGTGTCAAATATTTACATAGTAATTTAACATCAGAACGTATATAAGCATATTTTACTCTCATAGTAGTGTAGCGAAACTTTAAAAATCATATTATATATTGTCATCTAAAATATAATTCTTCAGACCAAAGTTGAACAGCAATGGCTAACCAGGGCAGTGACAACCAAAATGCAGAGGTTGCACCGTGTAGAGCCATCGTAGTGAAAAACATCAACAGTACCACAACTGATAAGGAGTTATCCGATTATTTCTCCCCTTACGGTCAAGTGGTTTTTGCTCGAGTCCGTCACCGAGATAACCACCCATCCCAAGGTTACGTCGCTTTCAATGTCCTACATGAAGCAATGTCGGCTATGGATGATATGAGGAGACCATTATTTAAAGGAAATTTCATCAACCTAACTTATTACAAGGGATATTTTGAAGACTAGTACTAGAAGAAACTGAGTCTCTACTATGTTCAATACCCGGCAGTGCGAAAATGTTGAACTTTATTACTGGGAGATATAATGTGTTCGTATTGATTTGTGGAAGTTTGTGGTTTCAACAATAGGAGACTACAGACACCAGCCTAACAGAACATTTAGAAATAAGCAAAGCCCAAGGAAACCATAATAATTTACTTTAGAAGACCATAATTTGATCATGATCGCCCCATGGAACTATCTACAAGCCCTCCACCTCTATAGAAAGCCCTACCCGCCGGAGAGACCTTGCTCAAATAGGTATTTACATTTACAAGGATTTAAATTGAATAATCAGGGATTTGTAATTATGAAACTTTATATTTTACCTTTATATGATAATCCAAATAATTTTGTATATAATTTATTTAAGCAACATTTTTTTCTTTGACATTTTAATGTAAGTTTATTTTAAAACGATTTTTTTAAAATTATATAAAGGTTAAAAGAACTTATTTTGATTTTATATTTTACTATTTAGATATTTAAATTAAGGCTTTGTTAAAATCAAATATTTGAATAGAGAAATGTAAAGAATATTTGTTCACATATTTATCTTTAATCTTTTGTACATGTATTTTAAAATCTTTCACGGTAAATTATGATTTTTTTTTTTGTATCAAATAAAACTATCCCTTTTTCCTTTTCTATGTTAATCATTTATTATAGATTTGCTTTCTATATCTTTTTGCATGTAACAAAAATCTATTTTAAAATCTTTTAGGTACACTCTTTATAAGAATTCAAACATCTTAGATTTCAACTTGCCATTGTTTTTCCACTCGCCATTAACCATTATTTCATAGATTGTTGCCTTGTTTGGTTCAAATTTGGTTCAAGTTAACATTGTAAGTTCTCAATCAATATGAAAGAACGGATCTCTCTATATATGCATTAATAAGTTTATGTTGCTAATCACTTTTAAAGAACTAATAGATTTTTTTTATTCAATAATGGAATCGTTATATGCCCTTTCATTGTCTTGATAGGACATTTATGTCAGCAAATGGATGCTCACTCTTTCATTCACACATCATAGAAATAGCCGAATGATTATATCTACATACTTGTACAATAAAATCGAGTTGAAGAACAATAACATAAACAGGTTAAAATATTCCTTTGCACCATTCGTAAAGGAATAATACAAATATATTTTTTAATGGATAAACTATTTGAATATTTGTTAGCTTAATGTATGTATGCTAATAACGATTAGAAATATGTTTTGTCGATAAAATAACTGAAAATAAAAGCTTAGAGCATACAGAATTTCTAAAACACAAATAGAATATTTCAACAAAGTATATAAATACTATATGTACAAAAGAAGCATTAAAATAATGCAAATTTTGTTTATCAACTCTGAACAGAACGTACTTTTGGTGTTAAAAAAATGTGCCGTAACACCTGTTCTGACAAATGCAGACAAAATCCAACCTGAGTACCATGTTTTTGGGGGAATGGCGCTCATCAGTATAGGTCCATTTGTATCAGTATAGCGCCCCATTCGTTTAAAAGATTCTACGGAAGATATTATATTTTTTCATTGCAGTAAGGACAGGTGAAAGTGTTTTATATCTATCTGGGTTTAATAGACATTTGTAGTTCAATTTCTTGTAAATAGATGGCGCACTTCTGTTTAATTTAGCTGTGGTACAATCAGGATATGTAGACTGGTATAAAATCGAAGCCGCCTCTGTACTCATGGGGGTTGGCATAACCCGAAACCATAGTATTGAGGTTAACCTTTTTCTTAATTTTTGAAAAATTTGATTATTCATTATCATCAATATACGTTCTATACTGGGGTGAAAAACAAAATGGAATTGTTTAATGCATTTTAAAAGAGAAGTGTATCTTTTGATACACTAATTTCGTCCTTTCGCAACTATGCTATATAATTTGTCATTTTGAAATAAAAATGTTTAAAATCATATTGGAAGAGTATATGTGGCAATATAGTGGTAAATGTGGTGAGGAGAGAAATAATCACACGACGAGTTGTTAGAGCAATCATCCAGGCAGCCAGCCGAGAGGGAGCGAGCGAGAGGTTATCAGCTGAACGACTGTTTTCCCTGTGTACACAACCGGGGGGCTAACCAGGATAGTCGCCAGGTGGTGACGGCCCCCCCCCCCCCCCCTCAGGAATGTGGCCAAAATGGTCGTAAGTTAGTTGTCTAAAGTGTCTCGCTTTAGCTGCTCATCTCTCTCTCGTTGGCTGTAGGTTTGTTTTATTAATCCTGTAAGAGCATATATTATGATATATGTATATATATATGACCAAACCTGGCCCTGAATATCTTGGAAAAGTTATTCCATACCTGAAGTTACTTACCTCATTGAGTTAACCTTTGTTTATAGTGGCGCTTCGTCCCAAACTACATAATTCTATTTGGGATAACTCGACCGAGATAGATGGAGCAAACAGGCAAAGAACTAATCTGCTGATGCACAATGGACCCGTATCAATTACGGAATAGTAAGGCAAAGCCTTAACTTTCTCTGAGGCAAAAATATTTTAAAATAGATTATCACAGCAAAAGACCTGGTTTCCCACAAAACACAATTGATCGACCCATTGTTGGACGTTGGTAATATGTTTTTTTTTAGTGTTCCAATATTTAATTTTAATGGGTATTCGCATTGCGTTCAGTTTCCTCATCAATGTCAGGTCATCTGTGAAACGATTGACATACAATTTCATTACTTATCATGGAAACTCTTATTCACCGTATACCTCGCTTAGATCTTCACCTCTTCCACTCGCCAGACATCACTGTGGTAGATCTCTAAAGAGATATTGATATAAAGGTCAGGAATTCCCTGACTTTGTCTCCAAGTACCCGAATTGCACATCCATGATGTTATACTTTTCACGTTGATGCTGGATGAAAATACTGTGACAGTTATTGTAAACCTTTGTACTTTGACGATCGAAAATGCAATTATATAATATTGGAATTTCGTTTTATAATAAACATGAAAACCATAACCAAATTACAATATAATTCCAAACACAATTCTACTTAATACTTAAGCAAATTTATTTATATCATTATTTAGATTTCAAAATTTACATAGTAATTTAGCAACATATGTATATATGTTTTATATTCATATTAGCAACACTACCATATATATAATACTTCGCCTCAAAAGTATCATCATATGAAATAGTGTGTTGATCAGTAATGTTCTACCGGCACAGCATGGGGCACCACTGCGGTGTTCAACCTCAAAAGTTGTAGTAGCTAAGTATTATGAGAGAGAGGGTGTCGATGGAGTTCAGAATGATAGAGAGAGCACTCATATGTATATATATGTACATGAATATATAACATGATTTAATGTGCATTAACAACTGTACAACAAAGATGGATAGAGTATTTACAAGATGGGGAGAAATATCGACTCTGGGGGCCATCACCAATTGTCCCTCAGATTCAAACGTTCCATTTGTCGACGCTGACGTTTGAATTCCTTCTCTTCGGCCTTGCGGATGGCCTTCTCCATTTCCCGCAGCCAGAGCTCGTTCTCGCTAACGGCCGCAGGGGACTTCTTGTCCAGCTGGATGGTAAATAGACTTTTGACGATCTTCCACGTCTTGGTCATTTTCCTGTATAACATACAACTTCTGTCAGATAATTTTACTATTAGAGCCAGACTAACTACACTATCTAAATCTTTAGTGAGCTTTAAAATACCATTGCGAAGTTAGGAAATTGTACAAATTTACTCATACAAAAGTATTTTTCACGTCGTCTCATCTTATAGCGCAAGTACATGTAGAAAATTTACGAAGTCCAAAGAGTAAAAAAAAGCAAATAATATCAAGGTCACAAGTAAATAAATAAGTAAATCGTTATCCATATCCCAACTTTATTGTCGCATAACCGTACCTCCAGAGATTTAATCACATCTACCCCTGCTAATACTCTAGTGGATTTCTTGATGACAATTTCCTTACTATTTTAAATGGAAGGTCTATTAGTGATAAAAATAAAAATTTTATTTATATTCCTAGAGTGGGCTCCTCGGTCGTCGTATAGCTTTCCTAGCATTACTCGAACTTATCAATGACCTTTATATTGAAAGTATATCATATTCTGATCATCTATCTTTAGTTCTAAGCATTAATATTTTAAACCCCAAACAATAAAAAAAAACTGCCAAACCTTGCTACACAAAAATATTTCTAGGTAGCAAAAATAAAAACTTCATTATATTCAAAAGTAATTCAAAAGATATGACCAATACACCACCCACTTTGGACCCCGGTATTGGATCTTTCGTAAAGATACTTTCAAATGAAATTCTATCAGTCATGACGCAAATAGAGATGTGCTCTGAAAAGAGATCTAATGGTTTAAGATTCAAACCATGGTTTGACAATGTTATGAGGCGAAGTAAAATATGAATGAAAAACTTAAGTTATATCTAACAAAGAAAATAATACAAATGATAGAGATTCATTTATTGCAAGCGAGAGAAAATATTTATTACAAATAAAATAAGAACACTTTAAAGAGGTACAAGTTACTCTTTTTGGTGTTAAAAATTGGTCCCAATTTTGGAATAATAAAGACATTTAAAAAAGGGACACCATAAGAAGATAAATTCAGATATCATACTGGCAGACTTTTTACCAAACGTTGCTGGCTGCACCTTCGTCAAATGTGCAACTTCTGTCAGATTTATCTTATTATGACCCGGAATTGGATTGTGAGATCTTGTTTAATGAAGTGCACAGAGAAATACATAAACTTAGGGATAATAAAGTCACACCGGAATCAGTTCTAGAATTCTAGCTTCTCTTATGTAGAGTTGTTCAGAATTTTATACGAACAGAGTCTCTTCCCCCTTCTACAATGAAATAATTTTCACGATTCCCATTATATAAAAAAAAAATAGAAAAAAAAAAATATTATGGTTCTTAGAAAGAAAATGTGCTCGGAGAATAAAGATAGAATTATAAAGAGCTCAAAACCTTTCACATACAATACGTTTTAAAAAATTATATTTATATAAGGATATTAAACAAACTTATTGCGAAAGGATTTTGATTATAATATTCTATAGCAATTTATTATATCCAATAAAGAAAGAACTTTGTAAAAAAAAAACAACGTTGTAGTTGACATTTGAAAACATTGGATAACGTAGAGTCTCTTGACCTAGTTGTGGTATCTCTACACTCCAGTTCCGTCTTCCTCTTCTCCTACAGCACCATTCTTTCTTACTTGATCTAGTTTACTATGTGTTAGATATATTAATAACAATTGAAAATTAGCGCAAAAAAAGGTTTGTCACTTACCAAGCAATAGCAATAATCTTACCTTTGAAGTAATATATACGTATAAAAAAAGAAAATAAATCAAAACTGACAGCTTATCCAAATCATCACTGGTACAAACCATTGAAACAATTAAAAGAACTTCAAAAATTCAATAGAAATCAACAAAAAGCTTTAGAAAAATTAAGAAGTGGCCATATAAAACCTTAAAATTTCAAAATGAACAAAAAAACCTTCAATAACTGCTTGAAATTCAATAGTGCGGAAGCTTTTCCTGAACATATCATGCTCAGAACTGACAATAGAGGACCTATTTTTCAGGCCTATAACTACCATCGCAAAATTGGAGAGGAGTGGACTTCAAGAATTGGTTTAACCATGGAGATAAGCACCATCACAACAACAATTGATTTAAATCTCTTGGATATCAATCAAACAAATGCTACGGGTTTCTGGAGTTTCTTGATCTTTATTAGAACGTAATCTCGAGCATTCTGGCATCTCTGTCCTTCTACAGGAGTACATACAAGTTGCAGAAACATATAAACGCCATTAAGATGCTAACTAATTTGTATATACATTTAATTATTAGGATTGGTTTTGCATATTGCTTGACGTTGTAAAAATATGTTTTTATGTACGCCTGTAGGAGTGCAGAGACTCCCGAAAGCTCGAGATCATGTTTAATAAAGATAAAGAATTTCCAGAAACCTGTAGCATTTGTTTAATATAAATAGATGTATTAAATGATGATAGCAGTTTGCCTGGCCGGCATTAATTGTTTTTGAGGTAAGAAATACACATTGTCAGTAGAGTTTTTATCTTGGATGAATATTTTATGTTTATCTTTCGATATTTCGACAAGGCTGATCGCTCATCGTCTACTAGGAACAGGTCTCTAATACTTTTCTATTCACCGAGATGTATTAGAATCCTACCTACAGTTTAAAACCAAGTAACAAATATGTTTTTATTAATGTTCGATTATTAATATATATACAGTTATCAGAGTCATCAAGCAACAATTCTTAATAATCAATTCTGTCACCGTTTGCTTTTGTGAATGGAATAAATACCCAAATATGGCCATTTCTCATAACCATCGGTGGTTCAGTGGTAGAATGCTCGCCTACCACGCGGGCGGCCCGGGTTCGATTCCCGGCCGATGCATTTTTTTTTTTTTTTTACAATTTTTAAAACTCATTTATATATTATACAAGAATGACATCCACGGCGCCAATCTATAATTGTAACGAATAGTATTTGAATAGAAGCATTTAATCGGGTAAACTCCGGGCGTTGCCCGGGTCATTCGGCTAATATAGAATATATGCACGATATCTTTTATAAAGTTGTAGGAGGATGATATCCTGCACCAAAAGAGAAACCATGAATTATGCATCAGAACATGCATTATGTTTATCTTCCCAGTATAAAATGAGGGCCCAAAACCATGGTATATAGCTTGGGTTTTTGTATGGATTTTCCAAAACTGATGTTGTGTTCGTGGTGTTATATCAGAACCTCTATCTGGGAACCATGGAGTCAGGTTATGGCTATTTTTATTCTTCAGATATCCTTAACTTCATGAGATCTACACCGGATTCATGAAATCTACGGAATTTGCCAAAGAGGTGTTTCGTTAATAAAGTGGCTATTTCAATTTTATGACAGAATATGAATGAGAATTTTGAAGGACATTTATCTAAAAAAGGAAGAAAAATATACCTTTCTCGTGAAAATATTTGGACACCAATCAACAGCGCCAAATCCTAACTTATTTGATGAGCAAAGTAGGATGATCTTTTGTCACTCTCAAGGAGATCATCTTTCATTAGATCACTAGAGAAAGAGTGTCAATTAGAGGTACTTAAGAGAAAAAAGCATATCAATAAATGAAATTTCTTTGATAAATAGAGTTCAATTCAAACAAAGAAAGGAATGTGAAAAAGTTGTACGATAAGGAGATGCCTTTTTCTTAAAGGAAGGAAAGCTATAGGAACTGACCTTTCAACAGTCGAATGAAGAACTTGAGCAGTGAAAGAAGGGGAGTGAGATTACCATTCAAGTAGCATCACGGAGGTTTCAAAACCTTGAACTGATGTAATTTGGAACGTTCTATCACCCGGTAGCTTGACACAAATAAACAATGCCTTGACGCTGCTATCGGAGTTGCAGGAGGTGAGGCAAGCCTAGTGAAGGAAGGAAGGAAGGCTGCTAGCGTCCAAGATACGCTAAATACACTCAATGCTTTTGATGATTTTTGAAAAAAACTTTCCTACTGACCAAGTTGAAATGTGAATAACAAAAATAAATTCTAAATGTACCCTTTATTGAAAATAGAGTAAGAAAATTGAATAGTTAATAAACCAAAATATCAAATATGACCATCAAAAGAATAGATTATATAAAAATTGCTTTTAAAAAGGACTGTGTAGGCACAGTATGGTAAATATACTATGATTAAACTTTTATTCGTTTTACATTGGTCTACCTATAGAGATCGTAAAAATTTAAGTTGGGGTCATCTAGAAAAGACCAAGAACTCACGTAGGGTTTTAAAGTATACTTGAGTTCTTTCCATGACAATTCTATGTAACTCTAGTATTATGGGGGAATTTAGGTTAATCAATCCTAGAATTATTTCTTATGCAATCAGAGACATATTCATTCCTGGATCCTCTACTTTTCTGATGTAACATTCTATATTCCATGTTAACTTGAAGATGGCAACCTTCTAGGCCACACATTTTCTACAAATAAATGGTCAATAGAGAGTCGTTCATATCCCCATCATAGAGTCTTATAATTTAATTGTTTTCAGAAAAAGAAGATATATTTGCAGTGTGTGTTAGGGTAGCTGATATTAGTCAAAATGATAAACCCTTTTATTCACTATTTAATATGTAACATGTGAAGGTACTGTATTTTTAATAAATCCGACAGCATAAGTTCCACGTTGCGTGATCTTTTTTACAGCTAAAGGCTAGCATTATATCCAAAAAGTCAAAAATAAATAAAATATACAACTATAAAATTTCAGATGACGTGGATATTGATATATTCTAATAGAGAACATGAGCTTAAAATTACATAGATATTGTTACATAGAAAAATTAGGAAAGGCAAACGTCAAGATGATATGGCGATTACTAAAAAACGCCGATTATACATGATTTATATAAAAGAATACAGAGAATAAATAGAGTAAAATTTGCTGAGTAACAGAATATTAATAATATGTTGATAGAATACGAAATATTTTTGTTATACAGTAATAAATATTTAAAAAATGAAACTTATTTCAGACAGAAACGGGGTCCGTTCATTTGTTTCGGGAAATGAACGCTAGCTGTCAACGGCAGGTGAGAGGTCTGTCCAGGAACGGACAATCTCGTGTTTACTCGACCAGATAACGCATGTTTACGGTAAAGCCCGAATTGCAGCATTACCACGACATGATGCCGGCGTAGATTTTCTTGGGAGCAAACTTCAGATTAGTGAAAATTTGGCAAATATACAAGGTATGATCAAAAAGTTCGGAGAATTAGTCAAAATATTTTTTGAAAGAGTTTTCGAAAAATAAAAATTATCATTATAATCACGAGATCTCGTTCTACTAGGAAATATTTATATCTTTTTGATATCTCAAATATTAATAATTTTATAAGCATTTTTAAAGAAAATAAACAAAGGCGCGGCGTTTTTTTTTTTTTACAATGAATCTTATAAGTGAACATAGGGTATGCATAAAGTTTTGTCAAAAATTAGGAAAAACGGCTTCAGAAACGTTTCAAATGTTTAAATTGGCGTTCGGGGAGGCAGCCTTATCACAATCAAAAACGTTTAAGTGGTTTGCCCGTTTCAAATCTGGTAGAGTGTCAACCCATGATGACGCACGCCAGGAACGACCTCCTCTGGAAAATCATGAAAAACTGACCCAAAAAAATTGGTGCTTTAATAAGGGAAAACACTAGTTCCAAAAATTCTGTCCGAGGCTCAAAAGGAGGAAAGGGTAAATGTCTGCGAAGATTGGCTATTGAACATCCATGAAGATCCAAACTTCCTCACAAAGGTTATTACTGGTGATGAAACCTGGGTCTATGGGTGACCCAGAGACCAAACGACAATCGAGCCAGTGGCTTCCGAAAAATGACCCCAAACCGAAAAAATCAAGAATGTCTAAGTCAAAAACATCGGTTCTCTTGGTGACTTTTTTCGATCACCAAGGCATTGTGCATTATGAATTCCTCCCACAAGGGGCAAACAACTAATCAATACGTGTATCTAGCCATTTTACGCCGTTTACGGGAATCAATAAGGAAGAAACGACCAGAAAAGTGGATCTCTGGCGAATAAATACTTCATCACGATAACGCCCCAGCACACAGTTCTTTCCGTGGGTGATTTTTTGACTAAAAATAGCATGTTGACAATGCCTCACCCCCCGTACTCGCCTGATTTAGCACCAAATGACTTCTTTCTCTTTCCTAGAATGAAGTCAGTTCTAAAAGGACATAGATTTGATACCGTTAATGCCATCAAGGAAAAATCGCTGATCGTTTTGTGGGGCATTACTTCTGACGAATTTTCTGGGTGCTTCCGGAACTGGGAAAAAAAGAATGAAACGCAGAATAGTTTCCTTCGGAGAGTATTTTGAGGAATATTAACCATTTTTTGTATATATATTCATCTAATAACTATTTTATGACCCAATTCCCCGAATTTTATGATCATACCTTTTATATTTATTTTTTTAATCATATATTTTGTCCTTCAGACCAAATCCTGGAGATGATTCTCTCTGGGACAGTTGAATTTTTCTTCAGTTCTTTAAAGAGTACTCTTGTCCATCCCAATATTTTTTTAGCATATGCTGGGAGTCGCTTCATTAAATAGGAATGGGCCTGTACGAATAGGAACAGGTTTTGTCTCTTCTCTATAAAGAAATAGTCATATGTGACCTGATATCAGTTTGGTTAATTGTATAAGTTATTTTCTATTTCGTTTAAAGGTTTGTTTTGATTTAGTTTATTTATTTGATACAACGAATGACTAACGTTTCTCATGTTTTGCTAGTTGCTGTTAAATTTGATTGAGGTGGTTTTAAAGGAGGATATATATATTTACAATATATTAAAACTTACACCGTGCTGGAACCATTGTTACGACTTTTGTTGATTGATTAGAATTCTAAAGCCACCCTCACTATTGCCGTAAAATTCTAAATATGAATTTGAAACACTGAGTGATCTATCAGGATACTGTTTCTAAGATAACGAACAAAAACTTTGTTATTATTATTTTTTTACCATTAAATCTTGATTAAACATTTCTAAACATTCTAAAACTCTCCGTTTGCACTGGCCGACGTATATTCCTACCGCATTACAAACAAAGCTAACAACATTTCAAACCCACTTCGTGGTGTAGGTTTGTCAAGGGCACTGAGAGGCGTGCTAATCACGTGTAGGTAAGAAGGAGTGACGTCACGGTGTGTTGTTACTGGAGGTCAACGTTCCTGTTTGTAAACTGAAGATTACGACGGTGGCGGCCACAACAACAACACCCTCGTAGGTCAAAACCAGGTCAAAAAGCTTCGTCTTTAGAGAGGATCGTCATTTTACGTGAATTCTTTGAAAGTTTTCAATAGTTCTCATAGCAATTTAATAGCAAATAAAACACAGAATGTGATCTATATACGTGTGAAATGCTAATTTTATATATATTGACACAAATAGCTTTCCCCTTCGGCACCTACTGGTTATTGGATTCTTAGGAGTGACTTCAGGTCGTTTACCGAGTGTGAAGTTTTTTCAATTACCTCTTTAGGATCAGGGAAACCAAAGTTACATAGTTCCACGGTTATAAATTGCTGTAGAGATAGGTCAGGGATCTGTGTTACATTCGGCAGTTACGGTGAAATACATACTGTATTCTTTTATTTGAGAGTGAAAAAAAAACGAAAAGTGGTTATAAGCAAGTTAATAGAGGTATTACGAAATTCTTTTTATAAATAAATGGAACTTATTAGACGTGGTTAGAGTCAAATAAATACGAAAGCGAAGAAATTTTTGATATTAATTTAAAATTCATTTTCAAGTCGAGGATGTGGCCCTCTGCTAAACTCTCATCCCTTAATCTATCCATTCAGTAATCCACCCACCCATCCATACATCCAACGAACCATCCATTAGCCATCCAACGAACCACTCATCCATCCAACGAACCATCCATTACCCATCCAACGAACCACTCATTCATCCGAACAAACCATCCACCCATCAAACAAACCATCCACCCATCAAACAAACCATCCACCCATCAAACAAACCATCCACCCATCAAACAAACCATCCACCCATCAAACAAACCATCCACCCATCAAACAAACCATCCATCCATCAAATAAACCATCCATTCACCCATCAAACAGACCATCCACCCATCAAACAGACCATCCACCCATCAAACAAACCATCCACCCATCAAACAAACCATCTATCCACCCATCAAACAAACCAGCTATCCACCTATCAAACAAACCATCCACCCATCAAACAAACCATACACCCATCAAACAAACCATCCACCCATCAAACAAACCATCCACCCATCGAACAAACCATCCACCCATCAAACAAACCATCCACCCATCAAACAAACCATCCACCCATCAAACAAACCATCCACCCATCAAACAAACCATCCACCCATCCAACAAACCATCCATCCATCCATCCATTCAGTCAGCCAGTTAGGATCGGTCTAAACAAGTGCAACATTTGGCCCTAGCACAATATCAAACCCCCAATCATCTACCATACTTGGCTGTCGCTCAATCAAGGGACGTTTCGTAAGTTGGCACGGGGAGCTTGTTTCCTTCCTTCCGTCGGGCCGCTACAATCACTATTGGCCCCAGTCAATTATACAGTTATTTATAAATGAATATATTTTATAAAGTAGTAGTTTGAGTAGGAATATAAATTGACCCACATAATTCTCTAATTAGACTTTTGAAAAGGAAATATTATTTTATCAGCGCTTAAGTAGTTGGGGACACCTTAAATCTGCTATTGAGGTACGGTCATAAGGTTTGTTGTAGCCATATAGGTTCGGAATATTTGACCCAGAACAATTAATTCTATAAACCAGTCAATTCCTACAGCTTGTCCGACGGATTATCGCGGACAATTTTGACCATCCTCAGTCTTTTATACAGTCTGCGTTTAAAAATCTCATTTAAATTCTAAAAAATATTCTGTACAATATTTTTATGTTAATGTCTTAATTTTGGGATTTATATAAATGTTATAATTAACATATATATGTAGTGGAGATTTTATTATTTAGTAAACCTTTTGGTAACAAAGAAAAAAATCGATTTTTTTTTTGCAAATTTTACCTTTAAGAGAGCCAATGCTCCTATAGTATTTTTTTGTCGTTTTTAAACTGTTTCTGAAGATTGAACGTTTATAAGCTGTGAACAGAACTTGAAAATATATTTCTCAATCTAAACTTTGATTTAAAATTTTTCTACTCTCTGGTGTGTTGGGGGGTTAAATTGAGATTACAGATATTCTACTATTATATCGGAAGATATCGTTTTAATTACTAACACTGATTCTTATATAGACATTTTTGTCAATTCATAAAAGATATTGGAAAAGTTTATTAGACCAAAAGACTTGAAAGCCTACTTTGTTGTATGAGAACTTCTGTTGGACAACTAGGCTGATATGTCAATGTTCACCTAAGATGGTTGTAATAAATTCCATGTGATATATTTATTGCTGCGCGGAATTTTCACGAAACAAGATGTCGGTTGTAGTGTTTAATCAAGATAAGATGTGACTGTTGTGATAGGATTTCATAAGAAGATAGTATTGTGCCCCACATGGGACAATATGACTACTGTAAGCCCCAAGTTGGGACTAAACGATGGCTGAACTAGTTCAGTTCGTGTGAGATGTCGGTTGTGCAGATGGCGTTAGACAGAAAGTTGTTGTTGAGGAATCTCACGAGACAAGATGGCTGTTGTGCAGCTGGCGAAAGCCATAAAGTTGTTGAGGATCTGCACGAGACAAGATGGGTCTTGTGCATATGGCGTGAGACAGAAAGTTGTTGTTGAGGGCCCTTCATGAGGGTCTTGTGCACATAACGTGAGACAGAAAGTTATTATTGAAGAACCTCACGAGACAAGATGGCTGTTGTGCAGATGGTGTGGGATAAAAAGTTGTTGTTGAGGGCCCTAATTAGACAAGATGGGTCTTGTGCATATGGCGTTTGACAGAAAGTTGTTATTGAAGAACCTCACGAGACAAGATGGCCGCTGCAAAGATGAGATCGAGTCAGAAGATCATATCTCGATGTTTATTTTGGTCTGGGCAGCCCCTGATAACGCTGTCGCCTGCCGGACGTTTGTTTTTCCTTCCCAAACTTTTTTAACGCTATGTCAAGATCTGGTGTCATGACAACTCCTTCGTGATAGCACAGTTTGGTAACCTTCCCACCGTCTTCCCCGCGTCTCTAGGAACAAACCAATGGAATCTGTGTATAAAACCTATTATTTCGCTTAAATAAAAGTCTCGAAATGTACTAAATAGTTAATTGCGTATCACAGAACGTTCTACACTCATTAATAGAATGAATTTTATGTTATATAGATACATACAGATGTATACAGATAGATGCATACATTACTACAGCATCTTTTAAAAACCATTTAAATAAATGAAAACGTGTGTTAATATCTTATGAAATATTTCAAAGAATTGGACAATATTTTTATTATCCAATAAAAGAATTCCTTTTATCAATATTAAGCTGAAAACATCAGATTTTCCAGGAATATAAGTTACTTTTATTATTAATACCATAAAATGAAACTTGTCACTTGAAGCCTGAGGTTTTTCAACTTTGAAATTTTTATTAATTATTCAATTATCTTTTGATTAATATGAAACAAATAAAGAGGCGTACTTCTAATAGGAAACAGATATGCTGTGTTCAAAGATGGGAAATAAGCTTATCTTAATTGTTTTAAAAACACTTCAAATAACTTGTGTAAAACTTAGAAATACTTCTTTAAATCTTTTTGACTGAGATTCCTGTATAAAAATGTGGAAAATTCATATAATAATTATGAAAATATTTTATTTGGAATATAGATATATATATATATACAAGGGTCACTCCAAAGATTTTTTGCAATCACTTATTTTTATTAAAGCTGCAACTTTCAATTTTTCAAAGTTTCTCAAAATATTCACCCTTAGCACCTTTGCAAGATTTCATCCGTGAAAACCAATTATCGAAGTACTTACATCAGTCATTTTTGGGGATCTTACGGCATTAATAAAGGCTTGCAGTGTTTCATCATCAGTGTCAAATGTTATCCCTTTCAAAAATAACTTAACTTTTGGAAATAAAAAAAAATCCCAAGGTGCTAGTGAATATGGTGGATGAGTGACTAATTGGTCATCAGAGTTGACTAAAAAGTCTGATGTTTGGGCATCTGGTCTTGCATTGTCACGGTGAAGAAGGACTCCTCTAAGTTGAGCTCTTGGTCTGCTTTGCTCAATTTTTTCAAATACTGCTGAAAGGTCACTATTAACTGTCTTTTGATCTTCAAACTTCACAATATCAATGGAACCACCTTTTCTAAAATAAAAAATAAAAAACAAGCGACCATTTGTTTCTCAATACTTCGATATCTGCGAACTTTCTTAGGAGGAGGTGATTTTGAAGAGCACCAAAGATTAGATTGCCGTTTGGTTTCAGGATCAAAATTGTAAATCCAAGCTTCGTCACCTCTAATAATATTAAAAACAACCTTTTATTTGCTTTCATCAATTTTTTTCAACATGAAATTACACCATTTAACACGACCAAGTTTTTGGTCTTCAGTCAAGCTGTGAGGTACCTATCTACTAACAAGTTTTCTGTATTTTAAATGATCATTAATGATGGTGTTGATTGCTGCCGATTAAATGCCTACACATTTCTCTAACTGCTGATACGTAATTCTTCGATCTTCTCTAAGTAAAAATCTTACCAGCTCAATTTTTTCTCGGGTCACTGCTGTTGGTGGTCGACCTGAACAAGGTTCATCTTCAAGGTTGGTTTTTTCCAATTTTAAATTCATTAAACCAATTAAAAACTGTTCTAATAGAAGGAGCTTTATCTCGTAAAACGTTCATTAATATTTCATGGGATTTTTTTGGAAGTTAAATTAATTTTATAATCATAAAAGATCATGGCGCGTAAACTTTCTCTAGTCAATTCCATTGTGTCTTATGCAAAGTTTAGGAATTACTGTTGCCGCTGTAAACAAAGTCGCGCCCTCTATGAGACATTGTTGTTACTATTTTGTGAAATAGGTTATGTTAGGTAAGAAATGCATGTAGATTTTAATGGTATAATTAATTTTTAATATTTCAATTATTTGATATATTGATTGCAAAACATTTGGAGTGACCAAACTCAGACACCAAGCATAATGGCAAACAGGAAAACATGAGCAATGTTATTTACAAATTCTATGCAGAAATTTTAAAGCCACTTACATTGGGTGTTGTACAGATGTGAGATTCTCTATCAAGAGCTATTTAGCTCTACCTGTATTATAACAACTCAGAAACATGTTTCATTTTATATTATAGCTAGGATTCAGAGTGAAATTTCTCGTGCTTTGTAAAACACCAGCAAAAGACTTTTATAAAGTCATCTGGTGTTATATAAACTCATCCTGAATTCTAAGAATAAAAAAACAATGATAAGACAATCTATTGATAAATAGACGATCAGCTATATCCAGCCATGTTGGTGAAACAACAACCAATAGGTGTCTTGTAATCCTCTTCTCCTTTAAACGACATTCTCAGCTTTTTTTCTGCTGAAATATAGAACCGATAATATAAGTAAGCAAAGTTCTTATCGACCGAAGAATCAGAGAAAAATTGTTAAACTTTGACTTGTGTCACGTTGAGAGACATATGGCATTTTTTTTTATTGGATTCATTTATAACAATTATTGTTCACTTTTAGTACTAGGTCGAAAACACCAAGGTTCTACATATAGTGTAGCTTTCTATATTAAGGTTATTGAAACAATAACTAGAAGTAAATAGGGAATACACCCCAGTGTTGGGCATTAAAATTTTTTTTTTTCAATTAAATTGAAGTGCAATTAAAAATTAATTAATTGTTAATTAGAAAAGTCCAATTAACAATTAATTAATTGTTAATTGTAAAAATACAATTAATCAATTGTTAATCTTTAATAAATCATTTTAATTAATATTTGCCCAACACTGCCTGAGATAAAAAGTGTTTTTATTAAATACAACACACCTTTACCATCGTCAGCTGCAGTTGAACGCCTTTTTTCTTTTGCGACAATGACAAATCTGCCAAAGAGTCACAAATTGTCGGACAGCATGTTCGAGAAGAGAGTGGTACTGAAATGCAGTGTTGGGCATTAAAAAATTATTTTTCAATTAAATTGAAGTGCAATTAACAATTAATCAATTGTTAATCTTTAATAAATCATTTTAATTAATATTTGCCCAACACTGATACACCCATACCTCGCTTTGCCTCGGGGTTACGTTCCAAAAAAAACACGACGCAAATTAAAACGACGCAAAGTGAAAATATGTGAAGGCGCAATCAAAAACAAAGGTGTTGCCATATTTTAGGAAAAAAAATTTAAAAAATTTAAAGACTCGAATCCAAAACAACGCAACTTCGAAAATATAACGACGCAGAGTGAAAATCAGTAAAAATTAAGCAGCGACGCAACTTCGAAAAAGCGCAAAACGAAACGACGCAAAGCGAGGTATTGGTGTATATTAAAAATAAAATATGCATATCCTGATCACTCACGTGAGCATTTTTAGATGGTAAAGTGCCATCTATTGGAATAAAAATCAACAAAACGTTAATTTAGGTTATTCCATAATACACATAATACATTCCATAATACATTTGTATTTGGCCAATCCATTTCTTGACAAATTGATAAAAGCCAACCACGGACGTATTTAAAGACTCGAATCCAAAACAACGCAACTTCGAAAATATAACGACGCACAGTGAAAATCAGTAAAAATTAAGCAACGACGCAACTTCGAAAAAAACGCAAAAAACGAAACGACTTGCGGTATAATTGTCAAACTTCGTTCTACAAACAATAAGCCGCATTATATTGTATTACAAAAGGTTTTTTTTTTTTGCTTTACAATAAAAAAATCATGTTATAAATAGTTTATATTACTGTATAAGAATATATAGTTAAATATAACTGTTTAGGCTTGATCAAAAACCTATATCAATATTTGCACACAAGAAGCTTGTGCATGGTCATATTCCATAATACATGTGTATTTGGCCAATCCATTTCTTGACAAATTGATAAAAGCCAACCACGTACGCGTTTCGGGCTGTTGGCTTTCGTCAGCGTGCTGCAGATCATATTATTATAAAATATTATGTTTTTCAGAAAGAGAATCTATTCATAACATATGCACGATCGTTTCATTTTAATGAAAAATAAATTTTAAAAAAATTCTTCTGTCTTTACTGTAATGGTAGAAATATTGGGACTTCTCAGTGGTGCATTAAACTGGCGAGTCAGGTTTCTCAATATTTTCATCATTTCAGTAAAGACAGAAGAAATTTGAAAATTATACCGCAAATATTTATTTTGAACGAAAAATCGAATTTTATTTTAAAGAGAAATAACGATTATTTCTAACCTTAGGGATGAAGTATGAAAGGATGAATTGTGAAGAGTAATGATAAACGGAAAAATAAAGTGTCCAGGGTAGCCTAGTAGACATGGCATCTGCCCGGTAAGTGGAACACTGTGGGTTCGTTTCCCATCCCTGGACACTTTATTTTTCCGTTTATCATTACCGTTTATCTTTTCATACTTCATCCCTGAAGTTAGAAATAATCGTTATTTTTGCTTAACATAAAATTCGATTTTTCGTTAAAGAGAAACATTTGCGGTATAATTGTCAAACTTCGTTCTGCAAACAATAAGCCGCATTATATTGTATTACAGAAGAATTTTTTTTTTGCTTTACAATAAAAAAAAATTATGTTATAAATAGTTTATATTACTGTATAAGAATATATAGTTAAATATAACTGTTTAGGCTTGATCAAAAACCTATATCAATATTTGCACACAAGAAGCTTGTGCATGGTCATATTCACTAAATAATTTATTGTTAAATTTAAAGGGTTTTGTAAATACATTGCCCTCCAGTTGATGAAATAATCAGACTCATGCCAATTTTTTAATTGAATTGATCACACAAGAAATCATTGCTAGAGATGAAATCATCTTGAATAGGTCAATCTACCCTCTATCTCTCGACGTTGGGCAATTTGTTTTGTGTGGGAAGCTAGGCTGTTCCTATCACTCTCAAAGCAGTTATGGGAGGGGACTCAACAGGGAAATTCCAAGGTTATCTATCCGATAAGAAAATCGCACACAGGAATATTTGTCCATCAAATAGTTTGAAGAGATAGGAAGTAAGAATGCTTCTGATTATTATAGGAATTCAGTGTTATATTATGATTTATATTTTTGAATATGATTTATTAGAATTAATGTTTAACAGAGATGGAACAGTTTTCCTCATCACAATGTCACAGGAGATGTGAGACTATTGTAAAAAAATAAGAATGACACCATTATATATTCATGTATTAAAAATTACTTGAAAAATATATAATTTTTGTGTAAATATAATGTAATTCTTCGAAAAAGCAATATTTCTCTGGTATCACCTTGTAGAGCCTAAGTTAGATTCTACTCTTACAAGCTAAAGATGTCTCTTAAAGGTAATATATTGCTGAAGTACGAAAATATTTAAGGAAATTAGTAAAACAATAGAACTTCCCTTTGGCGGACACCCCTATAGCGGACACCTCTCTACAAAGGACAGTTTTCATTTGCAAAATTACCATTTTTACAATTTAGCAACTCACCGGTAAGAGGACACCTCTCCCTAAAGGACAGTTGGGCTCTGCAATTAGGTGTCTTTTACAGGGAGGTTCTACTGTGTCAATTATCGCAAGAGAATTTCGAAAAATAACCATTTTCCGAAGAAGGATTTAAAAAAGAAAAAATCTACTTTTGTTTATATGTTATTCACAATTCAAGTAGAAAAATAAGTTCAATTGAACTAATGCTTAAATTTCTGCCAATGTAAACATATTTTTTTTTGAAGAAAAATATCTCTGGAATTTGGAAATATGTGGAAAAAACAGCTCCAGCGGAGATATTCGACATCTCTGCAGTAAACTGTTAGCAAATTCAAAAGATAAAGATTCGGGCGATTTTTTCAATAATTTATCGTCGAGGACGATAAAAAAAATGATATCTGTTCCCTAAAAAAAAAAAAACGACCAAAAAATGTCCAAATCGTGTAAATCGTCTCAAACTGAAGTTTAAACCACAATGTCATTGGTTTCGAATTGAATTTGGAAACTTATACACCGGGACTTTTATTTTATACGGAATAATCTTACTGTGTTTGGAAAGACAAATTTTGGCAGGCATGCATATCAAATAGTAAACCAATAGTATTTTGGGGTGCATAATGATATACATTGATAAATATATATATATATATATATATATATATATATAAAGAGGGCATCTCCTGACCACGAGCACAGATTTTTTCGATGGCAGAGCGCCATCTAGTGGATGTGGATCAAGCACATGTGCTCGTGGTCAGGAGATGCCTTCTTTATTTTTAATATCAACACCTGACCCACTTTTATTTTTTCTATTGTTTTTTCATATATATAAATATATTAAAAATGGCATATCCTGACCAGGAGCACATGTGCTTTACAGAAGGCAGAGCGCCATCTGGTGGAACAGAAATCAACTAAACATTGATTTAGCCTGTCCCTGATATATAAATATATACAAGTCGTCATTGGTGGGGCCCACCGCGGGAAAGACTCCGCCACCGATGGACTGCGAGAGTTCTCTCCCACAGAGTGGGCAGGTCGATCAAGTAGCTGGAGTTACCCATCTCAAGACCAAGATGGTACTTGTAGATGGTAGCCTTCGCCATACTTGTGATATTTATTGCCTAGGGATGGAGAGAGAGATATTGAGATTGAAACTGATTTATTACAACGTCCATACCAGAGAGAGAGCTAAATGAGAACAACTTGGAGAGCAAGATTCTGTCAGTACCACTAGGTCAGATAAGACATGGAGGTCACGCTGACATTGGACCGTTATCGGTGTTATGCTCGAATCTAAACTTTCCTTATTTGGAAAGACCTTCATAGAGGTGACCCATATTCTCACCGTTAGCATAGTCAGAGTTTACTTCTACGCGTTCGCATATATAGAGATTCAGAAAAGTAAAATACTCTGCAATACATATAAATAATAACTAAACGGCTTCCGAGAGGGTGAGTTCCTTGTTTTATTTTATATCTCTTCCGGTATCCAAAACACTTCTACAGGAGTATGATACTACTTGTGTAGAATGTTTTTGATACCAGAAAGCTTGAGATTATTATTAAATAAAACAAGAATCTCACCCTCGGAAAAGCCGTTTAAGTATTATTTATATATAAAGATCCGTAGGACATCCTACATTACTCTCTGCAACATGCAAACAAACAAGATATCTACAACAGTAAGTCGTCAATATACTAGGAGGTCTGTGTGAGTTGTTTTAAACAATCAACTGATGGATTAGAATATATATATATATATATATATTAAAAATAAAAAAGGCATATCCTGACCAGGAGCACATGTGCTTTTCAGAAGGCAGAGCGCCATCTGGTGGAACAGAAATCAACTAAACATTGATTTAGCCTGTTCCCTGATATTTGGACAACCCAATTTCTTGATAAATCAAGAAAAGCCATCCACGAACGCGTTTCGCGCTGTTAGCGCTCGTTAGCGTGTAGTAGGATATATATATATATTAGCATAGGATTTTGGTAAGCGGTGTTCGCAATATAATTTTTACCAGCATTAAATAACTTCAGATTATTCTTGGTGGTTTCAGGAGTCAATATATAATGATCTATAGAGTAAAAATTATAATATCTCGCGATAAAATGTTACATAAAACTGAACCATATGGAAAAAAGAACAACAATTAAGGAGCGTTAAGGAACAATTTTTATCAGCTAAATCCTTTTGGTACTAAACGGTTGCCTGACCGGCATTTACATTTCTTAAATAAGAGACATTTCGGCCAGAAAAGGTATAGGCTGGTTGTGGATAGCGTTGTCATCCAATAATGTCTTATAGTTGCTCGACATGTAGAGTTTCTCTTTATATTAGCTATAGCAGTTTTATCGACTAACATTTATATAATTTTAGTGTTTATTATTAATAATGTGAATGAAAAATATTTTATATTAAAAACAACGATGCCGGAAAAAAGAAGTCAATACCGAGTTTACCGAGAACAGATATCACCTCTAGAATGACGGAGAGTCAGATAGTCCGTTGTGGCTGAATATAACTTCAAAACATAAAATAAGTTCTCTCTCTCGTGCTCTATCTTTCACTCTCTTTGAATAAAATGATAGAATTTATTACTTTGGTTATATACATACAGTCTAACCCCCCCCCCCCCCCCCCCTCCTCAGTTTCTTGAAAACACAAACAAACAAAAAGTTCATCTCAGTTAATTCAATTTTTATGCGCACCTGTAACACACAAGTCCTATACGGTATATAGTAGGTAGTTTTATTCGTTAAAAAAATGTAAAAACACATATTTTTCAACTTACAATATACTAATTAATATACAAGATATGACAACTTTACAAGATATGAATCAAATTGACTCGAGTCATTATTGATAGCTACTAAACTTAAACCTATTAGTAACTCTATTTTAAAAAGAGAAATAACAATTCTATCTTACCGATATCAAACTGTGAGAAGGCGAAGATGATAAATCATAGTTTGAAAGGTGATTCTGAACCTTGATAAAAAGAAGTGAATGGCGCAGTTGAACCTTTGTTGTGCAACTACAGGAAGTGTGATAGACCAGGTGTACAAAGGCCAGGTAGATACTGGAATCAGTCAATTCTTCCTACTTAACTACAATTTTGACGGAGAAATGGCAACACTAGTAAAAACTAAGTTAGAGGATTGAGAGAGAGAGAGAGAGAAATGCAAGCAAATCTTTGTCTAAGTTGGTGTTTATCGACCCCCTCCCCCCCCCCTTTTTTTTTTTTTTTGGTTCATGGACCAGTCAAATTTGTTTTTGTTTTTTTTTATCACACAGCGGTGTTTTTTACCCATTTCTTTTTTACTATATGCTAAAAAACTACTACATAATTGCAACATTTTTATAAACCCTAGATTTGAGGCTTTAATATAAAATATCTTTTAAAATGTTATTATTATATTCTAGTAAGAATTTTGTTTAAGGCGGACAGATAAAATTCTACAAGGATCGGCTAAAATAGACTACGAATGCTGGTCTACGTAGCATAATGATTTGATTAACGTTTCAAGGGCGGCTAAGTCGGCCTGCCACTGAGTAATGCTCCCAGTCTTAATGACAAAGGCAGACGTTTTCTACTTCACCCAGTCATGATGATTGCCAAAAAAAAAAAAAAAAACATAAATGGCTCATCCATTTATGAGCTCTACTCATCCCCAGCATACACCATCAACAAGCTCTACAAGCTTGATATCCTAATATGATTAAGTAAAGATAAGAAAGAATAAGAAGAATTTTCAAGGGCAATGGTTAAATAAGGCGCGAGTAAAGCCATTTCAAATAGTGAAATGGTGGTGCAGTAATAAACGTGTAGACGCCATGATTAGCAGTACAGGCATACAAAAATGCATACAAAGTGTTGTACAGGGGCTGTATGGCATTTTGTGGGATGGATTTCCACGCCTGTTGCACTTTTACTGTCAAATTAGCAACGACATATGCTGGTTGTGGGTGGCACTGGAGCTGTCATTCAATAATGCGCTATTGGTGCTCAATAGGACATCGTATCCTTCCTTCTCTTCACTTTTAAACTCTTATAAAATAATATTAGTTCAAGTATGACTCAAAAATTCATCTGTTTAAGTTATCACAATCTATTTTAGCTTAAATGGATATATTATACTGAAGAATATCGATATAAATAATGCATGCACACACGTTTTACATATCTCTAAATGGGCAAAAAACCATCGAGGGATAGATTTCTTGTAAAAATCTTCTAATAGATTGAAATTTTGCCGGAAGGATAAAGATATATAAAACTAAAGGTCACATTTTTTCTCAAGAAAAGAGACATCAAAACTAGACGCCATCTATTGACCATCGCCGAAAACTAGCGACCTGTGGTCGGTGACAAAGCCACAATAACAGCTTAGCTGGCGTCTAACTTTGAAGTCTATTTTGATGGGAGAGGCGACATTTCGGGCTTTGACATCTTTCTACAGGCGGATTAATGGCTTTAACACTTTAACTGTAGAAGAGCGTCAAGACCCGTAAGTTAAGACCCAATATAGTAAAAGATTTATACAAGAAATCTATACCTTGTTATTTTTCCCCCAAATTACATGATGCAGGGAATATAATTTTTGGATATCCATAAATTGCTGTTCAACAAGGTATCGTTAAAACGAATATTATACAAAGCAACGTTTCTTTATTTTAGCATGTATTGATAATGTAAGCTTTCAAGTTAAATTACTTTTCTTCAGACATCTTGTACAAAAATTAAATTTCTCTCAAATGATAATTTTGATATAAAAAATATTAATCAGAAACTAATATAGAGAAGAGAGAGAGTGTGTCACCATATAAAAAGATTTAGAAATGTTGGGACGAAGAAAGCATGGAAGCTTAAATACATGAATAAATATGTAACAAATAAATTTACTGGAAATGTGTTTCTTTTCAATTATATCATCAAATATTATCTTTACAGATATCCCTACATTGAAAAGAAACACATTGCCAGTAAAAATTTATTTATTACAAATTTTAACGATAGATGGCAATAAAATCTATAAATACAGAGGGTGTTCACACTTATAGGAAACAAGTTTTATTATAAAATATTAAAAATCAACACCATATTTGAAATTTTTCAAATGTTCTATTTGAAAGCCTTTTTGTTTATTTACAGAACGGCACCTGATTTTCCACGATAGCAGACACTTTCTGATCATGGTCATACTCAAAAGATACCATTCTTCCTTTACCACTTTCCAGAGCTAATCTTACCTATTTGGACATAATTAAAATATGCAAACAAGATGATATGTAAATAAACAAAAAGGCTTTCAAATAGAACATTTGAAAATTTTCAAATATGGTGTTAATTTTTAATATTTTATAATAAAACTTGTTTCCCCTATAAGTGTGTACACCCTCTGTATAATGAATAAATATCTTTAAATCCAACATGGCAAGTGAGGACTGTCCATTGTCACATTGATGGCTCCAGTCCCGCGCACACATGACATCTGTCACCATTATAAATATGGATGTCACCGCTAGATTACATAAGCTACCGGTGTAGCTGCCTTATCTATGTTGGCCTATACAAATGTTGGTGAAGTTGAATGGATATCTATTTTATGTCAAATATTTATATAAAGCTCTGCGTTCATATCAAAGATTATTCTATCGATCTTCTTCTCTCTCTGAAGGAAAGAATATATATATATTATAAATTTAAAAATATATATTTCTGTTTATTTTAATTATCTTGAGGATTATTCTATGGTAATGCAGTCGTGGTTAAAATCTTGAAAGTATAATAATAAAAATAGTTTTGATCATAGATTGCTTTAATTAAGCTAAAGGAATATACATATACTTTATTTAAAAAAAACAATTTGATAAAATACTGCCTGTCTTAAGGCGTAAGAATAAAAAAGTGGAAAATTAATTTACATAATGTACAAAAGGTTTGAGCCGGCCATCGGGAAACAACAACAATGAGTTTTTAAAGGGAAGCGTCACCTCTGGCGGTCGATTTTGCAGAGTATTTGAATCTATGAAATATAATTTCAAATAAAATAACATTTTAATATAACATATATATGTATGAATATATTAATCAATTATATTTTATATCTAATATAGCCTTATTTATTTAACCTTATACAATCTTATATGTTGACGCGATGTAATGAAGCAGTTTCAATATCTTTCTCTCTCTTTTGCCTCTTAATAAATTTTACTGATATAAATATATTAAAATATATACTTGTGTATATGGGTTCATTATTATATATAGTGCTATAAAGTTGCGTGGGAGGATGATATTCCTATATCTAAAGATGCACCTCTTCCATTAAAAATGCATTTGAACATTGCATTTTGTATATAATCCTTGTACAGACTGCACAGTTAGTGATAACACAAACTTTGGGAAATTAATAGAATATAATCTATATACCATGATATTTAGATGTGTGTCCCTCATCAGTTCAGGGACGACTTCAATTTCATCCTCATCTACAGGAGGTGTTATTGAATAAATCGCTTCGGACAAAAAGGTGTTTAAGCTTGAGAAGTAGTAAAGGGCCGAATTTCAATGGAAACTTGCGAAGGAATAGTATTCATGTATCTAAAGGAGCACCTTCTCTATTAGAGATGAATACATGGTGGTGGTATCTTGTCCAATGATTTTGTTGCTCCATGGAAAGTGGAGTGCCATTGCCTCGTTAGTCAGCTACATTTCAGAGTTCCCTGTTCACGGTTACCGTAGCGGCTTACGCCCGTAGCGGGCACCGTACTTCGCCCTACAGAGCAGTCCCTTACTTGTGCTGCTTCTCCCGCCTGCCACGTAGAGGAGGACTTCTGGGCGGGAGATGAATACATTGAAACATTGAAACTGTACAGGGATGATAACCTTATTTTCTGTCAAATTATCAACGGTATAGGCTAGTTGTGGAAGGCGCTGGAGTTGTCCAATAATGCCCCATAGGTGCTTAATAGGACGCCGTCCTCTTTCTTCTCTTTACTTTTAAACTCTTACTAAAATCTTAAAGGGAGAGGTTCCACTTTTCAGGCACAATAATTATATTGTAAGAGTGGTTGAGGGACGAGAAATCGTTTAAGTAAAACTAAGATTTATTTAATAATAGAAGGAAGGCATATTTAGGCCATAACTTAAATAATTGACAACGTTTTTTGAAGCGTATCAAAGGCTTTCACGCATTCTTTAAGCGCTTCAAATTTACCACAACACCGATATCATGGGTCAAATAACAAATAAATATTAAATCAATCAGTGATTCATTGACAATATTGTAAGGGTTTTAAAATGTATTTGAGAAGAAAATCTACTATATTATTTCCCTTAAATAAAAAAGTAGTTTATAAAATAGAAATAGATCCAAGTGTAGGCTTAATTTGAAAGAGAATAATAAGAAATATTTTGTAGGAATTTTTTTTTGTTGCAAACTTTTTTGTTTGTTTGCTTGAACGAGGGAGTGCTCGATGTGTTTTATAAACGACATATGAACCAACCCATTTTAAATCCCACCATTAGGTTTTGGAACTTGAAAGTCTCTGAAATTTTCTCATCAGCAAGCTTCCCTGTAAAGAAATGATTTTTTTTAATACTTAATACTTTTCAATAAAATAATCCCTTGTATCAATATTAATTAAAAATATCAGGCCTTCAGGGAAAAGTATCTTTTCGAAAATATTTTTAATTATTAGCTTTCTGGCACGAACGCCCTTCTATACCATGTAGAAGGGCGTTCGTGCCCAAAAGCTAGAGATTAAAAAGGTTTTTGAATAGATAATTTTCCCTGAAGGCCTGATGTTTTTACTTAATACTTTATACTTGTTACTATCAAAAACGAATAAATAACTAAAGTAATATAAATTATCACAATATATTAATAATCTTAAAGTTGGAAAAAATATTGAAACATTTTTGGAATTGACTATCCCCGTTGCCTGAGCAAATTTGACTTTCATGACGATCGCAATATTCAAGGTATATCGTCTTAGTCAGCTAGCAAGTTTTCAAAATTTCAGAACTAATCTCATTTTAAATCAAATTTTCCAGCCCGTTATCAGATTATTATAAATATTTCTGGGTTGAAATTCCTTTCAAATTTCAAAGAATTTGTTTAATATCAAAAAGAATCTTACGCCTTTAAAATAGTTTCGAATTTTGAAAACTCTATATCGTGACAAAGTTTCACCCGAATAGGTCAAAGTATTTGAAGCGCATGGAACAAATAAGCAAGCCCTTATAAACTAAAATTTATTTATTATTTTTTATAAATTAAATATTCACTCACACATATTCATTTAAATTATATCAGAAGATAGAAAAAAATGCATAGAGTCGGTGGTTTAGAGGGAACAAATGGATCACATACAATGGAAGAGATCATCGCTTGAATTCTATGTAATAAAACATATCAAGATTCAAGTGTATTATAAAGTCCTACCTGTGTTTAACGATATCTTCAACGCGAGAGAGAGATAGAGGTACGGGGAATATCCACCAGTTATTCCTTTAAGAAATAAAATAAGATTATAATGAGAAATTTATTTTTTATTCGCCAATAAACGGCGACCTTTCGACTATGCCGCTATTCAACAGTGTAAAGAACAAAAAAAAAAGCTCCTTAAAAATTATTTTAAACAGTTAAAGAGCGGCATGGTCGAAAGCTTGCATTTTGTTCGCAAATAAAAGAAAGAAAACCTTCGCTTTACAACCTACTCTCTTTATTAGAGATAGAAACTAATAAAAAGACAACTTGCAAATGCACTTCTCTTTTGAATTTTCAGAAAGCTTTCGAGCTTTAACTCTTCCTCACGCTTGAGAAAGAGCTAACAGTAGAAAGTATGCCGAATATTTAATAAAGAAGTGCACTGCAATTCGTATTTGTAGGTTGTTAAGTATTTGCACAAGTATGTATAGATATAGCCACGGCGTGTCAGCCAACTTACCTGAGAGAGCAGCTTGCCCACCCTGGGAATGATGGAGTCTGCCAGCTACAGCCGCCTAGCGGAGATAACGTCAGCCACGTGTGTGGTGTCGCTCTGCACACGGACACCTGTCACCGGATTGTGGCGGGTAGAAATTGTTATCTCTCTCATAGTGTCCGCTTTATGGACAAAACTCAAGGAAGTTGCACCTTTTAGAATGTATATCGGGATTCAGACAATAACTCTGAAAGATATTTTATACACAGTGACCTTTATTAAAGACCCACCAGATAACCAAGTGTGAACAAAATCGTGTCTGTCTCCTTAAAAAAAAAAAAAAAAAAAAAAAAAAAAACAGACAAACGGCGACAATAGACTTTCCACTGTCTTAAGTTTGTCCATGAGCCATGAGTGTAGTCGTCGCTATCAGAACAGTAATGTATTTAGCCTAGAAATCGTATATAAATTGTACGTGTGAGAATGGGTTTCTTCTACAATACATTAAACCTTAATTGAGTAGAAGAGAACAGTATAACAGATTATTATCAATTTTGCATACTCAATAGAGATTTACCGATGTGTTTTAGCCTTGCCACATACAAGGGGAGCTGTAGATCATCGCTTGAATTCTATGCAATAAAATAAATCAAGATTCGAGTGTATTGTAAAGTCCCGCTAGTATTGTAAGATATGAAGACATTTTGTACTTGACAGCGAGATAGAGAGAGGTATGGGGAATATATCCACGAGTTTTTTTTAACAGATCGTAAGGAGAACAGTGTTTTTAATTCGTTGATAAAACGCGAGATTCCAACTACGCCTCTCTTCCAAGAACAAAAACGCTCCGTTTTAAAAATATTTAGCCATTTAAAGAGCGGAATGGAGTCGGATGCTTTTTGGGTATTGCTCCATACGTAGCCATAACTATTGAAATAGTAGTACATCTAGTACAGGTAAACTCCGTATAATTAGTATAAAAGTATAACGAATCTAAAGTTTTGCGGAGGAGCCTCTTTTATTATACTTTTGCAAGCTTTCGAACCTTTCGGTTCTTCCACAGGCGTGGCTAGTATGACTACACTAACAGGGTATAAGCGCGCTTGAGCCATTATATACAACATATAAATTTACATGCGGAGTGATATTTCAAACGTAATAAAATAGAAATAGGAACTATGACTATAAAAATAAAACTATGTAAATGAACTTATAGATTTTTAAAATTTAGATGAAATTATGGCAAAAACTTTTAAATGCGATAAAAGTTAAGTAAAATAATGATATTCACTGCATGTAAGCCGTGTGACACTTTAAAATTTCGTAACATTTAAAACCAGTAAAATTTTAAAACATCTCAACACAGAAAAACCAAGCTGGGGTCCACTCCTCCCGACCACACACCCGAGTGTATCACGGTGTAACTATTGAGATATTATATGATATATTTCCGGTAGATCTATTTTCCTATTTATGCTGTTTGTTTGTGTTGATATGATGGATTCCAGTACCAATCTGTGCTGCTTATTGTTTATGTGCTGATATAGGATTTTAGGATGATCTAAGTTGAAGTTATGGCCTGTGTTTGAAATATGTTGGTATATAAGTGATTTCGGGTCTCTATTGTTTATGTTTCGTTTGTGTTCGGTGATTCTGATATACGCGGTTCTGCCAGTCTCCCCCACATAGGAGGCTGGGCAATCCTGGCAAGAAACCGCGTAAACTGCTCCGGTGGAGTGGATGGGATTGTTGGGTGCGTCTGCTTTGGTGATAGGATTCCTGAGGAGGGCAGCAAGATTGGGAGGGCTGTTAAAATAAACCTGAATACCATATGGGCGTAGGATTCTGGAAATGGTAACAGAGAACGAGGAATATGGAAGATAGCAGACTGCTCTATAAGTCGTGGAGGTCCTCGGAGCAGTGGGATCAAACGTGTGTCTATCTATGAATTTTCTTGGGTATCCTGCAGTGGTTAGAAGGGTGGTAATTCTATTTTTTTCTATGGCTTTGAATATAGGCAATGAGCAATGCGTATGTATTCTTTTGGTTAAAGTCCTGACTGTATTTACTTTATAGGCTATCGGGCTATTGGAGGAGAAATGGGTGTATAGGGGTGGGATATTCTTTTTGTAATAAACTGCTGTGTGCAATCTGTGTGGAGTGCGGATAATAAGGATGTCCAGAAATGGCAATACTAGGTTTGTTTCTGTTTCGTATGTGAATTTGATGTCTGCGTGAAAGGAATGTAGAGTGTTAAGAATAGGTTGGAGCTCATTCGGTTTGATTACACAGAAGATGTCGTCCACATACCTCCTCCAATAATGGATGTCGGAAGAATGCATCTGATTGATCCACTGGTCCAAGGACCCCATCACGACTTCGGCAACTATGGATGAAAGAGGACTGCCCATTGGGGTGCCTCTGATCTGCTTATAATACTGGTGGTTAAACGTGAAGGTGCTAATGGAAAGACATAAGGACGTTAGCTGGGTTATCAGGGTTATGGTTTGATCTTGAATACCTGCTGACTTGAGAAATGACTGTAATTTGTTTAAAATGAGGGCGTGTGGAAGGGAGAGGTATAGCGCTGTAACATCAAATGACACCATAGTGTGTTGTGCGGGTAGCTGCATTTGCGTGATCTCCTGAACGAAACTGGGTGGGTGTGTGATGTTGTACTGGTTAGGATTGTTCTTCATGATAGGGGATAATAGTTGGGCCAGATATTTAGCTAAGGTGTGAGCCGGGGAGAGGTGGTATGCGATGATGGGTCGGAGTGGTACCCCAGGCTTGTGTATTTTAGGAGCACCATATATGTACGCATCTCGTGTGAGGGAATCGGTGAACTGAGTTAATTGTGCCTTGGTGATCTGCTTCGCCTTCATCAAGTTCCTAAGTGATGACTTGTAGCCCTTGACCAAGGCGTCTTTCGCAGATGTTGAGATGATCGTAAATGTGGATGTCTCAGCGAGTATGTTCATCATTTTTCCTTCGTAATCAGCTCTATCCATCAACACCGTCTGGTTTCCCTTGTCTGCTTTGGTGATTACCAGCGAACTAGTCTTTCTTAGCTTCTGGATGAGGGAGCGATGATCCCGGGCATATGATACTGGGTGATAGGGCCTGCGCAAGACCTGGGTAACTGCGTGTCTAATCCTGAGGGTTTCCATATGGTTGAGGTTTTTGAGTGCACCTTCCACTCCTGCTATTAACCTGGGTATGTCGGGCTTGTCGGGAGGAACGTAATGTAACCCCAATGCTAACACTCTTTCCTCCTTTTCCGATAAGGGAATCGAGGACAAGTTAACTATTCCATTAGATGAATTGTTTGGAAAGGCTGCGGACTGCGGGAACTGGTATTTCTTTACCCAATATGACATCTTTGTTTGTTGTCTGCCTGTAAGGATCTTTTCTTTGTGTTGGATGTCTCTAGTGATGGACATGATGACTTCGGTGAATTCTGCCATGGGAAGGAGTTGGCCAATGTGAAATATAAGGCCCTTCACTGTTTTAGAAATGATCCTGATGTTGGAATGACATCCCTGGATTCTGGACTCTAGCAGGTCCCACTGGTACTTCTTTGTTATCTTTTCTGAGAAAGGGTTCCTAACCGGGTCTTTGATTCTGAGGGACGGCGGGATGAACTGGTGGTCCTTGCATATACGGTTGAAGCGCAGGTGACACCTCCATCTTGACAGTTGTGCCGATTTCTTTCTGAGCTGGCGTAGGTAGAAGGAACAATCGGAATTTGGGTGGCTCATGACCGTAAAAGCGACAAAGGCATAAGATTCTACAGGTAAACTCCGTATAACTAGTATATAGTATAACGAATCTAAAGTTTTGCGGAGGAGCCTCTTTTATTATACTTTTGCAAGCTTTCGAACCTTTCGGTTCTTCCACAGGCGTGGCTAGTATGACTACACTAACAGGGTATAAGCGCGCTTGAGCCATTATATACAACATATAAATTTACATGCGGAGTGATATTTCAAACGTAATAAAATAGAAATAGGAACTATGACTATAAAAATAAAACTATGTAAATGAACTTATAGATTTGTAAAATTTAGATGAAATTATGGCAAAAACTTTTAAATGCGATAAAAGTTAAGTAAAATAATGATATTCACTGCATGTAAGCCGTGTGACACTTTAAAATTTCGTAACATTTAAAACCAGTAAAATTTTAAAACATCTCAACACAGAAAAACCAAGCTGGGGTCCACTCCTCCCGACCACACACCCGAGTGTATCACGGTGTAACTATTGAGATATTATATGATATATTTCCGGTAGATCTATTTTCCTATTTATGCTGTTTGTTTGTGTTGATATGATGGATTCCAGTACCAATCTGTGCTGCTTATTGTTTATGTGCTGATATAGGATTTTAGGATGATCTAAATTGAAGTTATGGCCTGTGTTTGAAATATGTTGGTATATTAGTGATTTCGGGTCTCTATTGTTTATGTTTCGTTTGTGTTGCCCAGCCTCCTATGTGGGGGAGACTGGCAGTGTTAGCATTGGGGTTACATTACGTTCCTCCCGACAAGCCCGACATACCCAGGTTAATAGCAGGAGTGGAAGGTGCACTCAAAAACCTCAACCATATGGAAACCCTCAGGATTAGACACGCAGTTACCCAGGTCTTGCGCAGGCCCTATCACCCAGTATCATATGCCCGGGATCATCGCTCCCTCATCCAGAAGCTAAGAAAGACTAGTTCGCTGGTAATCACCAAAGCAGACAAGGGAAACCAGACGGTGTTGATGGATAGAGCTGATTACGAAGGAAAAATGATGAACATACTCGCTGACACATCCACATTTACGATCATCTCAACATCTGCGAAAGACGCCTTGGTCAAGGGCTACAAGTCATCACTTAGGAACTTGATGAAGGCGAAGCAGATCACCAAGGCACAATTAACTCAGTTCACCGATTCCCTCACACGAGATGCGTACATATATGGTGCTCCTAAAATACACAAGCCTGGGGTACCACTCCGACCCATCATCGCATACCACCTCTCACCGGCTCACACCTTAGCTAAATATCTGGCCCAACTATTATCCCCTATCATGAAGAACAATCCTAACCAGTACAACATCACACACCCACCCAGTTTCGTTCAGGAGATCACGCAAATGCAGCTACCCGCACATCACACTATGGTGTCATTTGATGTTACAGCGCTATACCTCTCCCTTCCACACGCCCTCATTTTAAACAAATTACAGTCATTTCTCAAGTCAGCAGGTATTCAAGATCAAACCATAACCCTGATAACCCAGCTAACGTCCTTATGTCTTTCCATTAGCACCATCACGTTTAACCACCAGCATTATAAGCAGATCAGAGGCACCCCAATGGGCAGTCCTCTTTCATCCATAGTTGCCGAAGTCGTGATGGGGTCCTTGGACCAGTGGATCAATCAGATGCATTCTTCCGACATCCATTATTGGAGGAGGTATGTGGACGACATCTTCTGTGTAATCAAACCGAATGAGCTCCAACCTATTCTTAACACTCTACATTCCTTTCACGCAGACATCAAATTCACATACAAAACAGAAACAAACCTAGTATTGCCATTTCTGGACATCCTTATTATCCGCACTCCACACAGATTGCACACAGCAGTTTATTACAAAAAGAATATCCCACCCCTATACACCCATTTCTCCTCCAATAGCCCGATAGCCTATAAAGTAAATACAGTCAGGACTTTAACCAAAAGAATACATACGCATTGCTCATTGCCTATATTCAAAGCCATAGAAAAAAACAGAATTACCACCCTTCTAACCACTGCAGGATACCCAAGAAAATTCATAGATAGACACACGTTTGATCCCACCGCTCCGAGGACCTCCACGACTTATAGAGCAGTCTGCTATCTTCCATATTCCTCGTTCTCTGTTGCCATTTCCAGAATCCTACGCCCATATGGTATTCAGGTTTATTTTAACAGCCCTCCCAATCTTGCTGCCCTCCTAAGGAATCCTATCACCAAAGCAGACGCACCCAACAATCCCATCCACTCCACCGGAGCAGTATACGCGGTTTCTTGCCAGGATTGCCCAGCCTCCTATGTGGGAGAGACTGGCTGAACCGCGTATATCAGAATCACCGAACACAAACGAAACATAAAAAATAGAGACCCGAAATCACTTATATACCAACATATTTCAAACACAGGCCATAACTTCAACTTAGATCATCCTAAAATCCTATATCAGCACATAAACAATAAGCAGCACAGATTGGTACTGGAATCCATCATATCAACACAAACAAACAGCATAAATAGGAAAATAGATCTACCGGAAATATATCATATAATATCTCAATAGTTACACCGTGATACACTCGGGTGTGTGGTCGGGAGGAGTGGACCCCAGCTTGGTTTTTCTGTGTTGAGATGTTTTAAAATTTTGCTGGTTTTAAATGTTACGAAATTTTAAAGTGTCACACGGCTTACATGCAGTGAATATCATTATTTTACTTAACTTTTATCGCATTTAAAAGTTTTTGCCATAATTTCATCTAAATTTTACAAATCTATAAGTTCATTTACATAGTTTTATTTTTATAGTCATAGTTCCTATTTCTATTTTATTACGTTTGAAATATCACTCCGCATGTAAATTTATATGTTGTATATAATGGCTCAAGCGCGCTTATACCCTGTTAGTGTAGTCATACTAGCCACGCCTGTGGAAGAACCGAAAGGTTCGAAAGCTTGCAAAAGTATAATAAAAGAGGCTCCTCCGCAAAACTTTAGATTCGTTATACTTTTACATTGTTAAGTATAAATTTAGGGAAGAAAAATCTCAGAATTACATTACACTTCATTTAATGCAAAACAAATTAAAATTTTTGAAATGTAGGCAATTAGGGAAGTTTTCAAATTTCTAATATCTTAATACATTAATCTTTTTTTTTTGCATATATGTATGAATTAAAGCTCTTATACAGACCCTATGATATAATGAATAAAAATCAAGAGGGTTCATCAGTGGTGAACTCTCCCAGCGGTTTCGTCAGTTTGGCATATTAGAGATATAAGAACTTTGTGTTAGTTTAATGAGATGATCAGTCGGCAAAAATGTTGCATCACTTTGGACAAAAAATAAATGTTGCATTCAGAAAGGCAAACATCTAATTGGAAAAATTCTCATCCAAGTTTTCTCAATACCAAATATGGATAGAAGAGGAACACACATAAGCCGTAACCAACTGTCGATTTATTGCAGTTAAAGAAACTGATGTACATCGTATTACCACAAAAATGACCTTTTTACCTCCTTTCATCACTGTTCTATATAGTGGAACCTTCGGCATTCCAAGAAATACCTATAGTTTATCAAGTGAGAGAAGATTAAAAGATCTAATATTCAATATTATTTAAAGCGATATGTTTCTTTACTATCCATACTATTGTCGAAATAAATCACAATTCAAGTTTATCAAGAGCGCAAGAAACATATTGCTTCAAGTCATCTTGAAACCTCTATCTTTCAATCTTCGCCCACGGGATAAGAAGAACCTCGTTTAAAGTAGAATCGAATTGTCCATCATCGGTTCCTTACAATTATGTTGGTAGACGTGATACCTTTAAATAAATCCTATTCTAAATTCTATAATTAAAATATATGGTGATTATAAATTATATTGATTAACTCTCTCATAAGCTTATATATATATATTGAATACTTCAAATACGCTTGCACAAACTTTTTATATAACCTATTTAAGGAAAGAACAGAAATATATGGATTGAGACCGTATTAATGAATTGGGTTGACCGCATTAACGAAATAGGGTGATTACATAAACAAAATGGGTTGACTGCATTAACGAAATGGAGTGATTGCATTAACGAAATGGAGTGATTGCATTAACGAAATGGGTTTACCTCAGTAGCAAAATGGGTTGACTGCATCAACTAAACTGGTTGACCGCATTAACGTAATGGGTTTAATGCATTAGCTAAATGGGCTGATCATATAAGCGACATAGATTTGCGAAATGGGTTGACCGTATTAGCAAAAAATATGTGGGAAAGAAAGTCACTTTCCTTTTCAAAAAGATAGAAAGCAAATGGCACATCTTTCTTATCACCGGGGAGATAGGGAAGAACCAAAAATCCATTAACCATTACACAACTCCAGATTTGGGCTGTTGCAGATAATGGCTAAAAGTCAAGGCTACGGCAGTTATAAGGATAGAGGGAGGTTTCTTCATCAGCTTCTACTGATAGTCATGTCGCCATACCCGCATATCTCAGCATTGCACAAGAACTGTGTGAATACAGTATGTATATAGTTGTGACATAAATCTATATCTCTCTATTAAAACTCTATATAATCTTATATATATTGTCAGAAGGAAATTGATCTATAAAAGCATAGGGCGCCTCTCCCGTCAAAATGAGGGTCAAAATAGACGCCATCTATTGACCGTCGCCGTAAACTAACGGTATCGGGTCGGTGACAAAGCCATTTTGGCCATAGATTTGGCCCATACACTTTTCCAGCTAAACACCTATTTGGCAGATTGTGAAGATTCCATTAGGTCCCGTGTGAATCTCATGGAATAAAGTCCATCCTGGGCTGACGAGGGCCATTATTCCGAAACCATGGTCTTCAGGTGGGCGATTCTCAGTTTTCCAAAGCTGGTGTTGTGGCTTTGTTACCGACCTGAGGCCGTTAGTTTGTCGCGACGGTCAATAGATGGCGTCTAGTTCTGACATTTATTTATTTTGACGGGATAGACGCCTTATGCTTTTATAATCTTATACGAGCCTTTGAAATAAAATCAGCCTCTCTCATGATGATCATCCTCATCAAAGCAGTGAGGCTAGCTCTGCACACCCTGCCCCATCCAACCCATCCAGCATCGGCACTACAGTCTTGCATCGCCTGTGGGTCCGGGTACCTGTCGCTGGTTCACCGGTACTGGTCCTGCCGCTAAATCAGGCCTCTCATCCAGGAGGCATTTACCATAATCGGGCGGCCCCCTGACCTGCAGGGCTGGGTCTTCGGGCATGGCCTAGACGATGACACCCAGGCCATCCTGGAGTCTGCCAAGACGCGCATCTATAGGTACTCCCTCGGCGTGGAACTGAGGTGTGTTCAAAAAGACCCCCTCCTTGTCTGGAGGAGGACTCTCTCAAGGTGAGGAAGCCTTCCTTGCTGCAGAAATTTGTACACATACACAACTATATATATATTCCCCTACACTTTATATACCCTTTATTTACTATTTTATTATATATTTTACCACCTTTGTAAAAATTGATTAGAAGAATCAATAAAATTGTTTGAATTGTCAATTGTCAAATAATTCTATTGTTTGAAATATGGTACAGAGAGGTTGAGTGTATATATAGTATGTCCTTTTTGATGTCCAGGCCATCTCAACTCTCTCATAAGTTGAATAATCACCTGGAGTAATGTGTTTTATCAAAAGAAGAACAATTTCCTGAGGTGTAGAGTTTCTTGTAGGGTTTTTATTTATACGATTTTTCCAGCCTTTCTGTCTTTCAACAAGAATAAAAATAAGGACATATAAGATAACAATTTATTCTCTTATACGTTCTTATATATTTTTATTCTTTTTGAAGGGGGCAGAAATTCTCGAAACAACCTTCTGTATATAGGTCATCTTTTTGTAGCGAAAATTTAATGCTTATAGAAAAACGATTCAAAGTCCAGTACAGATTTGTTATATTGAAGAAACTCTTTGTTCTAAAATGCTTTAGCAATCGTCTTATGATCCTTAAGTCAAGGTTTTCTTGGGTGACCACCGCATACACTTTATTAATAAATAAATTTATTATTATTATTTCCGTGTAGGCAAGCAATAAGGCCACAAGATATTAGTATTAAACAACTCTGAACATTCGGATTTTCCTGGAAAATCTATTAAAGATTTCTTGAAAAAAGCCATGGTCCACCTGTGTTGTGTGAGCATAAAAGAGCTTAAATTGACTTGTTCCATTATATGTATGTTCCATATGTAAATACCTGTTTTCTTTCCTCTTTTCGCTCTCCACTTCTCCCATCCATATTTCCAATTTTTTTTTCCAAATTCATATTCTTATTTTCCATAGGATTATTCAAATAAAAATATGTATATATTTACCATGTGTATATAATCTTTCTCCATTTTTACCCCCTTGTATATTTCCCACTTTCATAGGTTTCTCCGTCTTGTAACCCCAAGGAGAATCCTCTGTAAGACCTGTGTGTCTTAATAAAGGTTTTTGTGTGTGTGTGATTTCAGTATTAAAGAGAGAGGAAGCTAGGAACAGTGAATAAAATATATTTTCTAAAAATTCACTGCAACATTTACAGACGTAGCTTGGTCCAAGTCCATGAACTTTGTTGCCCCCACGATAGGAAACCATCATATGTCAGGTTTATGGTCCTCCAGATGCCTTTGACGGAGTCCCTCAACCATGAGAAAGCAGGGGCTGAACTATCAAGTCTCTATCTCGCGTCATGGTACTCCTGTAATTTCCCGTTATAAAAATGATCATATACCGCCAGTGTAGAATATATGCACTTGAATATTTATCATTAAAGACAAAGAAATTCTCATCCCAAGTGACTTTTCCCCAAGTCATATCAGAAGGACTAGTTAGGTAAATGGGAATCAACACACCTATACTAGAACGTAATTCTGACTCCAAGTGTCAAGGCTGGCACTGATCCGCTGGAAACTTGGCGGCGTGTTAAATTGACAGCTAGCTTGGAAGAGCACGTCGATGTTAAATCTCTTGAAGTGGTTGGGGATTTAGCCGTTCGATTGATATTTTGGATTTGTAGATGTATTTATATATTGTTGATTTGATCATACCACTCGTCGAAATATCGTAATAAAAAAACTTCCGTTTAGATAAAAAAAAAACGTCTAATATATCCGAAGCATATTGGACTTGGTAGAAATTGACGAATCATCATGACCATCGAGTTATGGAACGATAAGAAATATTGTGATACTGATGTTGTTGTTGTCGTGTCCAATGAAGAGCCTCAGATGTCCCCACGTATCTCTATCACAGCAGCAGAAATGTCCACTATCTTGGGTGTGTAAAGCTGCTGCTCTGGTTGCTCTTCTTTGGAAAATGAGTACCGTGGCTACGTTAGTCACCTTGGACCAGAATTTGGTCGAATATTCCAAGGGTCCAAGGGGACCGCAAGGAGGTGTGGTCAGATTTCTCCCCCCCCCCCCCCCCCCCTCCTGTGACACTGATGAAAAGTACAAATGTGAAACGATATATCGACTTTAATATTTTATAAATGACAATCATATATATAGACCTCATGCTGAAATGAAAGAGAAAATAAGTTAAGAGGGATTGGTTCATCAGTAGTGAGTCCCATCGCAAGTTTAACCAAATGTATATTCAGACTGTTCTACAGTTTATACGTTTTAGTCAGCTGGAGATAGGCTTTCTCGAGAGAGAAAGCTTCTTTAATTAAGTCAATAAGAAGAGTTTCGTCGTCTTATGCTTTTTTGTAATAGTGTTCAATGGTCTGCCTTCTCGGTGGACAGTTTTAAGTCAATCATTATATATACAGTTACGAGCGTCATCATCTCTGTCACCGTTTGCTTTTTTTTGGAATGGCGCTCTCCTATTGGTTGGCTACGATCACGTGGCTACGATGGCGCCGCCACTACGCGAGACACTTTGTTTTTGACTTTGCCCTCCCACTCGCTTTTTGGTTTTTGTAACTATTGTGTTGGAGCGGGTCGCTCCTTAAATAAATGCATATATTAGTTAATAACTAAATGGAATCCTCTCTTTCTTTTTCCCAGTAAGAGACGCCTACGGAAGCCAACAGTACATAGACAGATAAAGCACATAGGCTATAGTTATTAAGTACTAATAAGTACTTATTGACATTTATTTAAGGCGCCAATTTATAATTGTAACAAATAGTATTTGAATCAAAACATTCAATCGGGTAAAACACGGGCGTTGCCCGGGTCATTCGGCTAGTTATATATATTCGCGAAAGCCAGCATGTAGGTTTGTCCCTGTTATTCGCATTCTGATTGGCTCTTTACTGTCACGTGATCTTTATCAGCCATTCATTGTGCAGTGATTCTTTAGTTCATAGTTGCAACAAATCTATATATATATATAATTGAATGTCTGTCTGTCTGTATGTTTGTACTCTATAGATTCAAAAACCATACATCCAATCACCGTGAAATTTTGGGATATTATTAGGTATATCCCCGGGAAGGTTTTTGAAAAATAATTTCTTGAATATCCTTAGAGTTATTTGCAGATTTGTATATTTAACTCGCAAGCACCGCCCCCATTGCGACGGAGATAGGCTTAGGTTTTGGCAGGAAGTCTGCTCCACGCCTGATGACCTTGGGTCTTTCAGGACTAATATATTAAGTAAAACTAATTCAAATATTAGTGCTTTATAATGGCTATCTCCTTGAGGTTACCGATTTAAAAGTTTATTTTCTAATTTTATATTGTATAAGAAACATATTTTAAGTATTGTACTTTATTTAAAAAAAGTTTAAATAATTGTGCAAGACGATATATCTTCTATATATATAAAAATGAATGTTTGTATGTCTGTTTGTCTGTATGTCCGGTATACAAATTCGCAGTAGTTCACTAATTCAAACCAAAATTTCCATACATAGGTAAAAGAATACGGGGAAGACGATAGGCTATTTTAAAAAATATATAAATCAATTATTAAAACTATATATTCAAATTATTCAACTTAGCTCACAAACAGCGCCCTCTAGAACGCGTGGGGATCTGACGGCGGCTCGCGCCCATTGGCTGCTTTATACTCTTTACTTTTGTTTAGCTTTTAAATAACATATTTTTTCTCTACTTTGCCTATTTTTATTACTGTTTATACTCTTTTCTTTTGTTTAGCTTTTAGAGATCTGAGATGCCTCCCAAGAAACGCAAACCTATTGGAAAAGTCCTACCAGAAGTGAGTGAAAAAAGAAATGTGCGAAGTGCTGAGACTGCTGTGCAACGTGAGCATCGTCTTAGGATTAATCGAGAAAGGGCCAGTACTTCGAGAGCGGCGGAATCCGTGGGACAGCGTGAGAACAGGCTTCAACAAGATAGAGACAGGGCCAGTACCTCAAGAGCGGCGGAATCCGTGGGACAGCGTGAGAACAGGCTTCGGCAAAATAGAAACAGGGTCAGTACTTCGAGAGCGGCAGAAACCCCACAAGAACATACGGCCAGGATTCTGAATGTCAGGGAAAGAACTTTGGCCTCACGAAACTCGCGTGATAGACTTTCCAATTTACTTTTAGAAGGTTTTAATTATGATTCGTGCAAAAATTACGAACAACACCAAATGATATTGCTGTATCATGTTTGATTATCAGATACAAAATTATAACGGGAAAAAATCCAAAAAGCAGAGACCACGGGTGAAACCAGTTCATTATTTTGTATGCAGGAACAAAATTCTAACAGAAAAACATTCATTCGAGCAGAAAACAAAAGCCAGATCATCTTTCTATAAAAATATCGCTTCTCAGACACAAAGTTTGGAGCGGTACGTTTCACAAGAGTGACATCCACGGCGCCAATTTATAATTGTAACGAATAGTATTTGAATAGGGTACATTTAATAGGGTAAAACCCGGGCGTTGCCCGGGTCATTCGGCTAGTACGATATATAAAAATCAAAAGAAATAATGAGTATCGTTTAAATATAAAACTCGAATAAATATAAATGCGATACTAAAAAATAAATAACTTATATAGAAGCTTTTGCATAGTTTGTCCTGTAAGCATACAAACTTGATGAAAGTTTCCTTTTCTCCCTTTTATTTTGCTTGATACGAACCTCTATTCATTTTTGAACTAGTAGATATCAGATGATAGCCATAGGTCATAGCCATTCAAAAGTTGGTTTAGGTTATCAATCCATTGCGAACAAATGGAAATCTCCACGTTGGCGCTCTCTCCGCAGATTTTTTAAATGATATCCCGTGTCATTTTTTAATTTGAGAGCCACACCTCGCTTGAAGCAAATCGTTTAATCCCAAGAGACTGCGCGAAAGACTTGAAAATGAAACCGCCGACGGAACGTTTTGTCCTCTACACTGACAAAACCACTTAACCAAGCTCTGATCTCCGCCCATAGAGCGTGGGGATTTTGATCTCTTACTTTATTTAGTTTGTTTGCGGGCTGGTCTGGCTTGAGAAAGTCGCCGGCAACATTTTTCCTCATATCTTAATATTTTCAGATAGCATCTCACATATTAATAAAATCAAGAAAAGAAGAGCTTCATTACGAAATAAGTGATTTATTATTTTAAATACAGCTACTCATAAATGTTCGTTTGTGGCAAGATACTATTCCTTTAACTTCCAATTACCGAGGGAACCAATTAATATTGATTTTATTCAACTTATCGAGTATTTTTCAAGGGGGGGGGGAAATGTTCAATTTATCGAGAGATTCAAATTTAGGAGTTTCAAATTATCAAAATATATCTATTATTTTTTACATATGTTATATTCAAATGACATTTATGTAGGAATAATTTTATTGTTAATTTTCATTTTGATGTATTGTATACATTTGATCATTAATAAATTATTATTTAGGTATTAAAACTGCCTTTTTGTTCAAAGACAGCAACGTTTGAACGGGTACAGCTAGGTGGGGCAGATAATCTAACATAAAGTTATCTTGCCAAGTATAGATTCAGTAGGGATTGGGTGTTTTCTAGAATTGTTTTAACAAATGTTCGTTAGACAAACCTTTACTCGGGTAAAAACCGGGCGAAGCCGGGTATATTGGCTAATAGATTATATACTAAATATATAATCGCCCGGGTTCTATTCTAGAAAGAATTATCTTTTTTTAATGAAACTATTTCTTAACATCTCTATCTCTGTAAGAATTTTGTAATTAAACAAATTTTAGGGTAGTATTTAGAAGTATGAAATTGATAGAAGACTTTTAAAATCTCTGTATTGTTGGGGCATGATGCTTGACCTATTTATTCTATAACGGTATATTTTGTCGGCGTAAGAAGGGTTAGATTTAATTGCATCGGCACATATTTTTCGCTTTAATTATTCTCGAATAAAGCTAATGCTATAGTTAGATAATCCACAAACGTCCTCTATAAGGAGATTCCCAGCGAGCTGCAAGGACGTCAGAGCCATAAATCGCTCAAGAAGATGATAAGACATTACAGACATCTAGGAAACACGCGACAGCTTCTTGCCACACTGTGACGTCTCTGGGGTGGCCACATAGGTCGTCTGTCTAGGAAATTCCTATTTCTGGACCCCAAGTCTTCGGACCTGTAATTGTTAATTGCACTTCTGAGATAATTTATTATTATAAATATGTATCAAAAGAGGCGGCAAATCTCCATTTTAAAATGCATCTAAACAATGCATTTAGGTTGATAACACCAGAAAAGAATGTCTTGTACATCAATACCATCCTTCCGATGACACAAAGTTCCTGAAGAATGGTATTCATGTAACAAAACGTTCTATACTGGGATGATCAACACAAATGCATTGTTTATATGCATTTATATTTTAATTCTGCTGTCCTAAAAGCATATATCCATAGTTGCTTTAATACTATTTCTAAGATTCCACCCTTCATTGCAGCCTATATAAGCAGAATCGTCCAATACAGTATTAGAGCTCTAAGAAAAGCGGTCTGGTAGATTAAATTGGCGAAACCGCTGGGAGGATTCCCCACTGATGAGTCAAGCCCTCCCAATATATTTTTTCATCGCCGTAAGGCAGTGTTGGGCATTAAAAAATTATTTTTCAATTAAATTGAAGTGCAATTAACAATTAATTAATTGTTAATTAGAAAAGTGCAATTAACAATTAATTAATTGTTAATTGTATGAATACAATTAATAATTAATTAATTGTTAATTGTAAAAATACAATTAACAATTAAATAATTGGTAATTGTGAAAATTACAATTAACAATTAATCAATTGTTAATCTTTAATAAATCATTTTAATTAATATTTGCCCAACACTGCCTGAGATAAAAAGTGTTTTTATTAAATACAACACACCTTTACCATCGTCAGCTGCAGTTGAACGCCTTTTTTCTTTTGCGACAATGACAAATCTGCCAAAGAGTCACAAATTGTTGGACAGCATGTTCGAGAAGAGAGTGGTACTGAAATGCAGTGTTGGGCATTAAAAAATTATTTTTCAATTAAATTGAAGTGCAATTAACAATTAATTAATTGTTAATTAGAAAAGTGCAATTAACAATTAATTAATTGTTAATTGTATGAATACAATTAACAATTAATTAATTGTTAATTGTAAAAATACAATTAACAATTGATTAATTGTTAATTGTGAAAATTACAATTAACAATTAATCAATTGTTAATCTTTAATAAATCATTTTAATTAATATTTGCCCAACACTGCCGTAAGGATAGTACAAGTTTGTTTTATGCTTAAAAGAAACATTCGTCCTTTGATGCTTCCATTTCTTATGCATTAATGTATTTATATATATGCAAATAGGACTTAACAAGGCATTTTATTAACATCTTTATACAGCCACAACTCTATCTTTGGAAAATTCAGACAAAACCAACCTATTTACCAGGGTTATCGCGCTCATCAGAATAAAGGCACGTTATTACATCCCAAATTACAAGTTTTTCACAAATATGATTAACAAAAATGCTATTTAGATGCTTTTTTTACCTGAATAAATTCGTTCTTGGAGAATGATATTTTCTTTCCATAAAATTACCCTATATATATGTTGTAAAAATGAGGAGCTGACATCGTCGCAGCGGGCTCCTCATCCAACATGCAGTCATGGGCCAGAGTGGGAGGGCACTAGCCTGAAGATAAATAAAGACCACACGTATAGGAACATTGTTACTTTGGTTTAGGGGGTGGCACCCGAGAAGGTGAGAATGGACTATGGACAGTCCTGGGATCGCTGTTCAATCGGGCAGCATGACGAATTAATGATACTGTTCCTTGTGCTGCTGTGCCTTCTGGGCCCAGAAACAACCCAGCTTATGTACTAATGATGACGTCAGAGAGGGCGGACTTTGTTGTCCAATCAAGAACTGGCATTAACAATATTTTTACATCCTGCCTGGGTTGCTTGGACAATGTTAACGACCTGTTATAGACCTTTCTAGGCGCCGCCCTGCCTTACCATTGGTACTTTATTTGAGGCCATTTTTAGGTTACATCAGTCTTTGTTTGAGTTAAAAAGGTGATCCATCAGGCGTGGTGTTTCTATGTAAACATTCATATTTATACAACATTGCAGGCAGTCGAGGTGGATGTGGCAATGATGCACACAGGGAGACAGTGGTCAGAATAAATCACCTGGGACGGAAATCAGAGAGGGAAGAATATCCGAGGTCTAACAATGGAACGACTGGCGTAGACTGCGTCAGTGAGATCTGCCCATTCTAGGGCAGATCCTGCGAGGGTCGAGGAAGCAGTTCCCCCTGAGTTCCCAGGATTTAACGTCCTTATGGTAAGAAGACAAGATATTGCACCAGACAACGTGTTCTCACGAAGCCTAACTTACTTCTATTTACAACTTCCTCATAATATAAGCAATATAAACAAGATGAATTAGCGCGGAATTTGTTATCAGAAATTTAAACTATTTATGATGCGTATGATTCTATTGAATAGAACAATTTTTCTACTGCCCTTACTTCAATGATAAAAATAATGTGAGGTCTTTATTCATCAATGGTGAACTCTTACAGTAGTTTCACCATTATAGCATTTTGCTGTTATTGATGTTACTGATACTGAAGATTTCAGAGAGTTGATCTTTGAGCTCCGTTTGGTTACCAGCACTCAGAGGTTGTAGAGGTTAGTTTTTTTGCCAGAATCGGGGCCATTGGAGCTTGTTTTTAATTAATTAAGAAGTGATAAATCTGGGATTCAGTCACGGGTCGTATAGCTGTCAAATATCGCCAGTTTCCTCCACTCCTTCCCCAACCCATACCTTAATGGTTTCAGAGGTGTTCTTGAAACACTCCTCTTGTATATATATATCCACTGTTTCAAGCCATTCTAAAGTAAAATATAAATGATCAAGACATCGTTTCCTTCACAACAGTAAGGCAATAGTGCAAGTGGAACCTGTGCAGGGATACTCTAGTGTGACCGATAACATTTAAAGTGGGATGAATGTTTGTGCCAGTCTATACAACAAATATTTCCGAGATAAAATACCATTAAAGTAGAACAATATGCTTCTCATTCGTGTGTTGAAGGCTTCAGTCTACACTCATGGACAAAACTTAAGAAGTTGTACCTTTTAGCATTTATATCGGGATTCAGAAAATAAAACTGAAAGATATTTGATAGAGTGACCTTTATTGAATACACGCGAGATAAACGAGTGTGACAAAATTTCTTCGTCTCTTTAAAAAAAGCAGATGAACGGCGATATCAAAGACTTTCCACTTCCTTAAGTTTTGTCCATGAATGTATATACTGAATTTAATGATATCAAAAGTCAAATTAATATACTGAAGAGAGGGCAATGATTAACTTCGGCTGCTTCTTAAATTTATTATTTCGAATTAACTTATAGAAGAGATAATTTTATCAAAACGTTTACACACTGACACATAATGTACACACATGTGAATATACGTAAACAGATATGTACAGCAAGTATGTCATCTCCCAGCTGGTTTAGCACTATTGATTACCGATATGGCTATTCACATGTGTGTACACATCACGTACCAATGTTCACATATGTGTTCATCGCCTTTTTAGCTTGTGTCATTACGTATTTACACATGTGTGTAATTCCATACAATGTCACATATATGTCTTCAGGCATGTAGAAGTGTTATAACTAATTTACCTCGCTTCTTAGCTTGGATCATCACGTATTTACATATGTGCACATATTTACATATAATGCTGCACATATGTATCTTCAGACTATAGCGGTGTCATAAGTAAGTTACCTCGCTTCTTAGCTGGATCAACTCGTCGTATGAGCACACACAATTCTAAAAAGAACAGTAGTTGCGTTATTCCATCAATTAAACCCACAAATGAACGTATTCACACATTTGCACACAGGTATATACACATGTTCACACATGTACACACACACGGAGAGAGAGAAGGTGTAGCAAGTTACCTCGCTTCTTAGCTGGGATCTGCACGTCGTATGTGCACACGCATATTTATAAAAAGAACAGTAGGTGCGTTATTTCATCAATAAACCTTAAATTGAACGTATTTACACATTGGCACACATCTACCACACATGTTCACACACGGAGAGAGAAGATGTAGCAAGTTACCTAGCTTCTTAGCTGGGATCAGTACGTCGTATAGTACACACATCATTCTAAAAAGAACAATAGGTTCGTTATTTCATCAATACACCTTAAATTGAACGTATTTACACATGTGCGCACATCTACCACACATGTTCACACATGTACACACACACACGGAGAGAGAAGGTGTAGCAAGTTACCTCATCTCTCAACTGGATCAGCTGGTATCGATTCCCGATGCTATATTTGGGAGCCGAGAAAGGACATCTGGTTGTGTTTGTCTAATTGATCGCGGGGACCTTCCCCTCCACACGTGCGTCTTCTTGTTTACCTTCTCTGTTGTTTATAGCATTATCTCGCGGATATATTAAGGAATAGCAAAACCGACAGGATGGCCATTTATTTTAATCCCAATAATTCACCCCTATTTACATGAAAGAATAAAAAGGCAAGGAGATCTATTTGCTATGTATCAAAATACTGATACTACAAGGTTGTCCCAAAAGTTTGTAAACACTTAGAAAAAATTAAAAAACCAATATTATTCGCCGATATGTATAATATATTTGTATTATGTATAAAGTAATTGTATTATGTATTATTATGCATAGCAATAACTTCAAGATATACATACTTGGGATTCCCTCTGACACCAACAATAACAACTACTCACCCGGCAAATTACTTTAAAGGAAAAGCACTTACAGCAATTAACGCCACACACCCAATATTAATAAAATCAAAAGCAAAGTCAATAAATTTATCAATCAAACTCTTTGATACAATAGTGAGAGCTGTCCTGATGTATGCCGCTCCATTATGGGCAACAGAGCATAAAGACATACTGGACAATATACAAGACATATTTATCCGTAGGTTCCTGAATCTGCCCAGATACACTCCAGGTTACCTAATCAGATTAGAAACCGGTCGTATCTCATTGAGTGTAACAGCCTTAAAATTAACCCTGAAGTATTGGCTGCGGGTGTTGAATATGAGCAGTGACAGATTGCCACGTATATGTTTTAATAGAACACGGGAACTCTCTAATGCTTCGGGCACACCCATCGGTTTCATTAAAAAGCTCACTAATCTGCTTAACGATAATGGATCCCCTGCACTTGTTTCCTGTGATGACCCTGAAACGCTGAGGAGCGCGATTACAGGGCTCTTAAAAACAGCGGCAGACCAATCTATACAAAACGACCTTACAAGAATGGATAAATCTAAGCTATACTCTCACTACAAAGACATTCACATATCTTTCATGACGGAGGGATACCTTTTAGGGGATTTTCCTTTCCCGGTTGTAAGACTACTCGCACAAGTTAGAATACTTTCAAGTTTTTTTAGAGAAAACCACACCAAGATGCTCTGCGGTGAGGACCCGACTTGTACCTTCTGTAATTCAAAACTACAAAATGAAATCACTCACTATATTTTTGATTGCTCTGCTCTGAAAGAAGAAAGAAGAACCCTTATGCTCAAAACTGGGCAACTCTGTGCTTCACTTCCATCAATAATTGACAATATGACCCAGAATAAGTATATTGCTACGGCGTTTTATGGTTTCCACAAGTCCATATCTCAGAAGAAGGCCAAGTGATACTCACTCCTCACTTTCTTACTGCTACTCTTTTTGTGTTGATTTCTTGCTTCCCTCTTTCTTATTATTATTATTTTTTTTTTCCTTTTCTTGTTTTTTTTTTTTTTCTTTCTCTTTTTACTCTGTATATATCGCTATTTCCGTTGTCTCACTGCTTTGTACTTATGCATACCTCTGGTGAATCCTGTATAGGGTCAGTGACCCTAAATAAAGGCTTTTTTGTTGTTGTTGTTGTATTATTATGTATTTGCCATAATAATATTATTCGCCAAGTAATAAGAAAAACAACATTTTAATAAAAACCATGTCCATGCCCGGAAGCCAGATAATAAAAAAGTTTTTGAAAAGATTATTTTTGCTGGAGGCCTGATATTTTTACTCAATATTGATACAAGGGGTTAATTTATTGAACAACTATTTTTATTACAGAAAATACAATTATATTTTACCTATTTATATTTCAAGTAGTATTTTAGAGAGATCCAGATATTCCAATGTAAGATATATTTATACTCTCGAAAACACATTACTGTTTCTTCAACTATAAGTTATAATATATGAATCCAATAAAACCTAATATACTGTATCTATCCCCAATTGTTACACCTACACGTGGTTCCGAAGGCTCGTTAACTCTTTAATTTCTTCTTGCGATGTAACCTCAGTGAGTTTCCATCAAAAAACGTAAAGCAAAAGCATTTCCTTATTTGAGTTTGATTCACTTCAACTTTCTTGGTAATTGTAGTCAGGCTCACAACCATTCTTGTACGAGATTAATAGTATATAAATTAGAGATAAAAAGTACACATTATATATTACTGTGTAAATTTCGTCATTTAAAATGTTATGTTTATAAAAAAAAAACTTTTGCAAATCCTCCTATTTATTTAGTAAGTATATACACTATTTCAATTCTCCTATATTCAAATTGAATGGTGTCGCTTACTTTGATGTATGTATAGACGCTTCACACCGCATCGTTCAAATTTTTTTTGAAATTCTGCATCCATTTCACTTCCCGATATTTTAATTTAATATGTTGATTTTAAGGTAAACTCGAGCTCTGTGCTGATCATGGGTAAAATTGGCGGATAAAGAATAAAACCGTCGTTCCATAAGGTAATTTGATGTAACAGATCTGACGATTGTGTGAAGTTAAGGTATAACAACCATTGTTTAACCGAACAAGAAAACATTTGAGATAAGCTGTTTGACTTATATTATTGATATACAAATAGAACAATCCTCAAGAATTAATAGATATCTCAACACTAAACATCATTTTAGAAAGAGGGAATCATATATCGCCGCAACTCTTTTTATTAACGCGATTAAGGAAGCTTTCGGGCAAGCCCTTCTTCAGCTAACTATAGTGTACCAGTAGAGAGTGGGCTTCCCATCGGTGTGCCTTTTATTTGGTTGTAGTATTCTCCTGTAAATTTAACTGTTGTGCTCTTTAGGTACACTATAGTTAGCTGAAGAAGGGCTTGCCCGAAAGCTTCCTTAATCGCGTTAATAAAAAGAGTTGCGGCGATATATGATTCCCTCTTTCTAAATTGTCGAAATCCGCAATCCATTTACCATGATTACCATGAACTAAACATCATATTTCTGCAATTTTTCCTCTCTGATGCCTAGTAATAAAAAAGAAGTAAGAAAAGGAGTAATGTAAGTGGAGATGAAGAAATTTGAGGCCACGAACCCAGCTCGCACTTAGTTGCAATTTATTTCAGTTACAGCTTGCACATTATTTACCGATGATGTTTCAACTTCATATAAAACTATCCTTCTCAGGATGAAATTCATTTTTCATAAAACATTCGCTATGATTAATAATTTATAAATTTTTGGCACCAATATAACCTTACATAAACATCGTTGTTCTGTTGAAGGATTTTTCAAAATATCGCTTTGAAGTTTGACTCTCTTGCTTTGCAAAATATATTTATAGTTGATATTCTTCGAAATCATTTTTTGGACTCTTGGATTGATGTCATCCTAGTCTTAGATTTGCTTAAAGCTATTTTGAAATCACTTGTTCTCTTACTAATTAGAGTCTTCAGTAGCAGAAAGACTTGTCTCTAATACCATCTTGAAAACCAAAACTTTTACAGATCAATGTCTTCAGAATCTATTAGAATTTTCTAGGACTGCTTTGAAAAGATTCGTAATTCTTATGTTTTGTTTTTTAAAGAAAATACACCGATATTGACTTTAAATAAAAGTAACTGTCGCACACCCGCTTCCTCAGTAAGCGAAAAATGTCATTAGGATATTTATTCTGACAGGAATGTATTTAAAAGAGATTGTCGCAGGTTCCAGCCTCCTGACTCTATTCTAATTCTGCAAGTTCAGACAGTTGAAGAACGTTCAGAATGTCCCAAGATGGTCGATAGAAAATCTTTCAGGATTTACTTTGGACTTGATTCTTTTCACATAGCAACATAAAAAAAAATTCTATAGGTTTCTGGAGATGAGCTTCTTTATCTCTAATCTGATATAGAATCTGATATCTAGTTGAGAAAGAAACACATCTCCAGAAATCTGTAGCATTAGTTTAATTAATATCCAGGAGATTTAAATCAATTGAAATAGTAATATTGGTTCGATTTTGAATTTTTCTTTATATAGGTCAGTTATCAAAAGATCACTACACATTTGAAAGATCTAAATAAATGAGAATTTGGGGAGAACATATATATATATACCAATCGTGAGTTTTATTGACTTCCTTCTTGTTGTTGGTGTTGTACTCTTGAGTGTACGCTTTTCTGTGCATTGAGTTACATTTACTTTAGGCACTACTATATTCCATTTTTGTGTGGTAACCCGCAAAAGTAGTAACTTTTGTCACCTTCTCCCTACCAGAACCAAAGACCCATTACTCCAACATCCCCAATAGACTACAGAGGCTTATAATAGAATCCATCATATCCAGAAAGCACAATAGCATTAACAGAAGAATAGATATTCCGGAAGTTTATAACATTATATTCCCTGAGCCCACCCCATAATTGAAATTTCATTTTAAGGTTATTCGTTCAATTTTTTTTTTCATCATAAAATTACTATTTATGCAAAATATTTGCATTCAGGTTACTTTGACTTGGGAATATTTCATTTGATATTTTGAATCTTGTCCTATTATAACAGCAGTAGGTTAACAGATGTTGCAAGTCGAAACAGGGTTCGAATCATTCTTTTTTTTTCTCGGGTGAGTCAAAACAACTTCCAATCAATTATATTGAACTGCCGCATTCAATAGACAAAGAGAAGATTTCTTGGCATGTTGATTCGATTTAATTCGGAACATTTGGCCTTTTGACGACTTGGAGTGTTCCATATGTTGCTAAGATATACATTTGAAATGCTTACACTTTGAATTTGTTCCAGAACCATGCATAGGTTTCACTGAAATTCCATTTCAGATAGAGATATGAAATAGATAAATAGAGCGATAATTTTTATGCAAGTTATAAAACTAACATAAACATGTAAAAAAGCATAGGGCTCCTCTCACGTCAAATTAAACGTCAAAACTAGATGCTATCTAGTCACCAACCTGAGGCCGCTAGTTTGCGGCGACGGTCAATAGATGGCGCCTAGTTTTGACGTCTAATTTGACGTGAGAGGAACCCTATGCTTTTTTACATCAATTTCCTCCCGGAAAAAGTTCCATCTACATTTTGGCCATATATTTTCCCCAGCCACTTTGCCAGCTAAGCACCTCTTTGGCAGATTGTGAGAATTCCATTGGATCCCGTGTGGATCTCATGGAATAAAGTCCGCCCTAGGCTAATGAGGGCCATTAGCCCGAAACCATGGTCTCTAGGTGGACGTTTCTCAGTTTGCCAAAGATGGTGTTGTGGCTTTGTCACCGACCCGAGGCCTCTAGTTTGAGGCGAAGGTCAATAGTTGGCGTCTAGTTTTGACGTTTAATTTGACGGGAAAGAAGTCCTATGCCTTTTTTACATCAATTTCCTCTCGGTAAAATTTCTATCTATAACATAAACATATTGGTAATAATATACAAATACATTGTTTTCTATTTAAATTATTATTTAGACTTATAAATTTACATCGACAATTTCTCCCACAATGTTTAACATTTTACAACACACACAGACGAATATGTGTTCTTACAACTGACTATATCACCATCATTCCCTTAGCACCATCTATGGATAAAAATTGAAACAAATTCATACGATACTTTTTATGTGTAAATAAAAACTATTTATATACATATCTAATAATAAAAATAATGAAGGCATAACCTGACCACGAGCACATGTGATTTTTAGATGGCAGAGCGCCATCTAGTGGAGCAAAAATAAACTAAACGTTTATTTAACTTGCTCCGTGATATTTGACCAACCCAATTTCTTGATAAATCAAGAAAACCCATTCACGAACGCGTTTCGCGCTGTTGGCGCTCGTCAGCGTGGAGCAGGTTGTACCACTGAGTCCAAAAATATTTTTGGACCCAGAGACTTTTTGAAAAACTAAGAAATTGTTTTTTTTTTTTGCTCCACTAGATGGCACTCTGCCATCTAAAAAGCACATGTGCTTTTGTTCAGGATATGCCTTCATTATTTTTAATATCAACGCCTGACTTTTTTATTATTTATTTTTCTATTGTTTTCTCATATCTAATACTGCAATTGATTTTTTTTTATTATTGGAGGGAATAACTCCCCAATGGTGAACCCTCCCAGCGGTTTCGTTGAGCTGATACATTTTTAATAGGGCTTGTTGACCCCTTCTTGGATAACTTCAGTTACACTTTAAGCCTCTTCAGGACAATCTGCAGCGAGTTCATGTGCAGGATGGCAGTGTGTACGCTCATCGGGTTGTCTCTAATCAAATCAAATCACTATTGATTAGACAACAGAAAGAAGGTTGAAAAGTAAAGCGTTTTTTTTTTTTTAAAAGATGCGTCTTTTATTTTTCCAATAACAGTTGGATCGGGGCGGTTCTAAGGTCTATAAAATTGTGAAGATCCTCTTGAATCCTCTTGGAAGATTATTACCTGGAAGAGGGAGAGAGAGAGAGAGAGAGAGAGCACAGCTGATATAGATTAGATTATAAACAATTTTATTAACATCTCTCAATGCTAAAAACTCTAAGAGACACAGTGAAGAGGAAACATAACATGAAGATATAATAAACAATTATGTACAGTCGAGAGGCTCTCCCAAAGACGAAGAGTTCTTCAGGATATCCTCATATCCTAAAAGCTTTTTTCCATGTTTTCTTGAATACTATTTCTATGATTCCATCCTTCAGTGTAGCATATATAATCAGAATCGTCCAATACATTAATATAGCTCTCAAAAGCGGTCTGGTAGATTAAATTGGCGAACTGCTGGGAGGGTTCACCAATGATGAGCCAAGCCCTCCCATTTTTTTTTTCACCGCAGTAAGGAGAGTATAAGCTTTGATTTTATGTGTAAAGAAACATCCGTGCTTTAATGCTTCATTTTCATATATATAGATGGCGCGTTATCACCTTATAAATAAATAATAAAACATCATTGTGCAGGTTGGGTTTATGTATATAAAAGATGGAGGACATATCAATTTTCTTAAACCTTTATTTAATGACGTTTTTCCCACCCAATGTCGCCCTTTACAGATAAAAGAAAATTAACACGGTGTTAAATTTGGTCGATTAATGAAAGTCTCAATACAAATGGGTGGCTTTACTCTCTATAACATTCCAAATATTCAAAATTTAAGTTCATAATTGAATATTAAAAAACTGATATAATGTATAATATATAAGTTTGGCCTTAAATACTCATTTCTTCGTTTCTCAAGAAGCCTCTGGGACCAAAAATATTTTTGGTCGCAATGGTACAGCCTGCTCCACGCTGACGAGCACCAACAGCGCGAAACGCGTTCGTAGACGGCTTTTCTTGATTTATCAAGAGATTGGGTCGACCAAATATCAGGGAACAGGTTAAATCAATGTTTAGTTTTTTCTATTCCACTAGATGACGCTCTGCCATCTAAAAAATCACATGTGCTTTTGGTCAGGATATGCCATCTTTATTTTTAATATATAATATTATGAATAAATATCAAACCTTGTTCATACAATAAATTAGCTTATAATAAATAAATGAAAAATATATAAAATAAATAAACAAACTTATTGCGGAAGGTTTTGATGTCTCTATAGAGAGTGCACATAGCGCGTTGATTCAAAATAAAATATAAATTTAGTTAAAACTAATAAATGTCATGCTAAATATAAAAAAATGGTTTTCTTTTCTTTCGAGATTCTGAATATTCACTTAATTTTCTTTATTAGGTATTTTGACTCTGTAATATTTTATAAATCCATAAGTCATATCCCTTCAGGAACATTTTAAAGATATAATTAAAATATAAATTTGAACGCGTTTTGACATTAATGTGTCATGTCAAATAAATCTTCAAAATTACTTCTGAAACCTTTACTGCGATGATAATAAATGAGAGAGTTCACCAAGCATGTATTCGTATTTTATCAATATGGTAAGGTTTGCAGATGAGGTTTTTAAAATTATATACACCTATCCCCCGATTTACACGGTAGATACGTTCCTGAGAAAAACGTGTAAATCGGGGGATAGGTGTACACAGAAATAAAAATAAAATGCATTGACAGGTTAAAATATGTAGTCAGCACATAAGCTCGGGATTCCTCGTGAGATGTGTACACAGCGCATGTATTCAATCACAGTAGCATTTAGTATAGTGCGATAAAAAAAAAACTTATTTGGAAAACCGTGTAAAACAAGTACCGTGTAAATCGGGGGATAGGTGTATTCGAAAAGAAGCATTAAGAACAAACAAACGTGTAAAATTTATATTTAGATGACATTTTACAATTTAATTTATTACTCCCATAAATTTAATATACAATCGTAGATATATCCCGACTATGGATCTACTCTTGATCCCTCCATGTATGATACTGTATAGAATCCTGATAATTATGCCTACTATTGTGACGAAGAAATATAATTTATTATTTAATTTAATTATTCAATATAAATATTTGAAACAGATTTATTATTTTATATTTGTAAAATCATCATTTAGTTGCCTAGCTTGCTTGCTGTAGATAGTTGGGGTTAATTTGTTAATAATTATCGACGTCATCAATAAATTCAGATATACAAAGACTTGATTTCTACGCTACAATATATTATTATATATTCCTTTTTCACTTGTAATAATCTAAATTTCTGCCAATATTACTTATTATTGTCCTTTAAGAGACTGCTTGTTCTGCGAGTTTATGCCAAGCCATTTCTTTATTCTTTCCCCCATATTTGATACATTGTAAATAACATTGGTGATTATTGTTACTATTACTGTTATTTCTGTGTATACCCTCTTCTACTCGGAGAATCTGTATAAGACCAAAAGGTCTTAATAAGGCTTTTTGTTGTTGTGTATATAATCGTAGATACTTTGCGACTCGTGTGGGGTTGCTTATACTGTAGAATCTCCATGAGAGTATACTCACGTTAGAAGATACCTCTCTCTACAAAGGACAGTTTTCATCGCCAAAATGGACATTTTTACTATTTAGCAACTCTAAAGTAAGATGACACCTCTCTCTAAAGAACATTTTGGCTCTGCAACTAGGTGTCTTTTATTTTAAAAAGTCGAATTTCATATTTTATTTCAATTTAAAAGTTCCTGATTGTCTCTCTGTCAGATCACGGAGCCAATAGGTAGCTAGGGATGTCCGTTATGTGTCAGCCTACTCTGGAGATGATATCATGGGCTGTTGCCAGATAATTCGACGAACTTTTATCTTACTCTGGCAGTCAACATACTGATAGCTACTCTGTTCCTACCGGATCTCTCCTGATTCCACCAGTTCAGCCTCCGGGCCGTCTCGAAGCTCGCCCGGGGCGATCGTTCTTGCTCCATCCCCCTTAATACCCATGATTCCTTTCTCCTTACTTTCCCAAATACTCCAACAATTTTTTTTTTAATATTCTCGACTCCACCATAATATAGTTTACTTCTTCAAATTAAAGACACTTCGGCCAGTAAATCTTTTTTATTGTCTCGACGTTTCGACAAAAATCTTTTGTCCTCGTCAGGAGCGAACAAAAATTAAAACATTTGGCAAAGCGTTAAAAATTATTCTAAGGTTGCAAGGGCGTTCTCACACGGTATTTCAAATTCTGTACAACATCTAAAGCACGAGTCAAAAAACAAATATTTAACTCACAAAAGACATGTCGAAACGTCGAGACAATAAAAAAGATTTACTGGCCGAAGTATTTTTAATTTGAAGAATTATGAATGCCGGCCAGGCAGCCTCTATCTTTACGATAGTCTACTTGGTAAATCATTGTTTTAGGGGGTCGGTGGAAGGGTGGTTAGACCATTGGTTTTTCGACCGCTACGCCCCGGCATCCAATCCCACATTTGGCACTTTTTTATTATTATTTAAAAAATGCTACAATGATCCCCGATTCTTGCACAAGTCCAACCCTACCAGCAAATGCAAGTAACCATACGGGGCTCTGGGATATTTGTAAGTGCAAAGTCGAACTGCTTTTCACATATGTAGACATGTGGTGCAAGTATCATCCACCACGCACGTATATTTTCAAAATTTTGTTTTTCAAACAGAAATAATGTAATACATTTTTCTCTCAATATATAATAAATATTTAAACTATGTATATCATAATGTGCATATATAAAAATAGTATTTATTATTAAGTTGCTAACGTGATACTCCATTTGAAGGACTGATAAGTCCGAAAGTTTGAAAATAAAAATTTACACAAGAAACTTCGCTCTGGAAGCTTTATTTATTTTATAATGATGATCATAGTTGGTTGGAAGTTTGTTTGGAAAAAAAAACATGGCTACATCTACTTTTTTTAAAATTTAGTTTCCCACGTATCCCCTGAGGAGAATGACAAGAGAGTCATTGAAACGATGGGATCACTAAATAAAAAATTGGTTGATGTAGCCATTTATTTTTCCAAGCAATTTTTAACATTGCTATAAAAAGTGATGATTTCACCATGTGGAGAAAGAGGGATTCTATATACAGTTACGAGCGTCATTCCTCATCGGCCTCTGTCACGGTTTGCTTTTTTTTTTTTGGAATGGCGCCCTCCTATTGGTCGGCTACGATCACGCCACCTTTGCCCCCCCCATTTCTGTAACTATTGTGTTGGAGCGGGTCGCTCCTTAAATAAATGCATATATTAGTTAATAACCAAATGGAATCCTCCTCTATTTCTTTTTCCCAGTAAGAGACGCCTACGGAAGCCAACAGTACATAGACAGATAAAGCACATAGGCTATAGTTATTAACTAACATATGCATTTATTTAAGGCGCCAAATTATAATTGTAACAAATAGTATTTGAATCAAAACATTCAATCGGGTAAAACACGGGCGTTGCCCGGGTCATTCGGCTAGTGTATTATATGAGAGAAAATATGATCATATAGATTTAACTTTTATTATAGCGAAGAATTTATTATTTTACAACATTTATTATTTTACACTACTATTAACAGAGTATCATTTTTTTTATGTTTATATTTTACTACTCTGTAAACTTCCCTCATTCCTTATATTCTGTTTATCCTTCATAGGTTGTGCTTACCTTGAATAAATTGCTGTCTCATCCCTAAGTTGGTCTTTCCTAATTTTCCACGTGGCAATATAAATAACCTATAATTAAATAGGAGGATTATTTCTATGGAAGGTAGTTTGAAGATAAACGGCGATTATAGCTTAAAATAATGGCCTTCAGGTGAATGTTTTGAAATTTTCAAAGCTGTTGCTATAGCTTTGTAATAGACTTTGAATTTGCTTGATTCTAGCTCTTTATTTTCTACAGCAGTTGTATGAAATTATGTAAAATAGTTTCTAAGTTTACTTCGTGCTCTATTTTAGATTTATTGTATCGTGTTTCTTGTGTAGAAGGGCTTTCATTCCCGCTAGCTAGAGATTTGAATTAAAATTGTGAGAAAATTATTCCTCTGGAAGGCTGATGCTTTTACTTTAAGAATATGTATGTTGATAAAGACAGGCCTACCCGCTTGTCGAAATACCATAAATAAATTATTATTACTATTATCCCTTCGGTAAAATTATAAATAAAAGACATTCGCTGAGGGAAAAGTTTATTTTAATATGATTTGGTGCATATACGTCTCAATACCTTTATCTTTCTTATCTCCACTCAATCATATTAGGGTATCACGCTTTGACAACCATTATGACTGGGTGAAGTAGAATGCGTCTGCCTTTGTCATTAAGACTGAGAAAACTACTCAGTGGCAGGCTGACTTAGCTCCAAAATAAATGGCCGCATCTGACATGAGGAACAGACACCATGTGCAGCCGCTCCTAACATGGAGTACAAACGCTGCCCATCCTGTATCCCTGGATTAGGAGCACTTACAGGGTACTATCAGCCGGGCCAGCTGAGCCCAGGTTTTTTAGTGAGCTTGTTACTGTTCCCCCTCCTCCTTTTTCATCCAGGCTTGGGACCGGCAAAGGCGGGGTTTTTATTACCTTATTCGAAAGATTCATGTTACAAAAAAAAAAAAAAACTCTTCTCTCAGCGAATGTCTTTTATTTATAAATTATTATGTTTAATTTTTTTTTTAAATGACTCTCTTGTAATATAATAATAAACTTCTATAAAAGTTGGTCTGTTTGTGATTGCTAGCGGATATACACAACGTGAAGTTTCAGGATGTCATCAAAGATATTGCTGCTCATTGTGCAAATAGGGGGCTGGACTTTCCAGATTTTATTTCCTATTGGAATTCTCTATCGTAAAGTAAAGGTTACCTGGCCGGCATTCATATTTCTTAAAATTAAAGATACTTCGGCTATTAAATCTTTTTATTACCTCGACGTTTCGCCAAAAAATCTTTTGTCCTCGTCAGGAGCAAACAAAAATTCAAACATTTGGCAAGGCGTTAAAATATATAATAAAATAATTTTTAATACCTTGCCAAATTTTTTAATTTTTGTTTTCTCCTGACCACGACAAAAGATTTTTGTCGAAACGTCGAGGTAATAAAAAGATTTAATGGCTGAAGTATCTTTAATTTTAGGAATTCTCTAGACAGATCTTTTCTCATATAAGATGTAGAGTTATTTTTGACTGTGAGAGGGACACGATGATAATTTACCTAATTGCTGATAGGGATCTAGACTTTGTGCCTGCCTTACTTAAGTAACTTAACAGAATGAAAGATGACGTTTAGTCTCCATATAGAAACAGTAGCAGAATTAAACTATGGAATACACGTAGCTTCCGATTCTGCTTTGACATAATCATCATTTTTTTACTCATTTTATCTCGAGCTTTTTCTATTTCCTTAGATTTTTTTTTACTTTCAGATTATTTTTTCTATTTCCTTTCTATTTTATCTCGAATCAAGTAGTATTTTCCAAGTTATCAATGTATTTTTTCTTCAATTAAAAAAATGTTTATAACATTAATATTTATCACAAAAAAAATTATCACTATTTTAAGAAAAAATGCATCTTCTAATCGTGCAATTAGAAGTTGTGGATGGTTTTTGTTTTAGTCGAACGACCAAGAGATGCATTTTTTCTTAATTTATCCACCTGATCCTAATACAATTTCACTTTTGTACTATTTTTCATATTATACTGATATTGTAGGTAAAGACTGATATTCAACCCTTTTCGACACTTAACCAATTATATATATATAAGTGTAGATTGAAATTAATTTGAGGCGAGAAAAATTTAACACCAAATATAAATGAAGTTATAAGTATTCACTGGAAAAATTACTATAATATTCACAGCCTTATCACTTGTTTACAACATGATTGCTTGTGCATAGTTTATGTGTCTATTTTTTTTTACTGGAGGAGTAGCCTTTTCTTTTTTAAATCAAGTTATTCACTCGCTCCTTCCAGAATAGTTTTTTCATCTATATTTTGTCATAGAATTAGCCTATCAGTCTTACGAGCTAGATATCTCTTTGGTAGATTATAAATAGTTTATGAATCCCTTTTGTGTGTGTGTATCTCGTGAAATCGAAACCCGCCCTGAACTGAAGAGGGTCATAGCCCCAAACAATGATTTCTAGTTTAGCGTTCTAAATTTGCCATATCTGATGTTATGGCTTTGTCACTGATACCCATCTGATAGATTGAAGAAGCGGTCAATAGATGGCTCATAGTTTCTGCGTCTATTTTGACAAGAAAACGCTTCAAGATTTTGCACATAATCCTTGTGAAAGGGCCTTGCTAATAGACTCTACGGGAGAGGTGGTATTTTCCTTATTAAGTGATCAGAAGTTGTTCTAAAAATTCCGATACAATATATTCTCCATTTTGATGCGACATTTTTCGTTTATTAGATTCTGCTTGTCAAACTTTCAAACCGAGAAACCCTTCAATCAACATAAAAGAATCTGATCGACCTGAAAGATACCTAATCAAATGTTTTAAGACCCGTTAAAAGGCGTTTTGGCCTAAAAGTTAGCCAGCAAATGTTTTATGGTCCGTTGAAGGGTTTCTTGGCCTAAAGGTTAGCCAACAAATGTTTTAAGGTTCGTTGAAGGGGCTTCTTGGCCTAAAGGTTAGCCAGCAAATATGTTAAGGCCCGTTGAAGGGCTTCTTGGCCTAAAAGTTAACCAGAAAATGTTTTAAGGTCCGTTGAAGGGGCTTATTGGCCTAAAGGTTAGCCAGCAAATATGTTAAGGTCCGTTGATGGGCTTCTTGCCTTAAAGGTTAGCCAGAAAATGTTTTAAGGTTCGTTGAAGGGCTTCTTGGCCTAAAAGTTAGCCAGAAAATGTTTTAAGGTTCAATGAAGGTTTTCTTGGCTTAAAGGTTAGCCAACAAATATTTTACGGTCCGTTGAAGGGCTTCTTGGCTTAAAGGTTAGCCAGCAAATGTTTTAAGGTCCGTTGAAGGGCTTCTTTGCCTGAAAGTTAGCTAGGCAGATGTTTTTAGACTTTAAGTGTTTATTGGCCTGAAAGCTAGCCAAGAAGTTGCTTTATGAGACTTGTTAAAGTGTTTCTTGGCCTGGAAGTTAGTCAAGCAGAATCTAATAAAGGAACTTTGTCGCATTAAAACGAAGTATTTTATCGGATTTTAAAAGCAATTTTCGATCACTTAATAAATTTACAAGTGTGCGATTCTATCGAATACAGCCTTTTCATTTTAATATTAATATCCTCCCTGCAAAATCCCTGTTGGGAGCTAAAGACTTCCCTATTCTACCATCGAGCAGAGTAATCACCAACACCTCGACGAAATTAATACTTTTAATTCCCTTTCATAACTAACTAATTTACATCATTTCTAAAACCAAATATATACATGCAAAGTCGTCCGGTCATCTGGTCAAAATATAAATATATTAATATATGAAAAAACAACTTATAAAAAACCTAACAATTTCCCCCATTTTAAAGTTGTTTTGATATCCTCATCGGAGGCCTAGAGTGGTCAAGATCCTGGTTAGTTTAATTCTTCCAATTCCCTTAGTTAGAAAAGCTGCAAGATTATCATCAGAACGAACGCGATGAAGTTCAAAGGTACCATCAATAAAGCATTCAAGCAAGAATGCCACCTTTCTTACAAGATGGTTGGATCTGTTCGACACATGACCATTCTGGGCTAAAAAGATGGCCGATTTATTGTCACAAAATTTCTTGGCCTTAAAGTTTCTTGGCCCGAGAATATTGAATAGTTCCTCGCATAGGTCTTGGATCTAGATGCACTTCTTCACACATTCCGTTAAAGCATTTATCTCGCTATCACAAGTAGACAAGCTTACTTTCTCCTGTGATCTAGAAGCCCATGAAATGAGACTATTTCCAAGTAGGTATGATATTCCTGTGATAGATTTAACCTCAGAGAGAGCTGTTGATCTTTCTTTCCAATTAGCATCCGAGTACGCTCTCAGTTCGGGAATGTCTTTATTATATTCTAGACTAAAATGTTTTGTGCCTTTCAAGTATCTAAGGATTCGCCTTAAGGCTCCCATGTGAATTTGCCTAGGATCTTTAGTATATGAAAGGCTATATCGGGCCTGGTTTTTGTTCCCAAATACATTAAGCTTCCTAAAAGCTCTTGGTATCTCTTCTGGTCACATTTTTCCGAAGAATCAAATTTATCTAAATCTTGATTCGGGTCAAGAGGTACAGATGATGGGTTTGAATCCTTCATACCAAAATGTTCAAGTATGGTATCTATGTATCTTGTCTGATTCATGCTCACGAAATTTTCTTCCTGTCTTATTTCTATTCCCAATATATTACTTAATTTTTTACTTTTCTTCAATTTAAACTGGTTCTTAATTATACGAATGGCTTCGTTTAGAACATATTCATTAGAAGATATAATTAACATATCATCAACGTAAAATGCCAAAATTAACCTCCCATTTTGAGCTTCAAAAGTGAATATGCACTTATCAGAACCTAGATGTTTGAAATTCATCTTAATGAGATAATTCGTTAAAGTTTCGAACCAAATTCGTCCACTTTGTTTCAACCCATATATCGCCTTATTCATGACCGAGTTTGATGGTTACATCACCCATCTCTGATACTTTTATTTTCTAATTGTTTGCCATTTCAACTAAAGTTGAAATACTTTTTGTATTCGTCATTTTCAGTCTGTTCGACGTCATGTGTTCAGTAGCTCCACTGTCCAGAAACCAGATATCCTCAGAGTTATTGTTTTTAAAGTTATTTGGAAATAGTATTTTATGAGTAAGGTCTAACGTACTTTGTTTCAGCATACCTTCGCTAATTCTCCTTGATGAGTTGGCAAATCTGCAATTCCTAGCTATGTGTCCTAATTTGCCACAATTGAAACATCTTATCCGCCTGGAATAATTATAATTTTCCTTTTTCCCTTCCGTCCACGTATTCTGATAATTCCTTGGTTGGTCATATTTAAATTTATGTCGTTGTTCTTGCCATGGTGATTTGCATGTATCCTCTTATCTTCTTACCGCAAAAGCGCTATTCGGATCTTCTTGAAGAATTTTACGCTGGTTCTGTCGTTTTTCTTCTAAAAGTAACTTGGATTTAAACACACTAGTAGATAGCTTCTCCTCCTGCTGTTCTAAACTGAGAATTAGTGGTTCGTAACTTTTTGGTAATCCCAATAGCATAATTAACGCCAACTCTACATCCCCAAATCCATGGTGGCACTTTGCCAATTTTCTATGACATTCCATTATTCTCGCGAAATATTCTTTCATATCTTCGTCATTTCTTTTGATAATGTTGAAAAATTCTCTCAGTAGCTGTAATATGTGCAGCAAGCCATGCTTTGTGTGGATGTCCTCCAGTATCTGCCATGCATCGATCGCTCGTTTACAATCACCGATATCATCTAAGAATGAATCTTCAACCGCTAATAAGATGATAGATGATGCCAAGTTATCTTTCCGCTTTTGTTTTTCTGAAGTTTCACTAGGAAAGCCAGGCTCAATTGCATCCCATATGTCCTTCTGAATCAAAATTGATTTAGCTCTTATAGCCCAGGAATAGTAATTATTACCGTCTAGTTTAGGTATTCTCAATTCGTCAGCCATTGATGTTCCCAGTTATGCAAATTCACAAAATGTTTTCTTCTTTGCACAAAGTTCAGTTTTTAAATCTCCTAAATTTCCAATAATCAAATTCTTTTCTTTATCTTAGTTAGCTTTATCTTCTTTAGCCTAACTTAAACTTTTCTTCTTTAGCCCTATATTCCCTGGCCTTATCCTCTTTAGCCTTCAGCTTTTTTTTTCTTTAGCTCTATCTTCAAATTTTCTTCTCTACCTTTAACTTCTAATTTCTTTCTACGGCGCAGTGGAAGCGTTCTGCTGGGCCCATAACCTGTTAGGAGCTAAGACTTCCCTATTCTACCATCGAGCAGAGTAATCACCAACACCTCGAAGGAATTAATACTTTTTAATTCCCTTTCATAACTAACTAATTTACATCTTTTCTAAAACCAAATATATACATGCAAAGTCGTCCGGTCATCTGGTCAAAATATAAATATATTAATATATGAAAAAACAACTTATAAAAAACCTAACAATCCCTGTATCGGGTCAATTTTATTCCCAAATTTTACTCTTCCAAGCTGCCTCTCTGCTCCAACTTCAATCATTTTCTCAACTTTTTTTATCAGATATTTTTTTTTTTGGCAATTTTTAAAATTTGAATGGGATTTCTCGAGTTGAAAATGTATTTTGGTTTGAATATTTCTTAATTTCGCCGTCTCATATACGTCTACCTAGTGTTTTGTAAGATGGGAATAAACCCAGCTAAAAGTATGGGAGGCGTATTGGAATGAGAGAGACCAACGTAACAGGGGAAGTGCAAGACTGATATAAACAACTGCGATTGATAATATCCTGATATTTAATATACTAATTCAAGTATATAAAATTAGGAAGAGATGTTACGATTAAATGAATCAAGTTCCTATTGAAATTATAGTACATTACATATAGTGTATTTCACTTTTCTAGTACCGGGTGAATCTTTAGCTTCTATCCATTTGTGTGCGTGTGTGTTAAAATAAATCTTGCCGTATCTTATGGAACTTTGGTATGATGTTAAAAAAGGCGTACCTGGATCTGTTAAGGAAAAAAAAAACGTTTTTTTCTCAAAATATTTCGAGGGATTTCTCCCTCTTTATCAATTTATATTGCGCGCGCGCGCACAATAAACATAATTAATTTTGAGAATATTTTTATAAATATTTTGAGAATAAAATATTTTTTCTTTAATAGATTCAGGTACGCCCTTTTATATAAATATATACAATGGATCATCTTTTGACTCAAACCTTTGATATTAGTCAATAAACTGCTTGAAATTACATCCTTTTTTTCTTGTCGAAGAGGTAAAGTGCAGAGATTTTTGTGAGCTTTTTAGTTTATATTTAATATTCATCCAAAAAGAGAGGGAGAGTATTATAATTTTCATTCAATTAAAGGCCACCAAAATGGTATTAATATATAACAATAGATTTGTATCCAAAGAGATTAGGTATAACCTTAAATTGATTAAGAAAATTCTGAAGTTGATCTTTTGGCTAGAAACCTCTTGAACATTTGCAGAAGAATTAGAAGCAAAATTAAAATGGAATATCTGATCATTTAGGAAGCTTAATGATTTGAAATATTTTGATATTTATTTTCAAAATTTATATTTTTGAACATTTTCATATTCAAATATGATATAGAAAATTTCATTCACTTCTCAATTGTTTCGAGATTGGAAATTTACATTTGGAATGTTTCATCGGACTGCTTCGTATGAATAATTATCGAATTGAGTACAAGCTTTAAAATATGGGATCATCAAAATCTGAAGATATATCAAAATAAATCACTGAGAATCCATCCCAGAAGAGTGGGCAATCAGCAAGGACTTCCTTCATCATTGAACAAGGTAAGAAGTCCTTACACCTCTGTAATTACTTGATCGAGATTCTTCTTGCGGCTTCACCAAAAGAAGATTGTGATGCACTCAGAGCTAAAGCAAATGTTGACAAGCCATAACATCAAATATCTAGAATTTTGGGAACAGATTTCAGATTCTCTACACATGCAAGGAGTACGCACATGTAAAGTTTAGAGCATCCGTTCTCAAAATATATATTCCCTCTCTACATTTCTTTTATAAAATGTATATTTCGAAGACATATAATGTTATTATAAAATATGAAACCGTTTTGTATTAGCGTTAAATTCTCAGCACACATAGTCATATTTAGGTGACAATAAATATTTTCTAAGTTGAAAAAACTTTTGTGTTTTCAATATTCAAGATTATATACAGTATGTAAAAACATTTTGTGATACTGGTTAACCTTGTTAAAGCAAATTTCTATATATAAATATTGAACAACAAATGTTTCTGTCGAGCCACGTGGCTGTACATGTGTTAGGATAACACTTGAGTATTAAACTTTTTCATTCATAATGTATCTCCTCCAAATGCTTTGGAACATCAAGCATGGATCTACCTCCACAACAATCCTGACCGGCCATGGTTACATTCAGGCAGACCTTGCAACGGTATCGAAAGAAGACCCAACTTGCCCCCACTGCCAAGATGAAGACCAAACCGTAGACCACCTCCTCTTCACTTGCCCAACCTTCCAATACCAAAGATTCCAGACAGCCACTTTCCTAGGTATCACCAACATATGTCCAGCATCCCTAGAAAATCTCCCAAGAAAGAAATCTGCCTGGCGACACCTCATTAATTGGACTTCCACTGGCATTGTATATAAATCCAAGAAGACTTAGGTCAGAAGGACATCCCAGGTAGTTGGCGACTTCTGTACGCTCCAGGAACCTGGGTTACTTAAATAAATAATAAAATAAATAAAATCATAATGTATCGTTTATTACTTTGGAGAATTGGGGTTGGTGGAGTTGTGGTGTAAACCTTCGTTTTTCAACAGCCATAACCATGGATCTAATCCCAGATTGGGCACTTTTTTTCTGAAAAAAAAATAGGTTCAATCGCCCCAGATTTCAAAAGTTCAACTCCACATGTGATTGCAAGTAACCAAATGGGGTTCTGGAATATTTACACATGTTGTGCACTTGCAGTAAAAGCAGTCGCTAACTACTCCCCATGATTATCGTGGCTTGCACCATGGGATACTAGGGATAATGAGAAATATTTTTCAGAATATATATACCCAAGAATTCGGAAAAATATTTATATATATATATATATAACGTATACACTTCATATTTGGTACATAGTTAGCATTCCTTCATTCGAGTCGTATTTTTAAAATCATTAAAGAAATAGGGACATTTTCGTAAAATGGCTTCCGAATTTAGAAAAGTTGCTATAAAATAAGCTAAATTAGAGCTTTTCTATAGATTTATGGTGGAGATGTGTGAAACCAGTGTATAAGATATGATAGAGTTCTTCTCTCTCTCGAATTCATGTGCAAAATAGGGGTTTGATGAAAATAGGCTGCAAGGGAGAGGGGCAGATAAACCTGAGTTTATAAGAAAATATAATTTTTTTAAAGTGTTTACGTGGGCAACTTTGACAAATTGTGTCAAAGTAAGGATAAGTAAATGTTGTGGATATCGGAATTAAAATCCTGTTCGAATTGCGATACAGTGCATCCATGCTGCATCAAATTCGATCCCTTTGAAATGCACTTTAGCTGGTAGAAAATCAAGATAAACACAATATTTCTATCCCATAAAAATAGACGCAAAAGTTATTAGTTATCTTTTTTCCATATCGCAATCACGCAGACTCGGGTCAATGAAAATGCCACAACATCAACTTTGGCTACTTGGGACACCATACCGTGAAGATAGTGCTTGTGCCCTCTCTCGATTTCATTGGTTCTTACTAAGTAAATATTGTTACGTCGCCGTGTCAGAGATGGTCAAATGAACACGAAGGATTGCTATGGGTATCTATCTTCGACTCCTCTTTATTTACCTTCATGCATTATGGAGAACAAGCAAATAACATACATTTATTTATTGTTACAAAAAGCACGAAGTACAAAGGACTATTGTGCTGTGCCAGTATTATTTACATATATATGATTAATTATTTACACGATGAATTAGTAGTGTTTTGTAAATTATTGTACAAATAGTTCTAAACTTAACAAAATTCTCATAAGATAGAGTATATACACAAAGAGAATTTGGTAATGTTTCAAAGTATCTACATACTATAATTTCTGAGGAAAAAAATGGTTCAATCGCCCCAGATTTCAAAAGTCCAACTCCACATGTGATTGCAAGTAACCAAATGGGGTTCTGGAATATGTAAACATGTTTTGCACTTACAGTAAAAGCAGTCGCTAATTACTCACTATGATTATCGTGGCACCTGTACCAGGTGCACTAGGGATAATGAGAAAGATTTTGCAGAATATATATGCAAGAATTTGGAAAAATAATTTTATATATATATATATATAACATACGCACTTCATATTTTTTACATAGTTAGCATTCCTTCATTCGAGTCGAGTTTTTAAAATCATACAGGGAGGATCATTTAACCACGCCGCTAACAAAGAAGAAACACGAATTGACTGCCGGCCAGCTGGGCTTCTTCTTCCTGATTGGTCCGTCAACCCCCCGGTCTACAGGTGGTAGACGGTTTTAGCAACCTACGGACGTCGTCGTAACAATATTAAAGAGACTTGGCTTAGAAGTTTTAAGAAAACCACAGTAATGATGACATCATTGTGATTATCATTATCTAGATGAAAAATCCTTTATAGAAATATAAAAGTATTGCATCTCAACCAAGATTCTATTGGTTTTCAACAATCAATACAACCGTTATTGAGACCTATACAAAATATTCTCCTGAGAGCTACAGAGAATGAGTGTGGAATATAAAGAGATAGGAGGAAATTAGAATTTATAAAGTTAAATGTGAAATATAAATATCTCTAGAACGGCTATAATTATTATATTATAAAATTATATATAATGACTGTATTCTCTTTTATTCTGTTTTTCTTTATATATAGATTTCCATAAATTATGAGGGAGGAAAGAGAAATAGAGGATCCCATAGAAAAAGAGAGAGGAGGGAAATATATACTTGATTAATAATAAAAAAGTCATATATTGGATCAAAATATCATTTATTTTACCAATATTTCAGTTGGCTGAACGCCAACCTTTATCAAGGTATTATAACATATTAATGCCATATTAATATTTTATAATAACTTAATAAAGGTTGGCGTTAAGCCAACTGAAATATTGGCAAAATAAATGATTTTTTGAACCAATATATGCCTTTTTAATTAAATCAACAACAACAACAAAAAGCCTTTATTTAGGGTCACTGACCCTATACAGGATTCACCAGAGGTATGCATAAGAACAAAGCAGTGAGACAAAGGAAACAACGATATAGACAGAAGAAAAAGAAAAAAAAAACAAGAAAGAGAAAGAGGGAAGCAAGAAAAACAACACAAAAAGAGTAGCAGTCTTTTTAATTAAATATTTATATATGGATTGCTCTATTTTCAAAAATATATACATGATTAAGAGAGAGAAAACTTATATAGATTCTATTCTTTTATAAATTCCCCAGGTTTTCGAAACGTTAGAAAAGTATTCAAAAATAATAGTATCTTGGTTGATATATAAATCTATTAAAAATAAAGAAGGCATTTCCTGACCACGAGCACATGTACTTTTTAGATGGCAGAGCGCCATCTAGTGGAGCAAAATAAACTAAACGTTTATTTAACTTGCTCCGTGATATTTGGCCAACCCAATTTCTTGATAAATCAAGAAAAGCCATCCACGATTTTTTTTCTATTGTTTTTTCATATAAATCAGTTTATTATTTACACAAGAGATTATATCGTTGTTTTTGTTTATTAGGCCCTGAGCTCCTTCCCTCAGATGTGTAATGCATTGTGGCAGAATGATCATAGTGCCGCTTACCATTGTGAGTGCTTCGAAACAAAATGGAGAATTCCGAATATTTTATTCGTTTATTTGTTAGTTAAATATTCTCTTGATCTTTACATAAAGTTTAATGAGGATTTTTTAAATGTAAAAAATGTACAAAAGGGAGACAAAAATAAATCCAATTCAGTTTGGCCTTGCTGTTCCACGATAACTGATACAACAATCTATTTCTCTTAAGACAGACCTTATATCCCTAAATATGGGTCAGTGATTAATAATTTCCGTGTTTTTTCAACAATGTTTTAAAATTTGTTTATTTAAATCATTACAACCTAACTGCGAAGCCACTTCTTTTCCAGAATCTGAAGCTTTCTCTAAACTCCTCTTGAACTTAAGATTTCCAGCGCGTCTTTTAGAAACTCTGCGTCAGCGAATATAACCTAACAACAACACATGTTTGTTATAACAATCACGCAGGGATTTCTATAATAAGTTTAAAACATTGTTATAGTGCTTGATTAATGATTCAGTTAAATATGCGCGTGGCTACAGAGTTAGAGCAGGAATATTGGAGTCGTGGTTGCGTGTCTAGGTGATGTGACAGTTATAAATAGCCCGGCCAATGACGTCACATCTCTGTGTAGATAAGGTTACAACAGTTCGGATACTGGTGTCTACATACCAAGGAATCATCTCTCATGTCGTTTTCAATAATCAATACTTCAATTGTAGTCGTGGTTGTCCCCGTGTCTAGGTGATGTGACAGTTATATATAGTCCGGCCAATGGCATCACATCTCTGTGTAGATAAGGTTACAACAGTTCGGATACTGGTGTCTACATACCAAGGAATCATCTCTCATGTCGTTTTCAATAATCAATACTTCAATTGTAGTCGTGGTTGTCCCCGTGTCTAAGTGATGTGACAGTTATATATAGTCCGGCCAATGGCATCACATCTCTGTGTAGATAAGGTTACAACAGTTCGGATACTGGTGTCTACATACCATGGAACCATCTCTCACGTCGTTTTGAATACTTCAATTGTAGTCGTGGTTGTCCCCGTGTCTAAGTGATGTGACAGTTATAAATAGTCCGGCCAATGACGTCACATCTCTGTGTAGATAAGGTTACAACAGTTCGGATACTGGTGTCTACATACCATGAAACCATCTCTCACGTCGTTTTCAATACTTCAATTGTAGTCGTGGTTGTCCCAGTGTCTATCTGATATATGTGACAGTTATATATAGTCCGGCCAATGACGTCACATCTCTGTGTAGATAAGGTTACAACAGTTCGGATACTGGTGTCTACATACCAAGGAATCATCTCTCATGTCGTTTTCAATAATCAATACTTCAATTGTAGTCGTGGTTGGCCCCGTGTCTAGGTGATGTGACAGTTATATATAGTCCGGCCAATGGCATCACATCTCTGTGTAGATAAGGTTACAACAGTTCGGATACTGGTGTCTACATACCATGGAACCATCTCTCACGTCGTTTTCAATACTTCAATTGTAGTCGTGGTTGTCCCCGTGTCTAAGTGATGTGACAGTTATATATAGTCCGGCCAATGGCATCACATCTCTGTGTAGATAAGGTTACAACAGTTCGGATACTGGTGTCTACATACCATGAAACCATCTCTCACGTCGTTTTCAATACTTCAATTGTAGTCGTGGTTGTCCCCGTGTCTAAGTGATGTGACAGTTATAAATAGTCCGGCCAATGACGTCACATCTCTGTGTAGATAAGGTTACAACAGTTCGGATACTGGTGTCTACATACCATGGAACCATCTCTCACGTCGTTTTCAATACTTCAATTGTAGTCGTGGTTGTCCCAGTGTCTATCTGATATATGTGACAGTTATATATAGTCCGGCCAATGACGACACATCTCTGTGTAGATAAGGTTACAACAGTTCGGATACTGGTGTCTACATACCATGGAACCATCTCTCATGTCGTTTTCAATAATCAATACTTCAATTGTAGTCGTGGTTGGCCCCGTGTCTAGGTGATGTGACAGTTATATATAGTCCGGCCAATGGCATCACATCTCTGTGTAGATAAGGTTACAACAGTTCGGATACTGGTGTCTACATACCATGGAACCATCTCTCACGTCGTTTTCAATACTTCAATTGTAGTCGTGGTTGTTCCCGTGTCTAAGTGATGTGACAGTTATAAATAGTCCGGCCAATGACGTCACATCTCTGTGTAGATAAGGTTACAACAGTTCGGATACTGGTGTCTACATACCATGGAACCATCTCTCACGTCGTTTTCAATACTTCAATTGTAGTCGTGGTTGTTCCCGTGTCTAGGTGATGTGACAGATATATATAGTCCGGCCAATGACGTCACATCTCTGTGTAGATAAGGTTACAACAGTTCAGATACTGGTGTCTACATACCATGGAACCATCTCTCACGTCAAACTACAATACTTCAATTGTAGTCTTGGTTGTTCCCGTCTCTAAGTGATATGACAGTTATATATAGTCCGGTTGATGACGTCTCATCTCTGTGTAGATAAGGTTACAACAGTTCAGATACTGGTGTCTACATACCATGGAATCATCACTCACGTCGTTTTCAATACTTCAATTGTAGTCTTGGTTGGTCCCGTGTCTAGGTGATGTGACAGTTATATATAGTCCGACTGATGACGTCGCATCTCTGTGTAGATAACAGGGAGGTTAGAACAGTTCGGATACTGGTGTCTACATACCATGGAACCATCTCTCACGTTTTTCCAATCTTCAATACTTCAATTGTAGTCTTGGTTGGTTTCGTGTCTAGGTGATGTGACAGTTATATATAGTCCGACTGATGACGTCGCATCTCTGTGTAGATAACAGGGAGATTAGAACTGTTCGGATACTGGTGTCTACATACCATGGAACCATCTCTTACGTCGTTTTTCCAATCCGGATCGTGGAACTAATCCTTTATTCTCGTAATCACAATTTCAGAATTCACAAGCACATATTATTTGGGCTATACGCCTTATACAGGATTCTCTAGGACTCGGTAAGACGAAAGCAAAACGAAAAGGTATAATAAAAAATAGAAGAAAAGGAGAATATCAGGGGGTCTCATTTAAAAAATCTAAAATTATATTTGTAAATTAAATTTTATTGCCATCTATCGTTAAAATTTTACACAAATTAAATTTCTGGCAATGCGTTTCTTTTAAATATCATCAAATATTATCTCTACAGACCTTACTGCAATGATATGAGTTATTGAATGAGAGGGCTTGGCTCATCAGTAGTGAACCCTCTCAGCGGTTTCGCTAAATTAATTTGGCGAAACCGCTGAGAGGGTTCACTACTGATGAGCCAAGCCCTCTCATTCAATAACTCATATCATTGCAGTAAGGTCTGTAGAGATAATATTAGATGCTATTTAAAAGAAACGCATTGCCAGAAATTTAATTTGTGTAAAATTATATTTATCTAGAATCGTTGCGCGCCGGGTGTATCTCTTAATTTTACTTAGTAAGTATCCTAGGGCAGGGGTCGGCAATCTTTTGCGTCGGAAGAGTCAAAAATTACAATTGTCAAAGTATCAAAGTTTTTAAAGAGCCAAATAGTATTCGCATAAATAATATTTGCGTATGGAACTATATAAAGAGGCGCATCTTCACATCCAAAGATCCGCATGTGCCTCGCGAGCCGCAGTTTTGCAGACTCCAGTCCTATGGCAACCAAAAATGCCATGGTGGCAACACGATTATTCTATAGTCAGTTTCCTTCTCACTGAGACACTAAACACACATATACCAGACTGGAACAATAGTGAAATACCATAACATCCCCGCGAAACAAGAGATATTATTCCTTGAAAGTTGGACCTCAATAATACACAAAAAATAACAACAATAACAAGCTTTATTGAGATCTTTTGGTCTTACACAAATACTTCGAATAGAAATGTAAGGTTAATGTAGGAATAACAGTAATAGTACAGTAATCAGAAATGTTATTTACAGTGTGTCAAATAAAGGGCGGGGGGGAGGAGGGGCTTAGCATAAACTTATATACAAACAGTGTTAAGAACACGCAGTTATTTATTAAAGAACAATAATTATCAGAATTGACAGAAATATACATAATCAACAGGCATATATATATAGTTATTTTATATGAATGGATTAAGGGTAGATGGTTATCAAAAGTCGGAATATAAAGTTTTAGGAATTAGTTATAACTTGTTAATTCATCCAGTTGTTCAGTAGAAGCCACCGGATTCATTAAGGTACTTCGAATATCACTCGCAGCTTTATAAAATTTAAAATATTTAAAAGTAAAGATTAGGTCAGCCAGCGCAGTATTTAGTCAGCTATACATTTATTAAGAGTTGGATTGGAACATAAGGGAATCGTTCAGCAATTCTTCTCTGTATTCCATGATGAGAGGTCAGTAGGCTGTTAGGTGCGGAATTTCATCTTGTAACAATAGATAAAAAATAGTATTAATAGAAAGATAGAAATACCCCGGGACAAACAAATATACAATTTATTTATTTTTAAATCCGAATCTAGAACAACTCAACAGTCCACTCTAGCAGCACTACGAAAGCTAATATCTACGACGTGAGTTGAGTCGTAAATACGTTTGAAAAAGAAATACGTTCAGCCTTTCGAAATATCAAGTTTTTAAAAATAAAGTTTGTTTCAATTAAATCCAAAATAAACCTCGTTATTAAGCATATATTTAACCTTCAGATTGCGCAATTTTCCTTCAATCGGCTAGAAAGTCTAAAAGGTGATATTTAGGTAGCAATATTGAGTGTTAAAAAAACTTTTATTCTCAATGGTTAAAATTTTTGGTCCGAAATAAATACACATTTATTTCAGAAAGTTTTATCAAAATTATCCAATATGTTATATTTGAAAATGGAAAGAATTGCACCTTCATACCTATACTTCTCTATGAAATAGAATCCCTTCCAATCTTCTTGAGACGTCTTTATTGATCAAAAGATGGCTTTAAATGTGTTTAAAAATGTTTTATAAATAAAGATTAGGGATTGTATATACATTTTAGAATGAAATGTTGAAAGAGAAATATATGCAAAGAGCGTTTTTTCCCTAGCAATATACACTGCGCGACATTAATAATGGAATACCAAGAAAGAGTAGCTAGAAAATTATGCAAATTTCAGGATAGACGCGCCTCACTGATTTATGCAAATGATATGAAATGCGCAGCTCTTGTGCGCAGGTGGAGTAGGATATAAAGGAAGGAAGTTTCAGAAAGGACAATATTTGTGCCGTTATTTCTTCACGGAAAATCTTCGTAGAAATTTTGTTTTTGTTTCAAAAGACACGTGTAATAGCAGATAATGTCAGGCCGTCGTCAACGGAGGCAGTTCCAGCAGACAGATGCTTTTAAGATGGGCATGGTGATCGGACTGAATAGGGTAGATTGGCCCATCGTCAAATCGCAGCTGACACACACCTGGGTGCGTCCACGGTGCACTGACTGTGGAGAAGATGGTTGGAAAAATAAAATGAGGCAATTTATAAGAATGCGGGTGCAGCCAGAGTGATGTCAGCACGCGATGATCGGCGTATCCTTTGACAAGCAGCGGCAGACCCACATGCTACTTGTACATCCTTTCTGCAAAATGTGCAATACACCCTAGATCATACCATCTCGACCAGAACTATTTCCCGTCGATTGGTTTCTAATGGATTGCATTCATGTCGTCGGTAAGAAGACTGTCATTGACCCCATTGAATAGATGCCAACGTTTGGAATGGTGTCGGGCTAAATCGACGTGGATGACGGAATGGCACAGGGTCGTGTTCTCAGATGAGTCACGCTTCTGTTTGTCCAATTATAGTCGCCGTGTACGCATGTGGCGTCGACTTAGAGAAAGGTCCAATCCGGCAGCATTTGTGGAACGCCCCACCGCGCGACAACGCGGAATCATGGTTTGGGGCATAATCGCATACGAGGTCATACGAGGTATGATACCAGGTCACCTTTAGTTTCATTTTCAAGGCACTATGACGGCCCAACGATACGTTGATGCTCTGCGACCGGTGACACTCCCCTACCTTCAGGGGTACCCAATGCTCTTTATAAGCAAGATAACGCCAAAGGGCACACTGCCCCCATTAGCCAACAAGCCCTGCAAGATGTACAACATATGCTTCCCTAGCCACCGTACTCTGCTGACCTCTCACCAATCGAGCACGTCTGGGACATTATTGGACGTCGTTTGTATGCCTTGCCTCAGCCGCGATCAGAAAACGAACTGTGACAAATGGTTGAAAAGGAATGGAGAGCCATCTCTCAGGACGCCACCTGTAGTCTGATTGACTCTCTATCTAGACATGTTGCTGCATGTATCGCCGTCCGCGGTGATCCTACTTTCTACTGAGCCGACGCCGTTCTAGCTCTGTATTATGACTATCCTTTTTGAAATAAAGATCACTTATTATTCGTTCCTGAGTCTCTCTGTTTGCCAAGTTTCATCATTTTCTGGTCCCACTTTCTTGGTGTTCCATTTTCAATGTCACGCAGTGTATAACAGACATGGGGACATTATTCTATGTTCTGGTCGTGTCAAGACAGTTGGCTCTAACTTCGCTCTGACAATGAGGTTTGACGGTATCTAAGGTAAATTTCATATAGAAAATACAATTTGCAAGATAAATTCAAAATATGTTCAATGATATGTTTTTTTAGTAAATGTAATTAGATGATGTGTGTGATAGAATAATCTTGGGACAATATGTTTCTCTTTTTCTGCTTCTGTTAATTTAGAGAGTATATGAAAATATTTCTCTATTTATGTTACATGAGTACAAGTTTCTCTGCTTATAAACATTAAACCAAAACGGGATAGTTCGAGCTAAAATTGCTTAATACTCTTTCCCAATCTACACTCAGTGGATCTCTATAATTATTACAAGTTTTGATATTTGATTTACTTTACAGAAATAAATTTCACTATAAAGTGTGTAGAACGTTAAGATTTTGTGAGTTTTTTTACAAAACATGTATAAAAACTCTGTCCTGGAGTAGATAACGGTGGCGCCGTCAGTGTTGACGGGACACGCCCACGGAGCGTGGTACCGATTGCACGACCTTCGCCCCTCACGGCCGTGACAGACAGCGTCTCGAGATAACAGCCGATGTGATGTGGCAAGTCTGTAATAAGACGAAATATCGGGGCTTGATGGCGCGTCACCTGGAAGTCATTACGTACAGCTACTTAACGACATTCCAATTAACAACGACGAATTCAATAATTTAGTTCGTCGCTCCAAATCAGAAACCAAAAGTTGAAAAATTGATAAACCCCAGTCGTTGGCGTTATGTTTCTCTCATTACTCGGTAGATGTTATTACCATACTTTAAAGATCAATTAACAAAAGATATAGTATTATTTCCGGGAGGATGATAGTCATGTGCAAAGATAACACCTCTGCCTTTACTGAAGAGCACCATAACCCAAAACCATGGTCTTCAGGTTGGCTTTTGTCTGAATTTGAGAGAGATGGTGTTGTAGCACATTCTAACTGTAGGTTCTGTACAGGGGTGATAAACTGAATGCGTTGTTTTGATATATTTTAAACAGGAGAAGTCTCACTTTCCACATTAAAATTTTTTTGTAATAAAGGAAAAATGATTTAAAGGAGATTTTTTGAGTAACAATATTGTAGCGAAGTATTTATTATTTTACAAGCATTTATTATTTTACACAAATATTAACAGAGTATCATTTTTTATGTTTATATTTTACTACTCTGTAAACTTCCCTAATTCCTTATCTTTTGTTTATCCTGCATAGTTTGTTCTTGCCTTAAATAAATTGCTGTCTCATCCTGCAGTTTGTCTTTCCTAATTTTCCACGTGGCAATATTTTTAAAATCCATTTAATATCTATAAATTGGGCGTCCGTGCGGATTTATTGGCCTGATCAAAATTTACCGCTTGAAATCTCGCCCTTATTACCCAATAAAATAATTTCTTCGCAATCGTCCTTCGTTTATTACATATGTACCATGTTAATGCACAGAACTTCCATTAAGAAAGATATACGAGAATGTAACCTTACACACAGTATTTATAAGAAGGTACACTAATATGTTCTCTTAGCGATAGAGTAGCTTAACCAGTTCTGTCTCTCTGCCCCTTCATAAAGCACACATACACCTTCACTCTCTTGTAATTTACAGGGAACAAAGCGAAAATAGCGATTGTAATTGTTACGATTTTGTAATGGTATTTGGCATTTTTATAGTTCTGTAATGGTATTTGGCATTGGTATGGTTTTTTAACGGTAGTTGGCATTGATATGGTTCTGTAATAGTATTTAAACAACTATATTGATATCGGTTACTAATTATGAAGTATAATTTACATATAACATGCATAATGGTATGCAGATCAATTTAGAAGATTTATGGGTTCAGATGTCATAGTACAAAATATTTATATCCATAAAAAGTTAGTCTTAATAAATAAACATGCTTGGGATAGGTACTTTTCAATACCTTATTATGATTAAATCTCGCAAACATTTTTTCCTAAGCAATTGTAGTTCTAAAGGTTATTTTCTTTACCATTTTTAGCTTTAATTTCAAACAATTTAGTACTCTTAGTTTGACACTGTTAGAATCTAACAAATAGTGTCTTAGAGAAACTTCATTATTCAAGCGAATGGGTACTCTCTTTTAACATTTAACATTTTATATATTTTTTATTTTCAAAATTCATTTTGAATGTGCGATTTTAAAATTTTTATGTGTAGACCACTCGTGGGCCTTCTAAGTGTTTGATTAACTCAGCTAGTTATGCATTTAGAAATTATGAAGTCTGAAAAACAAATAGCTTTTATCTTTGTAGTATAGTGTAGAAATGTAGGGTTGTATATCCATGAGTGAAGATACTGTAGAAAATTCTCTTGTGAAGAACAGTTGACGCGTCAAGTCAGAGTTGCCGAGCAAATAACTTAATTTTTAACATCCCTATATGTACAATCAGAGATTTTTGGCTTGGCTTCTCCAGGATCTTCCCAAGTAAATATTTGCAAATGCAATATTGTATTAACTAAATTATTTATTATCATTATCTATAGTGTATGATAGTAGCAATACAAATTATTAATATATAAACACTAAAGCTAATTCTTATAATATTTGGAAATAACATACATGTAGAATAGTGTGAAATATATAAGTGATGTGAATTTAAGAAAATGAAATTAAGAACAATACACTGACTGTGTTTTGTAAATATATAATTAATCTTTATTAAATTTAAATGTGTGTGATAAATAAATAATTATAATTAAATAATAAATATATAAGTTGTAGTTTATAAAAGATAAACAACACAACATATTTGGCGACGAGGATTAAAAAAAAATAATAATAAAATAAGCGTAACAGAAGATGGCAAATAATTTGACGTCTCCATTACCGTTGAACCTTAATGCTACAGATTTGTATTCCGAGTACAAACATTGGATGAATTCATATTTAATTTATGAATTAGCAAGCGGTGTTTCAACAAAGAAAGATGACGTTAAAAGGGCAACACTTTTGCATTGCCTTGGACCACAAGTCCAAAGAATTTTCTTTAATTTGCCAGAAGAAAAAGATACGTATGAAAAAGCAAAAGAAGCTTTAACTAAATATTTCACACCACAAAAAAATATTGTATCAGAACGATTTAAATTTAGGCAAAGAAAACAAAATACAGATGAAAATATTGATTCATATGTCATTGCCCTAAGAGAATTAGTCAAATCCTGTGAATTTGGAAATTTAGAAGAAGACATGATCAGAGATCAGATAATAGAAAAATGCTATAATAGGCAATTAAAAGAAAAGTTGTTGCAACAAGATAATTTGAATCTTCAAAGAACAATTGAGATATCAAGAATGTTTGAAACAGCCAAAGAAGAATTTAGAGTATTGACAAATGAAGATATGACCTCAATAAATAGAGTAAACTATAAAAATAATTTCCAAGCAGCTAATGAATCAACTGTTAAAGGACCAAAAGCTCATAATGTGTACCATCAAAAAGGAAGCACCTCCAAGGTAAGTGCACCTAATTTGGAAGAATGCTATAGATGTGGCTTAACTACACATCCTCCATATAAATGTGGAGCTAGAAATATGAAATGCACATTTTGTAACAAGATGGGTCATCTTAATAGAGTTTGTAGAAATAAAAATAAATATAAAAATAATGAAGGAAAGAAAAGAAATATTCAAAATATTTCAGAAAATAATGAAGACTCAGATGAATACACTTTCTTTTTAGGCTCTGATAACAAAGAAAGTATCTATATAGATGGAAAGGAAATAACAATGACTATTGATACAGGTAGTGATACAACATTCATAGGACTTGAAAATTTGAAAAATATTTTTCCTAAATCTCAAATGCCAACTTTAAATGGTACAGAAAGGAAATTTTATGCCTATGGACAAACTTCACCTCTTCCATGTTGTGGATATTTCTTTGCAGATGTTTCATGGGGTGAAAGGTCTATAAAGGAACAGATTTTTGTGATTGAAGGTAAAGCAGAACCTCTTTTAGGAAAGAAAGCAAGTTTCGAATTAGAAATTATAAAGCGTGGAACAAAAATAAGGAATATTCAACAGGAAGTTATTCCGAAGGATATATATAATTTGATACAAGAAAACATGAACCTTTTTCAAGGTCAAGGAAATGTGAAGGGTTATAGTCAAAAAATAACTCTAAAAGAAAATGTTACTCCTGTAGCTCAGAGATGCAGACATTTTCCATATAAAATGGTAGAAGCCATCAATCAAGAGCTAGACAAAATGATAGAAGATGGCATTATTGAGGAAGTCCATGAAGCTTCTGAATGGATCTCAAACATTGTGGCAGTTCCAAAAAAGGGTACTGAAGAAATCAGACTATGTGTTGATCTGAGAGAAGTGAATAAAGCCATAGTTAGAGAGAGATATCCTATACCAACAGTTGACAATATATTGCAAGCATTGCAGGGAGCAAAAGTTTTTGCTAAACTTGATGCAAAGAAAGGCTTTTGGCAAATTGAACTTGATGAAAAGTCCAGGCCATTGACCACCTTTATTACACCCAGAGGATGCTACAGATTTTGCAAAATTCCTTTTGGACTTTGCAGCGCACCTGAAGCTTTTCAAAAAGCTATGAACTCAATATTGTCTCATTTAGAAGGAGTGTTATGCTACATAGATGATGTGATTGTATATGCGCAATCTATAGAACAATTGGATCAAAGACTGAAAAAAGTATTTGAAAGATTTCAACAAGTTGGACTCAAACTAAACAAAAGTAAATGTAAATTTGCTCTAAATGAATTGGAAATATTAGGCCATATTGTTAGTAAAGATGGAATTAGACCTGATCCAAAGAAAATAGAAAGTGTTCTAAGTTTTTCAAAACCTGAAAATGTAGATTCTCTAAAATCATTTTTAGGTACATGCGGATTTTTAAGAAAATTCATTCCAGACTTTTCAAAGTTAGCCGAACCACTTAATAATTTGACAAGAAAGGACATAAAATGGAAGTGGAGCAAGAAAGAAGAGGACTCATTCAGAAAATTGAAAGAAGCTCTTACAAAAAATCCATGTTTAGCCTATTTTGACATGAATGCACCTACCGAAGTAATTGCTGATGCTAGTCCTGTAGGTTTAGGAGCTGTTTTACTACAAAGACAAAATGATGGAAGCAAAAAGCCAGTGGCCTATGCAAGTAGATCATTGACTAATGTTGAGAGAAGATACTCACAAATAGAGAAAGAAGCTCTTGGGTGTGTGTGGGCTGTTGAGCATTTCAATGACTATTTATGGGGAAATAAATTTGTACTTAAGACAGATCATAAACCATTGATTTATATGCTTAATCCCAAGAAGGCAACAGTCTTGCCACCAAGAATTGAAAGACTTAGTTGGAGACTTCAACCTTATGATTATGAAATAGAGTATCTTAAGGGCAAACAAAATATTGCAGATATATTTTCAAGAAAACCTTTAACAAATATTTCATGTGAAAATATTGTTGATGATTATGTAGAAAAAGTACTTTCCATATTTTCAGAAGAAATGAAGGCAATTTCCCTCAATGATATCAAGAAGCAAAGTGAAGCAGATCCATTTTTCAAAATTCTAACTAAAATAATTCAAACTGGAAATTGGCCATATCAAATTGATGATGATGAACTTAAAATTTTGCACAAATTTAAGGAAGAACTTTCAGTTTATGATAATCTCATTTTAAAAGGAAAGAGAATTGTTATACCAACAGATCTTAGAAGAAATATTTTAGACTTAGCTCATGAAACTCATCAAGGGATTGCTAGAACTAAACAAATTTTAAGAGAAAAATACTATTGGCCCAATATGGACAAAGATATAGAAAGACGTATAAAGAATTGTTACATTTGTGAAGTCAATCAACCTTTAAGGCATGACCAACCTTTAACAACCATACCAATACCTCCTAGACCATGGTATAAAGTAGGAGTAGACTTAGTTGGACCTATTGATTCAAAATATATTTTGACACTTATTGATTATTATTCATCGTTCCCGGAAGCGATTATAATAAATGATATTTCTTCGAAAACTATAATTTCAAAATTAAAAGAAATTTTTGCAAGATATGGATTTCCCATTGAAATAGTTTCAGATAATGGTCTTCAATTTGTAAGCAAAGATACTGAGCAATTTTTTATGAAATCAGGTATAAAACATATAAGAGTGTCACCATATTATCCTAAAAGCAATGGAAAAATTGAACGTTTCCACAGATATTTAAAAAAGCAACTTATTTCAGTAAAATTGCAAGGAAAGGATTGGAAAGAAGAACTTCAATGTGTTCTAATGGCATACAGGTCGACTCCACACCCTTCTACTGGGAAAACACCAGCATTATTGCTTTTTTCCAGGGAAATTAGAAATAAGCTCAATGATATAAATGACAATGATTCTCTTATGGATAAAGAAGTGATGGAGCATAATCAAGCCTATAAAGAAAGAATGAAGAAGTATGCTGATAGCAAGAATAAGGCCTTGCCTCATGACTTCAAGAAAGGTAATATTGTTTATGTCGCAAACACTGAAATGAAAAGCAAGTTGACACCAAATTATGACAACCAAAGATTTATCATTCTAGAGACTATATCTCCAAATTCATTCAAGTTAGTCAATACTGAGACAGGTAGATTTATCATTAGGAATGCAAAGCATTTAAGACATGCCAATGTCTTACAAGATTTTAACAAAGGAATTGATTTGAATACCACTTTGATTAAGACTCCAGAAATTAGAATGGAACTTCCTAGTACTTCAAGGTATCTACCAGAACAAGAAGCAACCTTAGAAGATATTGTACCAGAAGAGCAGATTGCTATATCTGATATGGACTGTTTATACCCAAATGAATCACCTAATGAGAATGAAAACAAGACTGTCATCACTAGAAGTGGAAGACAAATACATGTTCCTTCTAGATTTAAGGACATGATTAGATACTAACTAAACAAGGGAGGAATATGTAGAATAGTGTGAAATATATAAGTGATGTGAATTTAAGAAAATGAAATTAAGAACAATACACTGACTGTGTTTTGTAAATATATAATTATTCTTTACTAAATTTAAATGTGTGTGATAAATAAATAATTATAATTAAATAATAAATATATAAGTTGTAGTTTATAAAAGATAAACAACACAACAATACATATATTTTACGATGCACTAGCGCGCCATCTGTTATCAAATTACAAAACTATTTTAGAGGCGTAATATTCTTTTTAAAATAAAACAATTTCTACTGTCCTTACTGCAATGGAATTGCAGTAAGGACAGTAGAAATTGTTTTATTTTAAAAAGAATATTACGCCTCTAAAATAGTTTTGCAATTTGATACATATAGTTATAATAAAGCTTCTTATACATGATAAAATGATAATATTCAAGGCCCAAAAATTACCAAATTTATATCTATTTTATGCTAACTTCATTTTCATAACAGTGAATTTTAACTCTTCAATAATATAAACTTGAATTTAAAGTTTATCATTGAATTATTTTACAAACATCGAGACATGTATTTAATTTGGTGGTTTTAAGTAGAGAACCAACTAAGGGAGGATTTTTCTCACTGCATATAAGTACTCTATATACGATTTAATGGGTATCTACTTTGTTCTTATTGTTTATGTACTTTGTGCCCCTACAGTTTAAGTACTTTATAAGAAATGAAAGTATTTAGCACGATTTTTTTCTTTTTCAACTAAAACATATTGTTACTGTCTTTACTGCGATGGTGATCTAAAAATATAAACCACTTAAACAAATAAATAATTATAAACACTTGCATATTTGATTATGTGAAAAATAAGAAAAATAGAAAAAAGTCAGATGTTGATATTTAAAACAAAAAGGCATATCCTGACCGCTCACATGAGCATTTTAGATGGCAGAGAGCCATCTAGTAGAATAAAAAGCAACTAACGTTGATTTAACTTGTTCCATGATATTTGGCCAACCTATTTTCTTAATAAATCAAGAAATGCCAACAATATACGCGTTTCAGTCTGTTGATCCTCGTTAGCGTGGGGCAGGCTCTACCTCAATGACAATTTTTTTATTATTTTCTATTTCTTAATTTCTAAAGAAGTCTCTTGAACCAAATTTTTGACCATTGGGGTACAGCCTGCCACACGCTGATGAGGGCCAACTTCCAAAGATGCGTACCTTGAGGTGGTGGACTCGATTGGAGCCGATCTGCAATCTAGTCCAAATAGACAATAATATCACAGTCTCTTATAGCCGTTCTTGTTATTTCATAGTTTTCCTACCTATTAACTGAAGTTAAAAAAATCGATTTGTTTATCTGTCTCTTATAGCCATGCATTTTTACATAAAATAAGTATTTAAATTATTCTATTGTGTGCACCTTTATTATTTTTATTATTTTCTGTTTAATATAATACAAATTATAAAATAGGATTACTGAGAAATATGCTTTTAAAAAGAATTACAAACTTTGTTTGTACAGAAATCTAATGAATTCTCTTGAAATTTAAATATATATATATTTATATGATTTGATATATTTAAATATCAAAATTTATAATTTTAATATTTCAAAAGAATGGTTCATTTAAAGTTTTTGTCAAACAAAACTAATATATAATACAATATAATGCGGCTTATGATTGTAGACGCTTGACAAGTTTCTCCGCAAATGTTTCTTTTGAACGAAAAATTGTAATTTATTTTAGGGAGACATAACCACTATTTCTATCTGAAAATTTTATTTTATCTTAAAATATTCCGTCTAAAAACTAATATAATCTTTTTAAATAATTCATTGATGTTTACCTCGCGATCTTTCTATCGCAACTTTTGACCAGTTCATAAGGATGTTTATAATTTTCAAATTCAAACCACCTAAAGTGGTAAATATGAGGTTGAGTGACAACTCTAGATATTAATGGCAAATGTGTTCACTTAACTGCAATTTATCGAAAAAAGAAAATGACTATAAAACCCAGTACTTACCTACTATATCATGCAACAAAAATAAAATTTCGGATGAAATTTTAACAGTTCACGGCGTAGGAAAATGTGAAATTGTTCCAGACAAAGCTAAACTCATTGTTTCAATATCTTGTCAAAAGAAGACAGCAGACGAAGTTGTTAATAGTACAAATAAGCGATTTGATTATGTTTTGAAAGTTTTAAACACTTATAAAGCACAGGTATTGTTGTTTTATTATTATTTTTTTCACAAAAAGTTTAAATCCAACTAACTAATCCACTACTTTGTTTATTATTTGTTTTTTTTTCCAACAAGCAATTGTTATCCATTTTCAAATTGTATGTTATATAATTAATTTATTTTATCATGTTCAAGGTTGTCTAAAATTTAAATTGAAAGTTAAATCAGTTAAATATTGGCATATATAGAATAGAAACATATATTGGTGAAATACTCATTTCAGTGAATCATTGATGATTATATTATTCTATGCTAGGTCTACCTGCGGTAAACAAACATAGTTCAATTTTATAATCAAACTAACCTAACTACAAATAATATATTTCTGTGAAAAATAGACACTTCGGAGAGTTTTTTCATTTTTTCTATGTTTCAACAAAAATCTTTTGTCTTCGTCAGGAGAAATAAATAAAAATAAAGCATTTGGCAAAGCGTTAAAAATTGTTCTGAGATTGCAAGGGTGTTTAACGCCATGCCAAATGCTTTATTTTTATTTATTTCTCCTGATGAAGACAAAAGATTTTTGTTGAAACGTTGAGAAAATAAAAACTCTAACTGGCCAAATTGTCTATTTTTCACAGAAATATGAATACCAGCCAGGCAACCTCTATCTTTAGAAACATAATATAACCCAAACTAATCAAACATAACCTCTTCTTCCTTCTTTCTTATCTCCACTTAATCATATTAAGGTATCAAGCCTGTAAAGTTTGAGACTTTTGATGGTATCTGCCGGGGAAGAGTAGAGCTCATCAATGGATGAGTCAATACTGTCAATAATGTGTTTTGGGGTTGCAGGTTGAGAATTGCACTTAGTATATAGTGGGAAAACCTTGCAACCATTCTGGAAACCTAAAATATCCTAATTAACCCACTGAACCTAACCAAACAAGGCACCTTGCTACCGATGGTTTGAAGAAATGAGTTACTCATCCATATATTGGTATGGGAGCTCAGAAACTATCTTGCCATTCATCTGACATGCTTCCATCAGCTAATCAGAAATGGGCTTTTATAGATACAAGAAAATAAGACCTAATCCAAATAATTTAATAGTGTGTGATGTTTCGGTAACAGCATTGTTACCATCATTAGACAAAAGAATAAATGTTATAAGAATAAATTGTTTATTCTTTTGTCTGATTATGGTAACAATGCTGTTACTGAAATGTCACACACTATTAAATTATTTGTATTAGGTCTTATTTTCTTGTATTTATAATCCAAATTGTGCTTTATCATGGGATTTTATAAGTTGACAGAATGAGGATAAACATGGCAAGACATCTTACGTCTCCATTAATGTATAACCACAATATAAACCCCTTGGCAGAGCTGGCTGCTATAGGGCGCGTCCCCAGCTGGCGGATAGAGGAACGACCTTCAGATATGAAGGCCAGCTGCGAAACAAGCAGAATAACTCTGACGAATAAGCAGTCGCAGACCAACAGCAGCATTGTTAAAAGAAGAGTAGACCTCTTTAAAAATCCTGACTTCAATTGACCCGGTTGATAGACCTCAGCAAGGGTCCCACTCCACCAGGGATACGGAGGAGCTGCGTCTGTACTCAGGTTAGAGTCGGCAGCAAAGGCGTCTGCTTCCATGTTAGGGACGACCTCAAACTACAGGCAAAGTCAGACTTTCACCAAAGTGTGCCAGGATCATGGTGCCATGATCAACGAAAGCTGCACCCCTACACCCCATTCCATGAGATCACAGCTCGAGGAGCATGAACTCATGGAATTCTGTAATCTTTACACAAGGGGATAAGAAACAACAACAACAACAATATAAACACAAGGTAATAAGACCAAATCCAAATAAATAAATAGTGTGTGACATTTCGGTAACAGCGTTGTTACCATCTTCAGACAAGATATCAGATAAGAAAATAGTTTTCTGAGAAACACAGAATATTATTTTTAGTATTAAAAGTGGAAAAAACCCACTTTTTTTTCAGATATAATTAAAAGCATATCTATAAATATCATTGATATTTCCTCTTTCTTCCATTCTGTTAATTATAGCACATTTCTTTTGAATGAAAAAGGCTTCTTTAAATTATCTGTAACCACAGGTATTTAAAAATTAATAATTAAATTTTGTTTAAAAAAAAATCTGTATCGACAAGTTAGAATCAACCAGCCAATCAGAGAATTCCCTGAGGTCGAGGCAGTGATATGTAGAACAAACCAATCATAGCCTCTGTCTACATTGTGCGTCACCATGACGTCAAAACCAATGAGAGGCTTAGTATCAGATTGGGCCAAATGTCTAGTGCTCTCTTCCCCACAAATAAAAAATATGCTTTGTGATATTTATCCTATATCCTACTCCCCCTGTTGAAGAGTACATGTTTTGAAGAGTACCCTTTTGAAGAGTAAAACATTTTAGAATGTCATCATGGCAAAGAATTTCTCTATAATACTATAAAAAATAGTGCAAGTAACCAAACAGGGCTCTGGAACATTTGTGTGTTCAAAATTCGAACTGCTTTTCACATGTGTAAACATGTGGTGCACTTACAGTAAAAGTAGTCACCAACTACTACCCATTTATGATTATCATGGCCTGTACCACGTGTACTAGGGATAATAATAATATACTGCGGGGGCATTTATTCCAGGTACATCTAGTACTGGTGGTCAACGTGGTTATACTGTAAGGACATACTTGTACATATTTCTGTTAACATTCATGTCAAACCTCACAACCACATTACTTGGAACCAAGAGGTTGTTGTTATAACCATGGTTTAAACAATTGAAACTTTATAATTATGATACTATAATCAATCGTTATAAACAAGTTCCACTATTAAAAGAAAATAAAACCTAATCCAAATTATAAATTAATAGTATGTGACATTTAGGTAATAGCATTGTTACCAAAACCTCACACACTACTAATTTATTTGGATTAGGTCTTATTTTCTTGTAGATATAATCTACTAGCCGAATGACCCGGGCAACGCCCGTGTTTTACCCGATTGAATGTTTTGATTCAAATACTATTTGTTACAATTATAAATTGGCGCCTTAAATAAATGCATATGTTAGTTAATAACTATAGCCTATATGCTTTATCTGTCTATGTACTGTTGGCTTCCGTAGGCGTCTCTTACTGGGAAAAGGAAAGAGAGGATTCCATTTAGTTATTAACTAATATATGCATTTTTTTAGGAGCGACCCGCTCCAACACAATAGTTACAAAAACGAAAAAACGAGTGGAGGGGGGCATGATGGGGCTGAAGGGGGGGCCAAGGTGGCGTGATCGTAGCCAACCAATAGGAGAGCGCCATTCCAAAAAAAAAGCAAATGGTGACAGAGATGAAAAATGAAGAATTAAGAACGCATGACGCTCGTAACTGTATATAGAATAATCCAAATTGTGCTTTATCAGAAGTTCCACTGTATTTTGTAAATTAAGCATATTTTTTAAAAATTTCATAGCAGTTGCCCAAATATGTAGAGTAATTAAGTGAGATCCAAACTGGCCTCTCAAGTCAATTTTGTTCCCTGAGGGAGTTTTGTGTCTAGCCACATGATATATATATTGGATGAATGAAACATATAATTTGATCCAAGATGGGCCTTTTTTAATAAATGAAGTATGGATTGTACCATTTTTAAACACACAACCTCATATGTAGAAACAAATAAAACTATTAAGTGCACAATTATTTCTTTTTAAAATAAAATAAATTTCTTTCTTTACTGATAAAGTACAATTTGGATTATAGATTATAATAAAATAAGACCTAATCCAAATAATTTATTAGTGTGTGACGTTTCGGCAACAACATTGTCACCATCATCAGACAAAAGAGTAAAATAAACATTTACTCTTTTGCCCGATGTTGGTGACAATGTTGTTGCCGAAACATCACACACTAATAAATTATTTGAATTAGGTCTTATTTTCTTTTTTTTATTCTTTCTTTATTGTAATTAAAAAATATTTGGAGGGCTTGGCTCATCAGTGGTGAACCCTTCTGACAGTTTTGTCAATTTAATATACCAGACTGCTTTTTTAGAGTGCTAATACAGTAGAACCTCTATGAAAGAACACTCCTGCTAGAGGACACTTCTCTACAAAGGACAGTTTTCATTGCCCAAGTTACCATTTTTATTTATCAACTCTCCAGTAAGAGGACACCTCTCCCTAAAGGACACTTGGCTCTGTAACTAGGTGTCTTTTACAAAGAGATTCTACTGTACTGTATTGGACAATTCTGCCTTATATGCAACACTAAAGGGTAGAATCTTTTTCATTGCAGTATGTACAGTAGAATTTTTTTTTTATTTGAAGAAACATTTATTCTAAATAGTTTTATTTCTTATTACAGTAGAACCTCCCTGTAAAGGACAACTCCTAATTGCAGAGCGAAAATGTCCTTTAGGGAGAGGAGATGTCTTCTTACTAGAGAGTTGCTAAATAGTAAAAATGATAATTTTGCAAATGAAAACTGTCCTTTGTAAAAAGGTGTCCATTAAAGGGAGGTTCTACTGAATATAGATGGTGTGTTGTTGCCTTAAAAATATAGAAGCAGTTTGCTTTTTTGCACTTACAAAACAATTGCCTGTTCCTACTGTTGAGGTTGGACTTGTGCAAAGGCCAATGAGATTATATTGGAATCTTGTTATAACTGTCTCTTTTATAACAGCAACTTAGGACATGATAGTTCTAAACTCCCAAGTCCTGATTATTTTTACTATGATTATAATAACATAATAATTATGATAACAGTCCCAAGTGTGATGCTCTTATAGTGAGAATTGATTGTGGTGCTTATCTCCATGGTTAAACCAATTCCTGAAGTCCACTCCTCTCCAATTTTGCGATGGTAGTTATAGGCCTGGAAAATAGGTCCTCTATTGTCAGTTCTGAGCATGACAAATTGTAGTTTTATTAATGAAAACTGCTCAATAAATGTTTGAATTTTGTTTAGTCATTAAATATACAGTTTATACCATCAGGCCATCACCCTCTCTAAGTCTTCCATTCTGAAGCTTAAATAGAAAGATTAAGGAAAAAAAGCATCTCTTGAGCGTGTAATTGAAAGTTGCTGATGACGTGTGCCATATGTTGGGTGTGGATATCAACTATCCATTGATTTTTAATTATAGAAGATTTTCTTGAATCTTGAGGAAGCCTCAGGAACCAGTTTTTTTGGTCATTGAGGTACCACCTGCACCACACTGATGAGAGCAAACAGCCTGAAACACATAAATGGTTGGATTTTCTTGATTAATCAAGAATGGGTATTTGGCCATTATTATGGAATAATTTAAAAAATCAATGAATAGTTGATATTTATTCTGACATGGCACAAGCCGTCAGCAACTTCTAATTTCACGATCAGAAGCTTTTTTCATAGAATTTATCCACCTAATTCCAGTACAATTTCATTTTCATACTATTTTTTCCTATGTTTCAAAATGAAAGGTTACTATAACTTTCTTTTATAATAATAAAAAAGACTTAATTTACAATTTTTATTCATTTATCTTTATTATTACCTGCATTTAATGACATTTCAGGAAAATAATCTTCATTTTTTAATTGAAACTGATTTATTAATCGTTCATATAAGATTATATATAGAATAGAGAGATAAAGCACAGTTTGGATTATAAATTCTAAACACAAGGTAATAAGATAAAGTCCAAATAAATAAATAGTGTGTGACATTTCGTTAACAGATAGTTTCGGAAACGTCACACACTATTTATTTATTTGGATTTGGTCTTATTACCTTATGTTTTTCAAGTTAACTTAAAAAAAAGCGGTTTTCTCAAATACTCTATTAAAAATGGTTTTATGTATTATAAAAATTTATCTTTCATCTAAATACAGAGGCTTATATAAAATATAATTTGGAAAAAATGATCTCTTGGCAAAGATTTAGAAAAAGTGCCACTTGTGTAAAGCACTAGTGTGGTGGGTGCAGGAAGAGAGTATCGTGGTCACCAAGAGCCTGCAGAGGGACCAGGACAGCTATGTGATGAAGTCCGACGTCAGCGCTGAGTTCTCCAGTCCAGAGAACTGCCAGTCCGCAGCCATCCTGCTGGTCCAGAAGTTGGACTCCCAGGTGACAGTGGCTCCCCCAGAGTTCTTCCACTCTCCCTCCGGACAGGAGAGGGGCAGGTGGGTGGTGGCTCTTGCTGTGTATTGTATTCTTCTTTGTTGGGATATACAAGGTGTGTCCAATAAATAATGAGACTGGTCAAAAACAAAGAAAAAATGAAATGATATTTTTTTTTTAAATTCTATTAAAAAAATAGAAAGCTTCAGTTACACTGTGGTATATCACATCACGTGATTGCGCACGCAGTCGATAAATTGTAAGCTTGTAAAAAGAACGCCTTCAATAACAACTTCTAATTTGTAATGGATAGAAAATTCGAACAATGAGTTTGTATTAAATTTTGCTACAAAATTGGGAAATCGGCTTCAGAAACTTTAGATTTGTTGAAATTGGCATTTGGAAATGAAAATGTAAATAAGCCCACCACACTTAGTTGGTTTTCACGATTTAAAAATGGAATGGAATCGGTGAAAGATGAGAAGCGTGTTGGACGTCCAATTCTGCACAGGAACCCTGAAAAGGTGAGCCAAATTTCAAATATGATAAAAGAAAATCCACGAATAGGGTTACAGGACATTGAGGAAGAAACAGGGATATCAAAATCATTTGTTGGTTCGATAATTAAAGAAGACTTGCAGTTAAAGAAGACACCTTCAAAATTTGTCCCTAAAATGCTCACAATACAACAAAAAGAAAATCGCGTTGGAAGTTGCCAAAAAAATGCTTGAAATGGTGGAAGAAAACCCTAATTGGAAGGAAAAAGTAATAACTGGAGACGAGACATGGGTTTACGGGTATGACCCAGAAACAAAACGCCAATCCATGGAGTGGAAAGGAAAAGATGAACCAAGAACGAAGAAATCACGACTTTGCAAGTCAAAAAACAAAGTCTTATTGGTCACGTTCTTTGACATAAAGGGAATTGTGCATTATGAATATCTAGAGGAAGGTCAAACAATCAATAAGGAGTCTTATTTAAACATTATGAGACGTGTACGTGAATCAATTCGTCTGAAAAGAAGTGAAATGTGGAGTTCCAAAAATTGGATTATCCATCATGATAATGCACCACCACACACCGCTACATCTGTACTGACTTATTTGGATAAACACAACATCCAAATACTTCAACAATCTCCCTATTCCCCAGACCTAGCTCCAAATGATTTTTTTCTCTTTCCAAAACTCAAAATGGCTCTAAAAGGAAGGAGATTTGACACTAGAGAGTCCATCATAGCGGATTTGAAAAAGGCCTTGAAGAACATCCCGAAAGATGCCTTTTCTAAATGTTTTAAATCATGGGAGATTCGATGGAAATTATGTATAGATGCGGGAGGGGACTATTTTGAAAAATACTAATAAAACTTTTTTTAATCATTCTATTTTTTCTTTATTTTTGACCAGTCTCATTATTTATTGGACACACCTTTTATTATATCATTAGATAATAAAAAGGGCATATATTGGATTGAATAGTAGATTTATTTGGCAATATTTTGGTTGGCTTAACGCCAACCTTTATCAAGGCCTTACATTTTTGTATAAACAAACTCAGTGCCGCATAGTATTATAATATCACAGTTGAAATAATTTTAAAAATACAAAGTAGGCGGGGGAAATTTGTGCATGCAAAAATTATTATAAAAGTTACAATCAGAATAAGTTAAATATTGTGTTTTATAATTTGTAAATATATTGTGTTTTTGGTTGTATTGCATTGGGTTGTGATATGTAGTGCTGTATTGTATTCTGTTTTTTTAGGTGTGATATATATATATAGTATTGTTACAAAGCATTAACATGCCATCCATATATTAAATGTAATTCTACTGTCCTAAAAGCTTATATCCATAGTTTGATTAAATACAATTTCTAAGATTCTACCCTTCAGTGCAGCATATAAAAGCAGAATCATCCAATACACTATTAGAGCTCTAAAGAAGCGTTCTGGTAGATTAAATTGGCGAAACTGCTGGGAGGGTTCACCACTGATGAGCTAAGCCCTCCCATTATTTTTTCATCACTGTAAGGACAGTAGAAGTTTGATTTATTTGTGAAAAGAAACATTCGCGTCTCAATGTCTTCATTCGTTATATTGTATTATGTTTTTGATATATTGTATTGAGTTGTGATACGTTGTATTCTATTTTGTTAGTTGTGATATATTTTATCATATTTTTTGGTTGTATTGCATTGTGTTGTGATATGTAGTGTTGTATTATGTTTTTTCAGTTGTGATATGTGTTGTGACGTATTGGGTCCGTGGTTTGCATTGTATTTTGTTAGAATTGTGGTATATGTATAGATTGTATTATTTTGATTTGTAATATGTTGTATTGTATATTGTTATAGCAGTGATATTTTGCTGTACTACATTGGGTTGTGATGATATTGTTGTGCTGTATAATGTTGTGCTTGTTATGTGTTGTTATATTGAGTTGTCCTCAATTAAACATTGATAATTTCCAAAACTCCCCATGATAGAATAGTCTTTTACATATATTTTGATGATCTGAGATTTGTTGCTTCTTCCTAGCAAAATATCAAACTCTAATGAAACAAAAACACAAGGTAATAAGACCAAATCCAAATAAATAAATAGTGTGCAACGTTTCAGTAACAGCGTTGTTACCATCTTCAGACAAAAGTTCTGAATCTTGTCTGATAATGGTAACAACACTGTTACTGAAATGTCACACACTATTTATTTATTTGATTTGGTCTTAATACCTTGTGTTTATAATCTATAATCCAAGTTATGCATTATCATCTAATGAAACAAATCTACAATTTGTCAGCCAAATATCTCAACTTCAAAGTTATCACTTTGGATATTGTCACATATAGAGAATGAAAGAAGACAAAAATGGTGACAGAGCAATTTTATTTTGACAACCAGCAGGGTAATAAGCCAATAGAGGTGTGTGTACATTTTATTTCATTTATTATGATTTTACTAAGTTTCTCTTTTTACCCGTAAGAACTGTCTTGAAGTCTTCTGACATGGATCTGATGTGGTTCCAACAAAGGTATGAGTATTTTGTCTCAAATAGCTTGCCTTTCTTGCAGTGAAAAATTGAAGCTTTGTCGATGTGATGGCCGCTGTACGAAATATCTCCATTGAATTTCACAGCTTGAACAAGGCAGTCATTCGTGGTAAAATGAAATGGGGGAAGAAAAATACCCCCTCGTACCTTACAAACTGCTCAGCTAACATCACTTGTCCTTCCTTGCCTGCCAAATGTATCCACTACAACCTCTGGAAGAAGAAATAAGACAAGTATCATGATGAAAAATGTAACAAAAGTGAAAATGTTCTGAGATCAGGTTGATAAATACCTTTTCGGGGTATTTGACCCTGATGAGGGCCTAAAAGTGTGTGTCGTTGGCTTTTTTTGATTAATCAATGTATGCTGGAATAATAAGAAAAATCAACATTTACTTGTTATTTATTCTGAAAGATGGCGCAAGACATCAGCAACTTTCAGGTGCATGATCAGGAGATGCTTTTTTCCTAAATGTCAGGATGTCAAATTAATTTTGCCAACCACATTTTATATATTTACATCAATAGTAATTGTGTAGAAATGATGATAAGGGTGCACTAGGACAACAGGTTAATCTGTTAGAATATTTATTATTTGTGTTCCTTCTCTTTTATAATGGCCACATATATATAGATGAGACAAAGGCGGGGCTGTATTACTCAGTGGGCTCGTGGTCCAGTCCAGGAAGGTCATGATGTTCAGGGTCTCGCCGGGCCAGTTGTAGGAGGGGTTGGAGCTGTGGCTAGACATTTCTCAATCGCTGGGTCAAGATCCAAACACGTCGAAGATTAATTTATAATTAGCCACATTGTATTTAACACATTGCCGCGAAACGGTGGTCAATGGTCAAATACAATTTATCCCTGTCATCTCTGTGGTACCATTTCTCTGATAAAAGTAATTAATTAAAAATAAATAAAAATTAAAATAATTGTTACTGCTTCCGTGTACCATTGGTCGGCTACTTGTTGACACACAACAATATCTTTCCTTAACTATGATAGGTCAGAATTACCATTGATTCTCTACTCTAGCATGTTGATTAATATATGGAGATAATTTATTTATAGAGCTCACATTTAGAGAAAACTTGTATGCGCTTCTTTGCTGCAAAACTCTTTAGATTAGCCAAGTAAGCTCCATCTATGAAAAACCGAAAGATTTAGATACAAACTTTATTTCCGTTCTCAAAGGAATCAGGCAACTTCATGCAGAATCATTTGGTAAATGAAGACAAAGATGTATCACTTTGATATTTGTTTAAATTCTACATGATGAAGGAAATAAAGAAATTTACAAGCAACTCTCAACTCTTCACTAATCAGATTGCACAGTGATTCTAGCCTATCTCTCTGCACATTGAAACCATAAACTTTTTTTTTGCCACTTTAGTGTTGGAAATGTAATTTCTCTCACCTACCATAAACTATTCTGTGTTAGAATATTATTAAAAAGTCACATACAATATGCATATTGTATCTTGGGGGTCGGTGGAAAGATGGTCTAAACCATTGGTTTTCGACCGTTACGACCCAGGTTCGATTCCCGCATTGGGCGCTTTTTTGTGATTAAAAAAAAAAGTTCTCCAATGGTCCCCGATTTTTGCAAAAGTCTAATCTCACCCGCGAGTGCAAGTAACCAAACGGGATTCTGGTACATATATAAGTGCAAAGTCGAACTGTTTTTCACATGTGGTGCACTTACAGTAAAAGTAGTCGCCTACTTCTACCCACTATGATTATCATGGGCTGTACCACGTGTACTAGGGATAAGCAAAAATAGAAAATTGTATTTTCATCATATCCTTTCTTAATGTATTGTTTCTCATGATCTTTGGTTATTAGGTTGTTCCTAAAGTAACAAGAACATATAAATAAGTATCCCATTTAGATAAGAGCACATGATCTCCAGAAAAGAATGCTAAAAATTTAGTACTAGAATGTCCTAGAACAATGTTTATATATCTTTAAGATCTCTCTCTTTTGTGTGACTTTTTCATTTAAAATATAAATTGTTCTACATATCCCCTGATTTTGTTGCTTCATGACTATATGACAGACATCAATTCAGAAGAGGACATCCATATGGACAAGGCACCTCAATTGGCCAGTATTGTGATCAGGGTGCACGGACTGATCTGATCTGCCCCATGGACAAGACACCACCACCACCATTCCACATATCCCAGTTATACATTTCTATTTGAGCTTATAATAAAATACTCCAGACATATCCCATTTTTCTAACCAATAATAAATAAGAACTCATACTTAAGTAGACCTCACCTTATTCACTGTATTTTTTTACTCCTTTTAGAAAATATAAAAAAAATATTCTTCTTCATAGTCTTTGCAGACAGCCCTGTCAAAATGACAACTAATTAAAAAAAAAAAGAATCATTACTAAAACATACATACATATAATAACCCTTTCACCTGTTGAAGAGTTCACAGCTTTTAAAATAAAGAATCTTACTGCGAAGGGTTTAAAAAAATGCCTCCATCATAATAAGGAATCTCACTTTTATTTTGTATACAAGTCAGCAGGGAGCTACCAGGAACAGATATTGGTCAAACATCCACAAAAACTAATAGAGAGAGTCCACTTTCTTACTGCTACTCTTTTTGTGTTGATTTCTTGCTTCCCTCTCTCTTATTATTATTATTATTTTTTTCTTTTTTTTTTTCTTTCTCTTTTTACTCTGTATATATCGTTATTTCCTTTGTCTCACTGCTTTGTTCTTATGCATACCTCTGGTGAATCCTGTATAGGGTCAGTGACCCTAAATAAAGGCTTTTTTGTTGTTGTAATAGAGAGAGTCTGTGTAAGCAGTAATGTTGCTACGCTGACAATGTCTATAGACTTGTGCCAAATGTTTCTGATTGTTGGAGATCTTAATAAGACAGATTGAAACTATTTTATTACAATGTCCATATAAGGTTAAATAAAAAAATGGATAAATATGTGAATAAAAAAGATTATATAATGATAAAAAGAGAGATAGAGAAACTACTTTATCACAATGTTCATATAAGGTTAAATACAATATTGAATAAATAAATAAGGATAAATAATTATAAATATATGAAATATTTGATAAATATATATATACAGTAGAACCTCCCTCTAAAGGACAACACCTAATTTCAGAGCCAAAGTATCCTTAGGGGAGGTGTCCTCTTACTGGATAGTTGCTAAATTGTAAAAATGATAATTTTGCAAATGAAAACTGTCCTTTGTGGAGAGGTTTCCGCTAGCGGAGTGTCAGCTAAAGTGAGGTTCTACTGTATAATACAAAAAATAAATACTGTATAATATATATACAGTCTCCATTGGTGGTGCCCACAAAGACTCAGCGGTGAGAGAGAGAGAGCTCAGTAATTTGGAATTTTCAATATCTTGTCTTTGCTAGGCATGAGGCTACAATGTAACATAGAACATGTGGTGGCAGGAAGAGAGCGGCCCTGATGGCTGTACAAGATGCCCACAACAAGGCCCAGGCCATGGTCACTCTGCTAGGCCGTACCCTGGGCCGACCCCTCCAGCTCTCAGAGCTGCAGTCCCACCTCACCCTGCCTGCTCCTCTGCCCCACCATGTGGCCACACCTCTACGACGTCAGTTCATGGAGGCTACCGTGGTAGCTGCCAGCCATGTGGAGATCTGTTTCTCTCTCAGCCAACACAGCTGATGCCCTAGTTACATATATGTCTTCTTTGTCTAGGATTGTAGCGGCTAGAACAGGTTACTCTACATATCTCTGTCACTGCTGGGGTTGTCTACATTCAGGATTGAGAGGTCTAGAATTAGCCGAGATAAATATGCAGAGAGTCTACCATGAAAGATCCCCTAAAAATATTGGTAGGCCCAGTCTCTCCTGGATGTAGCCTCTTGTCAAAGACTCTGTCATGTCTGACCAAGTTATGAAAGAAGTCTTTCAATCAAAACAAGAGCCTTTATTGAGAGACTACCTCCAGGAAAGACCAGATTTAACCATGTTCTTAGACATCTATCATGGTAGACTATTTACTAGTCATCCCTGACACATTCTAGGGTTATGGTGCCTAGAGCTACAAATCTCTGTCATCTTTAGAGATGTCTACATTTGGGAATCATAGGGTGTTTTGAACTAGTCAAGTCACATATTTGCCTGTCAATTCTGCCAGACACATTCTAGGATTGGGATTTCTAGAACTGGTCAGTCTACAAATCTGTCATCACTGGAGACATCTACATTTGGTAATGTCTACATTCAGGAATTTAGGATGTTTAGAATTAGTCAAGTTATATTTATCAATCATTCCTGCCAGACACAGTCTAGGACTGGGATATCCACAACTAGTCAATCTACAAATATCTTGTCATTCCTGGAGACATCTACATTAAGGGATTATAGGGTGTTTAGAAATAGTCAAGTGACATATATTTATCAATCATTCCTGCCATACACAATCTAGAATTGGGATTTTTGGAACTAGTCAATCTACAAATAGCTTTCATCACTGGAGACATCTACATTCAGGAGTTATAGGATGTTTAGAATTAGTCAAGTGACATGTATCAATTTGTATCAATGTATCAATCATTCCTGCCAGACACAGTCTAGAATTGGGATATCTACAACTAGTCAATCTACAAATATCTTGTCATTCCTGGCGACATCTACATTAAGGAATTATAGGATGTTTAGAATTAGTCAAGTGATATTTATCAATCATTCCTGCCATACACATTCTAGGGCTGGGGTGTACTGTATATTTGAATTGCTCACATAAAGTTTTATTTATTTACAAATGTCTTTATTTTTATTAATATACATTTATATATGGTCAACTCTCTAATTGGGAATGTTCTTACTTATCCCATGACCACAAGGTACAGGCTATGATAATCATGTTTGATAGGAGTTTGTAACCATGCTTTTTTACTCTTCGTTCATCTCCTGCTTGCACATGTAGAAAGCATTTCAAATTTTTTTCTTTTACAAGATATCAAACACTGTTTGGTTAATGGTACTCAATTGTGAGATTGGAACATACAAGTCAGGGCCTTTGAAGATTTTCTCCAGAAAACAGTTCCCAATGCAGGATTTGATCCTGGGTCATGGCTGTTGACAATTGACAAGATGTACCATTACCTCACACCAATACCTGCCCCCTTTTTTTACAATTCAAATGTGTAAATACCAAGTTTGGGGGTGATTTGGTCTCTCGTTGCCTTTTTTAAAATCATTCAAAACTAAATAAACAATGAAGGAAGATTTTGTAGCCATCAATGCGTGGAAGTGAAACATTTTAGGGAGCAAAATAGTGATAAGGCACAATTTGGATTATAGATTATAATCACAAGGTATTAAGACCAAATCTAAATAAATCAATAGTGTGTGACGTTTCGGTAACAGAGTTTTTGCCGAAATTGAAAGCCATTGGAGCAATTTTCCAATTCAGAAAAAAAGTGCCGGAAATGGGACTTGAACCCAAGTCAGGGCTGTTTAAAATTGATTGTTTATACCACTCATACTCTTTATTAACATCCACAAAGCCCATCATGATCATGTACCTTGTATCAGCCCTATCACTTCACCAGCTAAGACACATCTTTAGCAGATTTCCTCCTGTAAGTTGTTACAAAGTCATAGCTGCTCCTATACTGATGAGTGCTATAGTCAGAAGCCATAGTTTACAGAAAGGCTTTTGTTCTTATTTACAAAAGGTTGTGTTGTGGCTTATTTACTGAACTGAAAATCAGCACATTCTGCATAGAGAAGATCAAAAGAAGAATTGTTTTACTGTATTTAGCAAATGCGTTTATTAAAATGGATAGGTGTGCCTTTTTCACATATTAAATATGCAGTAAGCATTGCGCTAGAACTGAAAATGTTAAGTGATGAGTGACGCTAAATTGATGATGATATAAGGTTGTCCCAAAAGTTTGTGTTTTACTTAAAACATTGTTTTTCTTATTACTTGGCGAATAATAATATTACGGAGAATACATAATAATACATAATACAAAGACATTATATGTAACGGCGAATAAGATAATGGCAAATAATATTGGTATTTCAATTTTTTTTGCAAGTGTTTATGAACTTTGGGACAACCTTGTATTTGAAACTTGCTATAGAAAACCCCAGTGAAACTGATTTTTTAGTTCACAATAGCCATGGTTTATCCAGGGTAAGCAAGTTTTAGAATAGGTAGAGGGACAAGAGATCAAATATATAAAACCTAAGATGGATAATGGAAAGTCTTAGGTTTTGTATATTTGATCTCTTGTCCCTCTACCTCTTCTAAAACCTGCTTACCCTGGATAAACCATGGCTATTGTGAACCAAAAAATCAGTTTCACTGGGGTTTTCTATAGCAAGTTTCAAATACAAGGTTGTCCCAAAAGTTCATATACACTTGCAAAAAAATTGATATACTAATATTATTTGCCATAATCTTATTCACCGTTATGTATAATGTCTTTGTATTATGTATGTTGTTGTTGTTGTTTCTTATCCCCTTGTGTAAAGATTACACAAATTCCATGAGTTCATGCTCCTTGAGCTGTTTTATGATGAGCAGCGGCCTCTCCCAAAGGTCCTGTTTAGTGCATCTAATGCAAGCCAAAATGTGTTCTGGAGCTGAAGGTGCCAAGCTACATTTTGGGCAAGTGGGGTAGATTTTGTTATTATTTTCTATCTTTAATGGCTTGAGATGGCCTGTTCTAAATCTTGTTAGTGTTGTTTGATGCTGTCTATTTCTGATGTTCAGAGCTCCTCCTGGGTTCACTCCACTGTACCAACTGTGCTTAGGTGGGATCCTCCAGTTCTTCTTTATTTTTGTTTTGGCTACTGTTTCTATTTCTTTAAAAGTAAGTTTATTTTTCTGTGGCAAGGGTTCTTTTGTGCCTTTTTTCGCTAGCACATCAGCAGCTTCATTGCCTTCAATTTCAACATGTGATGGTATCCATTGAAGGTGAATTTTTGAGGTTTTGAGAGTTTTTGGAGATAGCCAATTATGTTCCTGCTTACTTTGTCTCTAAGTTCCCCTGTGTGACTCAAGTGTTGTATGGCACTTCTACTATCAGTAAGAATCCAGATATCTTGATAACTAGTATTTCTGATGGACTTTAAGGCTTCATAGATGGCTATAAGTTCTGATCTGAAGACTGAGCAAAAATCTGGGTTTCTTCTGTTCATTTTCTCAATGCCATTTGTGGTTTTGATGAGATAGCCACTGCCAGTGTGTCCTAGCTCGTCTCTGCTACCATCGGTATAAATAGTTATTGCATTTTTAGGAATGTTATATTAATTATTTCTAATGATAATTGTTTCAAGTATTCTGGATTTTGGCATTGTTTGTTGGTGGGTTCATTTAAAGTGGCATTAAAAATAACATTTTGTAGTGGTTCGCATGGAGAAATTTTTTCTGCTGAATAATTTTTTTCTACTTTATATTTTAAAAATCCATTTCTTTTGGCCAGGTGGAGAGGGCCTTCTTTTTTGAGTCTTAGATTGGATTCCCAATTAAGTATGTAATTGGAAGTTCTGTGTTTGTTTCCATAACTTTTGATTTTGTTTATATATTTTGGCAGATTGTAGCTTCTTCTATCCTTTAAGGGCATAATGTCTGCCTCGTAAAGTACAATATCATTAGGGCAGGTATTTCGAAGACCTGTAATAATTCTAGCTGCACTTAGTTGTATCCTTTCCAGTGATTTTAGATTTGTTTCAGATGCTGTACCATAGATTTGATATCCATATTCCAGGATAGGTCTAATTAGAGATGTGTAAGTTAGTTTCAGTGTGGTTGCATCGGCTCCCCACTCTCTTCCTGAAATATATTTCAGGATTTTTAGTCGGTCTCTTCCTTTTCTAATAACTTCTTCAATATGTTTACTGGAGTTAATTTCTGGATCCAGGGTGTAGCCAAGATATTTAGGATGTTTATTATATTGCAATTGTTGTTCTTTCAGAATAATTTTTGGCCTTATTTTGTATAGTTTCTTATCGGTAGTAAAAAGACAGGTTTCAGATTTTTGGGGGTTAAATTCTAATTTATGTTTATTAGCAAATTTTTCTAGTTGGAGAAGAGTCTTGTTCAAATCCCTTTCAGCTTTTTTCCAGTTAGTGTTACTGCTCCATAGAATAATGTCATCAGCGAAAAGTCCAATATTGGTTTTATGTGAAATTTTTTCTTCTATGCCTGCAATAAATAGGGTGAAGAGAGTTGGGCTAAGGACTGATCCTTGTGGTAATCCTTGGTACAATTTGAAGGTTTTAGATAGAGTTCCATTATATTTGACCCTGATGTATCTATTTTTAAGGAAATCATTTATCCAAGTGATAGCTTTTCCATCAATTTTGAAATGCTTGTATAATTTTGTAATTAAATTGTTTTTCCATACTTTATCAAAAGCTTGTGTAAGGTCTAAAAAAGCAGCTAAGGTGTGGTTAGTTGGTTTTCTGTTTTGTGCATCTTTTACCTTTTGTGTGAAAAATAAGAGTTGGTCTATTGTCCCATGTCCTTTCCTAAATCCATATTGTTCTTCTGGTAAGAGATTTATTGTGTCAAGGTGGTAGGTAAGTCGTCTGAGTATAATTTTTTCCATTAATTTGCAGCAAATACTTGTGAGGGAGATAGGTCGATAGTTTTTTGGGTCATCAGCAGATTTGTCAAGTTTTTTAATAGGAATCATTGTTGCAGTTTTCCAGTCTTGAGGCAATTTTCCAGTTTTCCAGGAGTTATTGAAAATATCAAGAAGTATTTCTTTATTAAAATGAAAACATAAATCCTCCAGGGAAAAGATTCTTTTAAAAATATTTTTATTTAAAATATCTCGAGCTTTCGGGCAAGTAAGCCCTTCTACGGGAGAAACTATTTTACATCCTTAATACGCCAATAAAATAATATTTAAACTTAAATAAAGTCCTTTAGATGTTTACATTTGTTTTGAGGCATAATCAACGCGGGCTTCTATTGCGCGTGCTTCACTTGGAGGTTATGGGGTGGGCTCAGGAAATATAATGTTATAAACTTCCGGGATATCTATTCTTCTGTTAATACTATTGTGCTTTCTGGATATGATGGATTCTATGATAAGTCTCTGTAGTCTATTGGGGATGTTGGAGTAATGGGTCTTTGGTTCTGATAGGGAGAAGGAATGGCCTGTTTCTCTTATATGTTGGTATACTAAAGATCTACTGTCTTGATTATCGATATTTCGCTTATGTTCTGATATTCTTATATTTAAATGTCTGCCAGTTTCGCCAACATATTTGGTTTTGCATTCGTTGCATTCTATGGAATATATGGCATTCTTAATATTGGAAGGATAATCAACGGCATTGTTCTTTGTTATGGGGTTTCTTAGTAACGAATTTAAATTAGGTGAGGTGCTGAAAAATGTTTTGATCCCAAATTTCTTCAGATGACGGGCTATAGAAACAGATACTGGTGAATAAGGAATACTGCTAATAGATTTATAGATTGGGGAATTCCGAATTTCAGAGGGGCTATAGAAATGTCTTAGAATAAACGATAAAGGATATTGACAAGTCTTTAGACTTCAAAACAAATGTAAACATCTAAAGGACTTTATTTAAGTTTAAATATTATTTTATTGGCGTATTAAGGATGTAAAATAGTTTCTCCCGTAGAAGGGCTTACTTGCCCGAAAGCTCGAGATATTTTAAATAAAAATATTTTTAAAAGAATCTTTTCCCTGGAGGATTTATGTTTTCATTTTAATATTGATTCAAGGGATTATTTTTATCGAATTATCGAAGTATTTCTTTACCATTTTTGCCCAAGTTTGATATCATTTGGCCATGGATTCCATCTGGCCCAGGAGTCTTGTTTAGGTCAGTGTTTTCTAATGCATAATCTAGCTCTTTCATATTGATTTTTTCATGGAAAATATTATGAGTGCTGGTGAAATTTTTAGTCATGAATAATCTTTCGGGCCTTTTTTTCAACTTTCTTATCTTTTATTTCAAATTTGATTTTACTACTTATTTGATATGAATTACCTAAAAGATTAGCAGCATTTTTGTCATTAGTTGCTGGTGTACCATCTGTATTCTTAATCATATTTGTGTTTTCAGTTTGTGGCTGGGCTCTGTCAATTTGTTTTGCCAAATGCCAAAGTTTTGTATTTGGGTTTCTTGGGTTCAGGTTTTCACAAGTTTGTTTCCATTTTTCCCTTTTCATATTTACATATAACCTTTTTATTTTTGCATTCACAATGTTCAGTTCAGTTCTACAATTTGTTTGGTTTTGGGTGCACTTTTTTTGTAGTTCATTTCTTTTAGTTATAAGTGTTTGAATATCTTTTGCCTGGTGTGTATAATTTGGAATCCATTTCTTAATATTACCTCTTGGTATTGAAACTTTGGCTGCTTTAATAATGGTGTTTTTGAAAGATATCCAATTTTGTTCCAGATCTTTTATTCTAGTGGGTGCTTTTCTAAAGTCTTCATTGGTGTTTTGCTGGTAAAGATTCCAATTAGCCTTTTTGAAGTTCCAGAATTTTTCTTTAATTGAGCTGGTTTTGGTCTTGGTGCTAATTTCTATCAAAATAGGCAAATGATCACTTCCAATACTTTTTAATATTTGCCATTTGCATTTGTGAAAAATGTCAGGACTGGAGAAACTTATATCAAGTGCTTGTGCAATATTATAGCTGTAGGAATGGTGGGTAGGATTCCCATCATTTAAGCACATGAAGGCATTGTCGTCAAATAAGTTTGAAAGTATTTTGCCTCTTGGGTTTGGCATGGAACATCCCCATAGTTGATGTTTGGCATTAAGGTCACCTACAATAATAGTGTTGTCTGTAAAAAATTGAGCCATTGTTCCATCATCAATAAGTTTATTGTTTGGTGGGTGATACATATTGAATATGTTGATGGTTTTGTTTTGACTGAGGTAGACCTTGGGCTTCGAGGTCTGATGTATTTGAAATATTAATGGCTATGTCTTCATAGTACAAATTCTTGATTAAAAATATAAGGCCACCTCCTTCTTTATTTCTGTCTTTTCTGAGGATATTATAGTTTTTATATTTGAGATTGTACTTTTCATTTAATTTGGTTTCCTGTAGGGCTATAATTTGTATCTTTTGTTTTTCAGCTATTTCCATTATTTCTTCTAATTTTATTTTTGTTGCTGTTGAGCACAATCCATTTATGTTGCACTGCAAAATTCTCAATTGCTTGGAAGCTGCAAAGTTAGAAGTTTGTGGAGACTGTATTATACTTATCGGACAGAACCCTCTACCTAAGTCCTGACCGCGCCCCTGTTTATTCTGCGCGACGGGCGATGCAGCATGCAAATCAACATCTGATCTCATGGAATGGGGTATAGGGGTGCAGCTTTCGTTGATCATGGCACCATGATCCAGGCACACTTTGGTGAAAGTCTGACTTTGCCTGTAGTTTGAGGCCGTTCCTAACATGGAAGCAGACGCCTTTGCTGCCGACTCTAACATGAGTACAGACGCAGCTCCTCCGTATCCCTGGAGTGGGACCCTTGCTGAGGTCTATCAACTGGGTCAGTTGAAGTCAGGATTTTTAAAGAGGTCTACTCCTCTTCTAACCATGCTGCTGTTGGTCCGCGACTGCTTATTCGTCAGAGTTATTCTGCTTGTTTCGCAGCTGGCCTTCATATCTGAAGGTCGTTCCCCTATCCGCCACCTGGGGACGCGCCCTGTAGCAGTCAGCTCTGCCAAGGGTTGTATTATGTATAAAGTAATTGTATTATTAAATAAAGAACACTTATTGGTTCAAGCCACAAAAAGAAGTGAGACAAGGATATATACTATCACCATATCTCTTCAACCTCTAGGGACCTCTTCAACCTCTATCAAGGGATTAGCTGATCTTGATTAAATAGAAATAGGAATAAATAATCATTGTTATGGTGATGGCACCACACTGCTAGCAGAAAAAAGAGACCTAAAAGAGATTATTGAGAAAGTTTAGAATAAAGTGAAAATTTGGTTTAAATTAAATATTAGCAAGACACCAAAATTATAACACTACAGATAATATAAATATCTTTGAAATTCAACAAGAAAAAATTGATATAGTTGATCACTTCATATTCTTAGGATCCAGGATGGATAAGATGGGAGGTTGCTTAGAGGAAGTAAAAAGAAGAATAGCACTAGGAAAAGACACAATGATGAAATTGAACAATATTATGAAAGATAAAAGCATTTCATTCAAAACAAAGAAGAGACTTGTAGAGACATTGGTATTCTCTGTGGTCATGTGAGAGCTGGACTTTCAGAAAAGAAGAAAGAAAAAGAATTGAAGCCTTCAAAAGGTGGACATGGAGGAAGCTACTCAGAGTGCCATGAACAGATAAAAGGACAAATATTTCAATCTTAAATGAAGTCGTTAGAAAAGACACTGATGTTGGGATCTTAAATGGAGTCTTTAGAAAAGGTGCTGATGGGAAAAATTGAAGGAAGAGAGGAAAGCCTGCAATGAACTGACTAGAAGAGGTCAAGAAAACTACCTGAAGGTTACTGGATGAGCTGCGAGTGATGGTCACTAACAAATCAAATTGGAGAATATTTATCCATATAGTCACCAAAGGTCCAACTCGACGATAACACACATAGTCATGGCTACTATATGGTATTATTAATATATATTGATGATTATCACAAAGTTCATCACATAAGGGAAGGTTTGCTATATCCCTGGTTTGTTTTAGTGAAGTTTTACAGAATACGACTATATCTGCATATTTTGAACACTCAAATGGAAATTTTAGATGACAAAAATATGAAAATAAACATCAAATAAGTGAAGAACTAGGTTTATTCTGGATTATTAGCCAAATCAAGAAAAGCCAATAATGTTGGCGTTATGGCTGTTGGCCCATGTCAGCATGGTACATGCCCTACCTCACTGACCCACCAATGGGACTTGAAAAATTCAAGAAATGGGTATTGGAGGCCAAATTTATAATGTAAAATGCCCATTTGAAGAGTCAGAGTATGCCTCTTTAGCCATTTGACTACAGTAGGACATCTCTATAAAGGATACCTAGTTGAAGATCCCTTTAAAAATGGTAATTTTGAAGATGGAAACTGTTCTTTGTAGAGAGGTGTCCTCTCATAGAGGTTCTTCTGTATCTAGTCTTCTATACTTTTCACTATTTATTCACATATTATAATGTACTCAAGCAAATTTGGCCTCTAATAGACATTTCTTTATTTTTCGAGAAGTATTTTTAACCGCCTTGGTAGGCCATTGAGGTATACTTGCATCATGCTGACGAGGGCCAACAGCCTGAAATGTGTACATGGTTGACTTCTCTTGATTTTAACAAGAAAATGGGCTTGGTCAATAGCCTGGAATAAATTAATGCTAGTTCTCGATATTTTCATTCCAATTGATGGAGTTTTGCCATCTAAAATACCCATTCGTGGGAGGTCAGCATTTGTCTATTTAGTCATGTTACTGCCTGGTCTTCTCTACCTATTTATTTTGCTTTCCAAGTTGTTTATTTCTAGTTTAAAAAAATTATTTTTATAATATTAATTGTAAATAGATGTTCTACATACTGTTTTATGGCAATATTTTATGCCATAAGAAATATAAACTGTTTGGAAAAAGACTTGTTCATGCTAAGATACTATCTAGTATATATATGTATATCCAAATACTTTTCAGCAATTGACCTTAAATCAGGATATTGGCAAGTAGAGGTTGAGGAGAAAGATAAGGAAAAGACAGCCTTCACTACAGCACATGGCCTATATGAGTTCAATGTAATGCCCTTTGGACTATGCAATGCCCCTGCTACATTTGAGAGGAACATGGAAAATATGCTTGGTAATCTTAGATGGCAAATTTGCTTATGTTATCTAGATTACATAATCATATATAGCTCGGATTTTTCAACACATCTCAAAAGAATAGAAGCTGTTTTAAGATGTTTTCGCGAGGCTAATTTAAAATTGAACAACAAAAAATGCCAATTTGCTTTCGAAGAACTGGAGATTCTTGGCCATATAACTAGTCAACATGGTATAAAACCAACGGAGTATAATATCAAGGCTATTAGAGATTTTCCTCGACCCAAAAAAGCTAAAAGAAGTTCAATCATTTTTAGGAATGTGTTCATATTATAGAAAATTTATCAAAGGTTTTCAAAAATTGCCGATCCATTTACCAGTCTTATAAAAAAGAATGTACTTTTTACCTGGACAGAAAATCAAGAAAAAGCATTTCAAACCCTTAAAGTAGCATTGATAAATCCCCCAATATTAGGGCACTTTGATCCAAATGCAACTACTTACATTCATACGGACGCATCTAACATCGGCCTGGGTGCAACATTAGTCCAAAAGTTCGGCGATAAAGAAAAGGTGATCTCATATTTAAGTCAAACACTGAGCAAACCTGAGCAAAATTTTTCGACTACTAAAAAAGAATGTCTAGCTGTTGTGTGGTCAATGTCCAAGTTACGACCCTACCTATATGGAAGGCACTTCAAAATCGTAACTGATCATCATGCACTATGCTGGCTTAAGAATCTGAAAGATCCGACCGGCCGATTAGCACGATGGGCACTGAATATTCAGGAATATAATTTCGAAATTATACACAAATCGGGTAAAAAACATCTGGACGCTGATGGTCTATCTATAGGAACCTTACCGGAAAACGAATGGGACGAAGATTATGAAAGAATATTTCTGAATCAAATAATAGACGAAAAGGATGATTTTATTGAGAATATTAAGGAGAACCCTAGTGGAAACAAGCGTTCAATTACACAGAACTTTAAAGAAGAAAATAGGTGTCTCTACAAGAAAAATCCAAATCCTGCAGGTAGGGCCTGGTTGCTGGTAGTGCCAAAGAAGAGAAGGAAGGAAATCATGAGTGAATACCACAACCATATGCTGAATGGCCATCTAGGCGTCGCCAGAACCACTTAGCGATTGAAGAATAAATACTATTGGCCTTCCATGCTGAAAGATGTTTCCGAATTTGTAAAGACGTGCCATCTTTGCCAAAGTCGGAAAAGTCCAAATCACTTGCCTTCTGGACTTTTACATCCTATTCCCCCAGCTAACTACCCTTTTGAAAGAATCGGAATTGACTTTGTTGGCCCCTTGCCATCAACGAAAAGAAGAAGGAAGTGGATAATTGTGTTGACTGATTATTATACCAAGTATGCTGAAACAAAGGCAGTATCAGAAGCAACCGTGAAAGAAGTCTACATTTTTAATTGAACATATTATTTTACGTCACGGGGCCCCAAGATTTCTTATTAGCGATAGAAGTTCACAATTCACTAGCAATTTGATGAAGGAGGTAATGAAAATGTGCAAAGTTAAACATTGCTTCACGAGCTACCACCCCCAGACTATCGGACTAATGGAACGGCTAAATAGAACTTTAATCAATATGATCAGCATGTATGTGAACACAGACCAGAAGAACTGGGACGAAATCCTTCCTTTTATCACCCACGCGTATAATACCACGATTCAAGAAACCACAGGCTACTCTCCATTTTTCCTGTTGTTTGGGAGGGAACCCATGTCCCTCTTAGACGACGAGAATATCCCAATGGACAGTAACATGGATGATTACGACGAATATATAGAAAACTATTTAGATAAAATTTCAAGGAGAGAGACGAGACAGGTAGTCGTTAACAACACAGAGAAAACTCAGGAAAGAATGAAAAGAGACTATGACAAAAAACACAATGAGAAAATCTATGAACCAGGACATTTAGTGGCAGTTTGGACACCAGTCAGGAAAATCGGAAAATGTGAAAACTATTGAGAAAATATTTTGGCCCATATCGAATATTAAAGAAGCTGTCTAACGTAAATTATTTAATTGAGCCGAAAGATAATCCTGGCCAAGACCCATTGATTGTCCATGTCTCAAGATTTAAACCCTATTTTGAGAGAATTGATGAGGTAACTCACGAGGACGTGACGACCTCTGGAGAGGGGGAAGTGTTGCATCATGGCTAATGAACCTATTTTATTTTAATTTGTAATATTATTTTTCATATATATTAAATTCAAATTTATATTTTATATTTATTTATTTGATTAAACAGAATATATATATTATAGAATCATCATTTGTATTCAGGTACACTGTGTGACTTCACTGCTCTCTTTGATGTGAGAATTAAAAAAAGGATTCTGGAGGCTATACTTAAAGTAGAGTTATCTCATTATTCGCTTATATAAATTTGTAGGATGGTTGAAGCACGCTCTGGTAAGATGCAAGACCCGGCACAGGAGAGAATCAAGGTTGAAGAGTCTGCCAAGCCGCAACCTGGTGCAACAATATCTTGAAAACAAAGAAGATAATTGTAAAGGCATATTGATTACCCTGTGGTCACACCTATGGATGTGAGAGCTTGACTCTCAGAAAAGAAGAAAAGGAACCAAAGCTTTTGAAATGTTCTATTTAGAGTACCATGGATATATAAAAGGACAAATATCCAATCTTAAATGAAATCAATCTTGGTGATTCATAGAATTTCAAATATGTAGACACAAACACTGTGATATTTCGGCCATATAATGAAGGAAAATATATTAGAAAATATATTGATGTTGGGATTTTTTTTCCAGAAAAATGAGAGGAAGACCTCAAATGAACTGGCTGAAAGAGATCAAGGAAGATACTGATGAAGCTTAGATGAGCTGCCAGTGATGGTCCCTAAAGGATCAAATTGGAGAAATATTTTCCCATATAGTCACCAAAAACGTACTCGACTTGAAGGATTCTAACAATAAGTTGTGAATGCTTGCACTGTAAGTGCTCCACATATGGAAACAAGTTTTACTTTGTCCCTATTAGATGCTAAGGCCTTGTTTGGTCACTTACCCTCACTGACGTGGTTGACATTTCACAAGAATCGTACAGAAAATAAATTTAAAAAGGTTTTTTTCAGTAACATGTTTTAAAACTATCCTACCATAACTTAATTTTTTTTTGTGAATTTATTTGTGGGGGTTTGGCTCAAAATCTATAATGGAATACTCACACTGTTCTGAAAGAAGAGATATACCACATATCTTTCTCTTCTTAGGCTATATTATAATAGAAGACACAGTTTGTTTTATATCAAATCTGTGTCAGTCAAGGGATCAAACTCTTTTTTTTTTTTTAAACACCAAAATGGTAAAATATTCAAATGAACATTTCTCTTTGGAGTGTGTTCAGTTTTCTCTGAAGCAAATGGAAATGCATCAGACTGGTTTGCCTATATTTCAATCTAAATATATTTCAATATATTTTTATTGTGACATTTATTTAGTATCGATATTTTGAGTATGTGGCGACCGCACTTTGCTTCAGCGAACAAAGCTTCAAAACACATACGGGCAGAAAGATGGCGGCCCCACTTTGCCTCGGCAAGCACGTGTTTAAGAACACTTCACTACGCATGCGCGGGCGTCATCCGGAACTTTCTAGCGGCTGGCTTCTTCCGACACACTCGATCTGGCCACACTGACGCGGTAAACAAGAAGGCTTAAGCTGGCGGTCGTTATTTCAACCGTTGTTTCTTTTCTCTTTTTAATTTCTTGCTTTAAAATAAATTAATTTTATCAGCAGCCTTTCCACAAGCCACACAACACAGCACATCAACAACCATCCTACAAAATTGGTGAGCCGGACGACTCGAATGAAAAATTAACGGCCAACGTCAAGGGCAAATCAAGGAATCTCAAACATTCACGATGGAACTCACCCCATCTCAAATATCAAAATTGATTTTTCGAGCTCCACCCTTCTTGCCCAAAGACATTCCATTGTGGCTCAACCAACTGGAAGCTGCCTTTAATTTTGCAAACATCGCCAGCGACGACGATTTCAAGTATAACACAATAATCGTTAATTTGGATGAACTGGCTTTCATCTGCGTCTTCGACATTGTAGAGAACCCACCAGTTTCAGGAAAATATGCGGCGCTCAAAGAACGACTTCTCCTGCGATTTGGCCGGTCACGCCAGGTAAGAACAGCTCAAGTCTCAGAACCTAAGCCCATTGCTGATCAGAGACCCTCGATTATCCTGGTCGAATTGTCTAAGCCACCTCCATCTCAGCACTGTGATCCCTGTGCTCCCACCTCCAACACCTGGAGCAGACGGATTTACCCCGTGACATGAATGTCACAACAACTGCCCCGGTGACTACAGTCCATAACGTTGAAGACAACAACTCAAGCTCCACCTTGACTTCTCCCAACAGCTCTCTGAGTAACTCTTCATCCTTGGACTCCTCATCGTTCTGCTCCAACCCTCCTTCAAACACCATCTCGTGCCCCCCTGAAACTGTTTTCTCCACCCCAGTGCACAGTGACAATCCCTTGCCCCAGCAGCCGCCGTCTCACGAAGAGCCCTTGCCCCAGCAGCCGCCGTCTCACGAAGAGGACTTGCCTCCATCCTGCGAGCAGAAACATCCACTCTTCCTAGAAGAAACCAATAACGCTGCTGCAACGACTCCTCTCCACTTGCAGCCCGCCCAAACTTCGGTAACACAACCTCTCCAACAGTCATTACCTCCCAGTGAATCAAGAGTCACTACTTCCCCAATACCAATAGCTCCACCGGTACTCGCGGCGACTACACCCATCGCTGAGCAACCCATCGTGTCCCTGCAAGCTAACAAGATGGTCGCCACCCATTACATCCAGACAACATTTGAAAAGGACAGGTGCCTCCCTCAAGCCCCCAAGACCAGATCCCAACCCAACAAGGCACCCTACCAAGAGTTCCCTCTACGACTACATAGGATCTTTAAAGATCCTACTGGAGGGGGAGTAGTGTGGCGACCGCACTTTGCTTCAACGAACAAAGCTTCAAAACACATACGGGCAGAAAGATGGCGGCCCCACTTTGCCTCGGCAAGCACGTGTTTAAGAACACTTCACTACGCATGCGCGGGCGTCATCCGGAACTTTCTAGCGGCTGGCTTCTTCCGACACACTCGATCTGGCCACACTGACGCGGTAAACAAGAAGGCTTAAGCTGGTGGTCGTTATTTCAACCGTTGTTTCTTTTCTCTTTTTAATTTCTTGCTTTAAAATAAATTAATTTTATCAGCAGCCTTTCCAAAAGCCACACAACACAACACATCAACAACCATCCTGCAAGTATTTATCTCTTGAATCAATATATCATCTTGGTGTAATTTTTATCAGAAAAACTACATAGAGGTATAATAAAAATTATAGATTGGCTCTATTGTACTTACTTGCTTGTTTCTGACGATGTACTAGGCCATCCACGAGTTCGTAGAGAGGCATTAGCAGCTTGTAGATTTCCTTCAATCAGTTTAGGAGTTCGTTGCGTTTCTTTGATATTTCTCAGGTTTCCAGTCTTTCGGCCATTATCATCTCTTTGAGCATTCTTGCTTTGTACATTCTCAGAAAGATATTTTATTCTATCTTGCTCATGAGACAATCTCTAGAAAGGTTGATACTTTTTTGAATATTCTTGTTTTTACTTTCAGGATATTCTCATATTTTGACCCTGACCTAGGCTTCCAGAAAAACTATTATTTTTCAAGTCATTACTAATATAATAATTGATTATTATTTATGTTCAGAGAGTGAATATTGTTTCATATCTTTTACATGGCATCGGACTTCCAGAAATGTTATTGAATCCAAACAATTGTCATCATTGAATATTCTTATGTTCAGAGAGTGAATATTGTTTCATATCTTTTACATTGCATCAGACTTCCAAAAGAATATTGAATTCAAGCAATTATTATAATTGAGTATTCTTATGTTCAGAGAGTGAATATTGTTTCATATCTTTTACATGGCATCGGACTTCGAGAAATGTTATTGAATCCAAGCAATTATAATTATTGAGTATTATTTTGTTTAGAAAATGAATATTATCTCATATATATCTTGCACATGACATCGGGCTTCCAGGCCATCCGGCATCCGGCTATCCCGGCAATTATGTCCAGAGATGCAATATTGTATCATATCTTACACATGACATCGGGCTTCCAGAGAGGTTATTGTATCCCAGCAATTATTTTCAGAGATGGAATATTGTATCATATCTTGCCCATGACATCGGACTTCCAGAGAGGTTATTGTATCCCAGCAATTATGTCCAGAGATGGAATATTGTATCATATCTTGCCCATGACATCGGACTTCCAGAGAGGTTATTGTATCCCAGGAATTATGTCCAGAGATGGAATATTGTATCATATCTTGCACACGACATCGGGCTTCCAGAGAGGTTATTGTATCCCAGCAATTATGTTCAGACATGAAATATTGTATAATATCTTGCACATGACATCTGGCTTCCAGAAAGGTTATTGTTTCCCAGCAATTATGTTCAGAGATGGAATATTGTATCATATCTGTTGCACATGACATCGGGCTTCCAGAGAGGTTATTGTATCCCAGCAATTATGTCCAGAGATGGAATATTGTATCATATCTTGAACACGATATCGGGCTTCCAGAAAGGTTATTGTATCCCAGAAATTATGTTCAGAGATGGAACATTGTATTATATCTTGCACATGACATCGGGCTTCCAGAAAGGTTATTGTATCCCAGCAATTATGTTAAAAGATGGAATATTGTATAATATCTTGCACTTGACATCGGGCTTCCAGAAAGGTTATTGTATCCCAGCAATTATGTTCAGAGATGGAATATTGTATCATATCTTGCACATGACACCGGGCTTCCAGAGAGGTTATTGTATCCCAGCAATTATGTTTAGAGATGGAAAATTGTATCATATCTTGCACATGACATCGGGCTTCCTGAGAGGTTATTGTATCCCAGCAATTTATTCAGAGATGGAATATTGTAGCATATCTGTTGCACATGACACCGGGCTTCCAGAATGATTATTGTATCCCAGCAATTATAGAGATGGAATGTTGTATCATATCTTGCACATGACATCGGGCTTCCAGAAGGGTTATTGTATCCCAGCAATTATGTTCAGAGATGGAATATTGTATAATATCTTGCACATGACACCGGGCTTCCAGAGAGGTTATTGAATTCCAGCAATTATGTTCAGAGATGGAATATTGTATCATATCTTGCACATGACACCGGGATTCCAGAGAGGTTATTGTATCCCAGCAATTATTTTCAGAGATGGAATATTGTATCATATCTTGCACACGACATCGGGCTTCCAGAAAGGTTATTGTATCCTAGAAATTATGTTCAGAGATGGAACATTGTATCATATCTTGCCCATGACATCGGACTTCCAGAGAGGTTATTGTATCCCAGCAATTATGTCCAGAGATGGAATATTGTATCATATCTTGCCCATGACATCGGACTTCCAGAGAGGTTATTGTATCCCAGCAATTATGTCCAGAGATGGAATATTGTATCATATCTTGCCCATGACATCGGACTTCCAGAGAGGTTATTGTATCCCAGCAATTATGTCCAGAGATGGAATATTGTATCATATCTTGCACACGACATCGGGCTTCCAGAAAGGTTATTGTATCCTAGAAATTATGTTCAGAGATGGAACATTGTATTATATCTTGCACATGACATCGGGCTTCCAGAAAGGTTATTGTATCCCAGCAATTATGTTAAAAGATGGAATATTGTATAATATCTTGCACTTGACATCGGGCTTCCAGAAAGGTTATTGTATCCCAGCAATTATGTTCAGAGATGGAATATTGTATCATATCTTGCACATGGCATCGGATTTCCAGAAAGGTTATTGTTTCCCTGCAATTATGCTCAGAGATGGAATATTGTATAATATCTTGCACATGACATCGGGCTTCCAGAAAGGTTATTGTATCCCAGCAATTATGTTCAGAGATGGAATATTGTATCATATTTTGCACATGACATCGGGCTTCCAGAATGGTTGTTGTATCCCAGCAATTATGTTAAAAGATGGAATATTGTATCATATCTTGCACATGACATCGGACTTCCAGAGAGGTTATTGAATTCCAGCAATTATGTTCAGAGATGGAATATTGTGTCATATCTTGCAAATGACATCGGGCTTCCAGAGAGGTTATTGTATCCCAGCAATTATGTTCAGAGATGGAATATTGTATAATATCTTGCACATGACACCGGGCTTCCAGAGAGGTTATTGAATTCCAGCAATTATGTTCAGAGATGGAATATTGTATCATATCTTGCACATGACACCGGGATTCCAGAGAGGTTATTGTATCCCAGCAATTATTTCCAGAGATGGAATATTGTATCATATCTTGCCCATGACATCGGACTTCCAGAGAGGTTATTGTATCCCAGCAATTATGTCCAGAGATGGAATATTGTATCATATCTTGCCCATGACATCGGACTTCCAGAGAGGTTATTGTATCCCAGCAATTATGTCCAGAGATGGAATATTGTATCATATCTTGCACACGACATCGGGCTTCCAGAAAGGTTATTGTATCCTAGAAATTATGTTCAGAGATGGAACATTGTATTATATCTTGCACATGACATCGGGCTTCCAGAAAGGTTATTGTATCCCAGCAATTATGTTAAAAGATGGAATATTGTATAATATCTTGCACTTGACATCGGGCTTCCAGAAAGGTTATTGTATCCCAGCAATTATGTTCAGAGATGGAATATTGTATCATATCTTGCACATGGCATCGGATTTCCAGAAAGGTTATTGTTTCCCTGCAATTATGCTCAGAGATGGAATATTGTATAATATCTTGCACATGACATCGGGCTTCCAGAAAGGTTATTGTATCCCAGCAATTATGTTCATAGATGGAATATTGTATAATATCTTGCACATGACATCGGGCTTCCAGAGAGGTTATTGTATCCCAGCAATTATGTTCAGAGATGGAATATTGTATCATATTTTGCACATGACATCGGGCTTCCAGAATGGTTGTTGTATCCCAGCAATTATGTTAAAAGATGGAATATTGTATCATATCTTGCACATGACATCGGGCTTCCAGAGAGGTTATTGAATTCCAGCAATTATGTTCAGAGATGGAATATTGTGTCATATCTTGCAAATGACATCGGGCTTCCAGAGAGGTTATTGTATCCCAGCAATTATGTTCAGAGATGGAATATTGTATAATATCTTGCACATGACATCGGGCTTCCAGAAAGGTTACTGTATCCCAGCAATTATGTTCAGAGATGGAATATTGTATCATATCTTGCACATGACATCGGGCTTCCAGAGAGGTTATTGTATCCCAGCAATTATGTTCAGAGATGGAATATTGTATCATATTTTGCACATGACATCGGGCTTCCAGAATGGTTGTTGTATCCCAGCAATTATGTTAAAAGATGGAATATTGTATCATATCTTGCACATGACATCGGACTTCCAGAGAGGTTATTGAATTCCAGCAATTATGTTCAGAGATGGAAATTGTGTCATATCTTGCAAATGACATCGGGCTTCCAGAGAGGTTATTGTATCCCAGCAATTATGTTTTGAGATGGAATATTGTATAATATCTTGCACATGACACCGGGCTTCCAGAGAGGTTATTGAATTCCAGCAATTATGTTCAGAGATGGAATATTGTATCATATCTTGCACATGACACCGGGATTCCAGAGAGGTTATTGTATCCCAGCAATTATGTTTAGAGATGGAATATTGTATCATATCTTGCACATGACACCGGGCTTCCAGAGAGGTTATTGAATTCCAGCAATTATGTTCAGAGATGGTATATTGTATCATATCTTGCACATGACACCGGGCTTCCAGAGAGGTTATTGTATCCCAGCAATTATGTTCAGAGATGGAATATTGTATCATATCTTGCACATGACATCGGGCTTCCAGAAAGGTTGTTGTATCCCAGCAATTATGTTCAGAGATGGAATATTGTATCATATCTTGCACATGACATCGGGCTTCCAGAAAGGTTGTTGTATCCCAGCAATTATGTTCAGAGATGGAATATTGTATCATATTTTGCACATGACATCGGACTTCCAGAGAGGTTATTGAATTCCAGCAATTATGTTCAGAGATGGAATATTGTGTCATATCTTGCAAATGACATCGGGCTTCCAGAGAGGTTATTGTATCCCAGCAATTATGTTCAGAGATGGAATATTGTATAATATCTTGCACATGACATCGGGCTTCCAGAAAGGTTACTGTATCCCAGCAATTATGTTCAGAGATGGAATATTGTATCATATCTTGCACATGACATCGGGCTTCCAGAGAGGTTATTGTTTCCCAGCAATTATGTTCAGAGATGGAATATTGTATCATATTTTGCACATGACATCGGGCTTCCAGAATGGTTGTTGTATCCCAGCAATTATGTTAAAAGATGGAATATTGTATCATATCTTGCACATGACATCGGACTTCCAGAGAGGTTATTGAATTCCAGCAATTATGTTCAGAGATGGAAATTGTGTCATATCTTGCAAATGACATCGGGCTTCCAGAGAGGTTATTGTATCCCAGCAATTATGTTCTGAGATGGAATATTGTATAATATCTTGCACATGACACCGGGCTTCCAGAGAGGTTATTGAATTCCAGCAATTATGTTCAGAGATGGTATATTGTATCATATCTTGCACATGACACCGGGCTTCCAGAGAGGTTATTGTATCCCAGCAATTATGTTCAGAGATGGAATATTGTATCATATCTTGCACATGACATCGGGCTTCCAGAAAGGTTGTTGTATCCCAGCAATTATGTTCAGAGATGGAATATTGTATCATATTTTGCACATGACATCGGGCTTCCAGAATGGTTGTTGTATCCCAGCAATTATGTTAAAAGATGGAATATTGTATCATATCTTGCACATGACATCGGACTTCCAGAGAGGTTATTGAATTCCAGCAATTATGTTCAGAGATGGTATATTGTATCATATCTTGCACATGACACCGGGCTTCCAGAGAGGTTATTGTATCCCAGCAATTATGTTCAGAGATGGAATATTGTATCATATCTTGCACATGACATCGGGCTTCCAGAAAGGTTGTTGTATCCCAGCAATTATGTTCAGAGATGGAATATTGTATCATATCTTGCACATGACATCGGGCTTCCAGAAAGGTTGTTGTATCCCAGCAATTATGTTCAGAGATGGAATATTGTATCATATTTTGCACATGACATCGGACTTCCAGAGAGGTTATTGAATTCCAGCAATTATGTTCAGAGATGGAATATTGTGTCATATCTTGCAAATGACATCGGGCTTCCAGAGAGGTTATTGTATCCCAGCAATTATGTTCAGAGATGGAATATTGTATAATATCTTGCACATGACATCGGGCTTCCAGAAAGGTTACTGTATCCCAGCAATTATGTTCAGAGATGGAATATTGTATCATATCTTGCACATGACATCGGGCTTCCAGAGAGGTTATTGTTTCCCAGCAATTATGTTCAGAGATGGAATATTGTATCATATTTTGCACATGACATCGGGCTTCCAGAATGGTTGTTGTATCCCAGCAATTATGTTAAAAGATGGAATATTGTATCATATCTTGCACATGACATCGGACTTCCAGAGAGGTTATTGAATTCCAGCAATTATGTTCAGAGATGGAAATTGTGTCATATCTTGCAAATGACATCGGGCTTCCAGAGAGGTTATTGTATCCCAGCAATTATGTTCTGAGATGGAATATTGTATAATATCTTGCACATGACACCGGGCTTCCAGAGAGGTTATTGAATTCCAGCAATTATGTTCAGAGATGGTATATTGTATCATATCTTGCACATGACACCGGGCTTCCAGAGAGGTTATTGTATCCCAGCAATTATGTTCAGAGATGGAATATTGTATCATATCTTGCACATGACATCGGGCTTCCAGAAAGGTTGTTGTATCCCAGCAATTATGTTCAGAGATGGAATATTGTATCATATTTTGCACATGACATCGGGCTTCCAGAATGGTTGTTGTATCCCAGCAATTATGTTAAAAGATGGAATATTGTATCATATCTTGCACATGACATCGGACTTCCAGAGAGGTTATTGAATTCCAGCAATTATGTTCAGAGATGGTATATTGTATCATATCTTGCACATGACACCGGGCTTCCAGAGAGGTTATTGTATCCCAGCAATTATGTTCAGAGATGGAATATTGTATCATATCTTGCACATGACATCGGGCTTCCAGAAAGGTTGTTGTATCCCAGCAATTATGTTCAGAGATGGAATATTGTATCATATTTTGCACATGACATCGGGCTTCCAGAATGGTTGTTGTATCCCAGCAATTAGGTTAAAAGATGGAATATTGTATCATATCTTGCACATGACATCGGACTTCCAGAGAGGTTATTGAATTCCAGCAATTATGTTCAGAGAAGGAATATTGTATCATATCTTGCACATGACATCGGACTTCCAGAAAGGTTATTGTATCCCAGCAATTATGCTCAGAGATGGAATATTGAATCATATCTTGCACATGACATCGGGCTTCCACAAAGGTCAATGTGTCCCAGCAATTATCCGTGTTGAGAATTCTTGTTTCTTACATTTAGGAATATTGTCCTTTTTCTTGCTTTCCGTTCTTTTAAATTTGTAATTTTGCATCAAGTTGAATTTGTTCGAGGTGATGCCTGGATTCCACTATTTAGACTATTTCTCTAATGGCCTTTTGTTAAATATTTCATCATGAGATTTATGGCTGAAAATGCAGGTACAATTCCTATCATGAATCCAGCCTTGAAATAACCTCTTTCAATATTTTATAATTTAAAACGAAATATATTGAAATTTATAGTTTCCAGGCATATCTATTTGACTTAAAAACAAAAATATATCAACTCCTAGTTTTTTAATTGTTATAAATTCAGGACATACCATAGCAACAATTCAAATCTATAGAGGTACCTTTGCCAGTAACCTGAGCTGTTATCAATACGCATATTGCTCAAGAAGTGAGAAGCAAATCTCCGAGTAAAACGATAAACTTTCCATTCCATGTGTGGCTCTTGTTGCTATAAAAAAATATTCGTATTAAAATATCCTTTTACTAAAAATTTAAGCAGAAAGCAAAGTATTTTCCTTTATTAAAGTGAATATATTCTCTCTTTATAAAAAGTGCAATCAACAGACATTATGGGATGGCCTCAAAGACATTTCGTAGGCATTAGGATCTACCAATGAAAGGATGGGTTATTTAGAACGAAAGATATACTCGGAGAGCTTTTAAACAGGTTGAACCTAAGCCTCATTTTTCTTCTTTGAAATGCAACTATCATTTACGAATGGGAATTTTCCTTGATAGCGTCACCCATTGCTTGCTGTAGGATAATATAAAAATACCTTAGAAGCAAACCATCAGTCTGGGTAACAAATGTGAATTTGGCTCCCATACATAGGTCTCTTCCGGATTCCGATTATGTTTTTCAGTTTCCTTTAGTTATACATATTTTAAATCAATATTTATAAGAACTATTTAATTTAATTTTTAATTCAAGATTCTAGTGGAAAAATACACTTGTTAACTCTATTTTTTTATGGAAACAAATCTCTATAAATATCTTTTAAAAATTCGCAAAATATATTTTGATCGCGTGTATAATTAAAAAATATATATATTAAAGTAAAATACTTTCATCACCAATGATTAGTTTCATGAATATGAAGGAATAGTTCTTGATTCAATAGCTTCAATTGATTGATAATCATATATCAGACTTTGATAGACTCAGGAAAACAAATTTTAAGCATTTATTTTTAATATAAAGTTTATTAATCAAGGTTTACTTTAGGAAATATCTTTATTTACGGGGCTGCTAACCAAAATAGATGATTTTTGAGCCCCAATGGCCGCGTAAAGCGAAATATATACAAAGCACTATGACCAGGCTGGGGAGGCTAGGGACAGGATCTCCGTCAGGGAAGAGGCAGGTTATGTCGGATTGTGTCCGCGGAGGTCAGGAGGCGGGAAGAGGGCGGGAGGACTAGAACTTTGCAGCTCTAGTTCTGGCAGTTGGGCAAGACCTCATGGTCGGCAGAGAGGTCCTTGGCTGAGCAGTTAGCGCACTTGGCCGTGCGCGGGTTGGCGAGATTTGGACAGCTTCGACCTTGGTGGTCACCAGAAGCGCAGTGGAAGCAGGTGACTGTAGCCTTGGTGCACCTATCGGCGTTGTGGCCGTAGCCACAGCAGCGGTAGCAGACGCGGAAGGTTTACTTTTATGCTCAAAGAAAGGGATAAAATATACACATATTTATGCAATAACTCAGATAATAATAATGATTTATCCATTAAGTTGAGATGACTTTACTAACAACATTTTTGATAGCGATTTCATAGGCGCCTCGCAATAATAATAATAAAAAAATCCATGACAAATTTTACACGATGTCCGAAGATGATTTATAAATCTTCAAATATCGTAGTTAATCTATTCTTAATACAATCATGGACAAAACTTAAGGAAGTTGTACCTTTCAGCATGTATATCGGGATTCGGGCAATGACTATGAAATATATTTGATACACAGCGACATTTATTGAAGACACACGAGATAACCAAGTATAAACAAAATTGCTTCTGTCTCATTAAAAAAAAAAAAAAGACAACCGACGAGATCAAAATATGAAACTTTCTTAAGTTTTGTCAATGAGTGTAAAAAGATTATCATATATACAACGTTTAACTAAAGACAGATATTTTATACAGTAGAACCTCCCTTTAGCGGACATCCTGCTAACGGACACCTCTCTACAAAGGACAATTTTTATTTGCAAAAATACCATTTTTACTATTTAGAAACTCTCCGGTAAGAAGACACCCTTTCCTAAAGGACACTTTGGCTCTGAAATTAGGTATTCTTTACAGGGAGGTTCTACTGTATTTGCGTAAAATTATTTCATTGTATAAACGGAAAATATAATTTTACTCCTTGATCTACATCTATTATGGACTGATTCAGTAAAGGAAGGAGGTTCTCCGAATGGAAAATTGAGTCTTTAATTATATATATGTGGCAATATGATAATGTGGGGAGAGAGAAATAAGGAAACAACAAGTTTGGAAGGAATCCCAGGTAACCACCGAGAGAGAGCGAGCGCGAGGGGATGGCCACCGCTGAACAACTGTTTTCGTCGCCACCACCCCTCGAACTGTCCAAAAATAGACCTGAGGAAAAAACCCCTTGGAATGTGACTGCTATATCAAGTGACCGGCCTTAGCTGCGTTTTCTCTCTCTCTGGTCGACTGTAGATTTACTTTATTATTCCTGGAAGAGCATATATTATGACATATATATACTCTCTTATAATATATTCTCTTCTAGTAAACAGCTAGAAGTTAAATAAATAGAAGATCCCCATCCCGGTATAAGTTTCTTCATCAGTTGTCATTTTATGAACTACTCAAGTTTTCAGGAATATAGGCCCTTCGACGGAAGTAACACAAAAGCTCAAAAGTTTGAGTTATGTTACTCCCATCGAAGGGCTGATAAACCCGAAAGCTTGGGTTCATGTAATGAAAACTGACAAAGAAACTTAACCCAGGATAGATCTTCTATTCATATAAGTGAGCACAGGGAATTAATATCTATATATCTATTAAAAGGTGACAGCGAGTCATCGAAACTTCAAGAAAAATAAAGCCATTTAAGAAAGGTTAATGTTCAACTCTAATTTTTTCAACAACATCCCAACCAGCAAATGATTTCTAGAACTTAATATTAAGATTATTTAATTCCTCTTAAGCATATTCTGTTTTCAGATATTTGAAGTAAGATAATATTCGCTTATATTTGAAAATTTTGTGGCAAAAATAATAAATTTTGTGATGGGCATATACCTCAGGATGCAAATATGGCAACACATTGTGTTAGTAAAACCAATAAAAACAATATATACAATGGTATATATATTATAAAATTAAAGAACCCTAAACCGATCACACTATGACGGTATTCATACAAATCTTTGTAAAGTATTTAATGGAGATAAATCACTGAATTAACTTCATAACTCTTCCATCCCTCAGAAATTTCAATGTTCTTGTATACCATAATATACGTCTTGTTCGGTATATATAATGTCTGGTTAATTCACTTGATGATTGGCTCTCTACAATCACGTGATTTAATTGAGCCAACTAGCCAACTTAGCCAATCATCATGCAATATTTTTTTAGTTCAATGGTTGCATTGAATAACAGAAATATTATAAGGGTTATATAAAATCTCTCAATGTGTATTCATGGTTTAAACTGGAAAAATAAGTGAATCAATAAAATAATGACGATACGTATATATAACTAGTGAAATGTTTATTGAATATTTAGCTCAATAAATCATGATCAGCATGTAGTGTTCACGAGTTAAAATTTGAGCAATGGAACCGTTCAAACATGAACAGACTTCTATAATGTTTTACAATTGTTGGCATGTGCAAATATATTCAGAAATGAGAATCCGAAACTATAATAGACGCGTATGATTCTTTGAAGAATTCTATTGTCCTCAAAGCTTATGTCCATAGTTCATCTGAAATACCCATTCAAAGAGTCTAGCATCAGTATCACTATAAAAGGAAAACCGAAAAAATGCAATATAACAGCGGTATGGTAGATTACTTGGCGAAACCGCTGGAAGGGGTCACCACTGATAAGCCAGGGCCTCCTATTAATTTTTTATTGCAGTAATGACAGTAGAAATTGTTTAATTTTTAAAAGAATCATACGCGTCTATAATAGTTTCAAATTCTCATAACAGATGGCACGCTAATGTATCATATTCAGAAATGTTCATCGTTATGATGTGCATAATACATATTTACACACCGCAAGCATTTCTATAAATGATATTTTAATCTCTATTTCATGGTCTCCAATTAGCTTAGGGAAATTTGAATGCTCCATGTTTTTCTCAATATACCATGACAGACTATTATTTAGTCGTCTTTAGTAAATGAATTGAGTTTTTGATAAAATGAACCATAATTCACATCCAATTCTCTTAAAATTTCAATATACACTCATGGACAAAACTTAAGAAAGTGGAAAGTCTGCTGCTTTAAGGAGACAGATGCAATTTTTTTTTACACTTAGTTATCTCGTGTGCCTTCAATAAAGATCACTGTAATATATTTCAGAGTTATTGTCTGAATACCGATATACATACTAAAAAAAGGTACAACTTCCTCAAGTTTTGTCCATGAGTGTATATAGAAACTTTGTTTCCTGTCTATTCCAACATTATAAATAAAATATAGATGGTTCTATTTTTCAATGGGCAAAAGGTATATATTAAAAATCTTATCATTTATAAATCTAGCAATAAATATATAATTCGATTTTCAATAATGTAAAATACGCTAAATCTATAGACGTATATATCACTACTTCAAAATATATTAATATTTACAACAACAATAAATGTACTTATACATTAAATTTTCGAAATTGAAAATACAATAGATAAGTGAAAAACTATATTATCATAAAATAATAGCGTTAAATATTGATGGAGAAAGAGACAAATTATATTATAAAAATGAATGTCAAAAAAAAAAAAACTACGAAAATATATAGAAAAAACTATTCTTAAATAATTGCATTTCATCATATTTTTTTCCAAGCCTGTATATTATTTTTTAAAATGAAGGTAAAAAGAACATAATATCTCATTGTATATACTATATATAATATATATAAAATGTGTTTTTATATAAATTATTTCAAGAAATATTTGATATTGTCGCGATTTTTTTCTCTCTAATTTTAGAGTAAATTTAAAGCAACCTTCTATAATAGTAAATATGCAAATACTTTTATTAGTTCAATGTTATATATGGAATGTATAAAAATGAAGGTCACCTCTCAGGTCCAAATGAACGCTAAAATTAAGTGCCATCTATTGACCGTCTCTGCAAACTAGCGAACTCAGGTCGGTGACAAAGCCACAACACCAGGATTGGAAAATTGATAAGCTTCCACCTAGAGACCACAGCTTCGGGCTACTGGCCCTTCTCAGTCTAGGGCGGAGTTTATTCCATGAGATTCACAAGGGAGACGGTCAATATATGGCGCTTAGTTTTAAAAACTATTTTGTCGGGAGAGACGACCATTCTTTTTATAGATCAATTTTATCCCGGCAAAATTTCTATCTAAATGAAATTCTGTTACTGTTTTTTTTTCCCTTAGATTGTTGTGAGTAAGACATCACTCACTCTCAGTGGTTGAATTTGATATTAAAATATTCTCTAAGCACTGTGTTACGTCTAATCTTTAATTGCGACAATTAGTGGAGACGTTGGATAAAGACTTGAATTAAAAAAACAACCCTGCTGAATCAACAAATTTAAGAAGTCTGCGACTAAAGAAAGGGTCCCCAGATATAGGATTGGATAACAGAAGACAAATCAATATAAAGAATGAATGGTAACAGCCAAGATGCCTTCCCACATTTTCTGGAGAAGTCAAGAATTTCCTAAAGTGGCTGACGGATTATAAACGGGTGGAAAAAAAGCAATAGATGGGATGACACTGTGTCTCTCTGGCAAATACCATATACAGCTCGACAATAGAAGGAAAATAATGAAGACACACTAACTTCCTGGGAGGACGGATTTTCATCAGGCTCTAGGTGAAACATTCGGCTAACAAGAAGATTTGATGAAGAAAGCTGAGTCTCTACTGAAGAATAGAGCTCACAAATCGAAAGAATCCTCAGGGACCTACACTCAGGATGTGTTATACTTATACCAAGTGATTAATCACCGGATGGACTATGAAACCAATTTGGTACACTTGATGAAGGATGGACAGGGAGTGCCGAAAAATATAATTAATGACAGTACTGACAGTAAATTGAAAAAACTTCCAAATGTGGTTCCTATGGCCCATATCTATCATGGCCCCTATCTTTCTTATTCATTAGAATAATTGCCCAAGAAGAGAAACAAAGAGTATTAGCCCGAGCCATGCCTAGCATTGATTTACTATAAAACGTGATAACAGGTGAGAGTTAATTTGAGCCAATATCTGAGTGAACTGCAAGTTAAATAAGGAAAAATCAAGACCATTCAAGACGTAGGAAGCATCTAAAAGTTTTCAGTTTCCAATAGATCCTATTTAGAACTATTGTTTCAATGTTGTAAACAGAATGGGCCATCAGTTATTTTGAACATGATACATTTGAGCGCCATCTGTATTTGGAAAGATGAACTATACTTAGCGCGACTGTTGGGGAAAACATTATAGATTCTTAGAATAGAAAGATCCTTTATTACTTAAAGGGGGGGTCGGTGGAAGGCTGGTTAAACCGTTTGGTTTTCGACCACTACGACCCGGGTTCGATTCCCGCATTGGACACTTTTTTTCTGTTTAAAAAAAAAATAATAATAAAAAGCTTCAATGCCCCCGATTCTTGCAAAAGTCCAACCCCACCAGCGAGTGCAAGTAACCAAACGGGGCTCTGGCACATTTGTAAGTGCAAAGTCGAACTGTTTTTCACATGTGTAGACATGTGGTGCGCTTACAGTAAACGCAGTCGCTAACAACCCACCATGATTATCATGGCCTGTACCACGTGTACTAGGATGAGCAAAAAAATTACTTAAAGGTATTTGAAAAAGAAAGAATAAATAATATTAAGGTAAAGAGTTTCTTTTAATTTTGATTCCGCAAACTTTCGAGCAAAATTTCTGTTCTTCAACAAGCAAATATTTTCTTTTTCAAATAATTTCTAAGTAACTATTACTCACACTCAGAGGTATAAAACAATAAAGAAGGACAAGAGATAAAATTATATATACATCAGCAGCTCACACCTACCAGCGGTCTGCCCTATCCAATAACCGCTAGCCAACTACAACAATCTAACAAGGCTGCGCTAAATAGGCAGAGATGTAAATTATCATAGTCAACATTAAACAATACACCTATCCCCCGATTTACACGGTAGATACGTTCCTGTGAAAAACGTGTAAATCGGGGGATAGGTGTACACAGAAATAAAAATAAAATGCATTGACAGGTTAAAATATGTAGTCAGCACATAAGCTCGGGATTCCTCGTGAGATGTGTACACAGCGCATGTGTTCAATCACAGTAGCATTTAGTATAGTGCGATAAAAAATATATATATATTTGGAAAACCGTGTAAAAGCGAAAACGTGTAAAACAAGTACCGTGTAAATCGAGGGATAGGTGTATACAAATCACAAGAGTATTGCATCGTAGAAATATCTGGAATTATCACTTTCAACAGCGACCGTTTCTTTTAAATAAAACAATTCTCCACTGGTCTTATTGGTGGACCCTTTCAGCGGCTTCGTCAGTTTAATTCACAACTGACGAACTAGCCCTCCCGATATTTTTATTATTGAAGTAAGGACAGTAAAAAGTTTTCTTCGACTGACAAACAAGATGTGATGTCTAATCTAATTTTTGAGCATAATTTGGTTACATTGGATCATTGGAAAACTTTCTTTTTATGTTACGAAATAGCCATGAAATTTTGTAAGAAAAATACTTTTTATCATATAGGCAATTAAGAGTAACAATATTTTGCAAAGGATACCTAATTGCAAAGCCAAAGTGTCTTTTAGAGAGAAGTATCCTCTTACCAGAGAATTGATAAAGAGTAATAATGGTAATTTTGGCAATGAAAACTGCCCTTTGTAGAGAGGTGTCCTCTAGTAGGCATGACCTCTCATGGAGGTTATACTGTATGAACTTAAAACTACAATGAATGATAGTCTTTTTTTTTTATCTAAAAAATACACATTCTATTTAAACTTACATTCACTACATATGAACACAATGAAAAAATTACAATCTTTACTCACTGATTACATAAGGGGCTAATTAACTATAAAAAATAATGTACAAATATACATTTTAAAACGTAATGTCTGTGTTGATTGATTGTTATATATATAAAAAAACTATTCTTTAAACTCATAATTATTACAGAATAAAAAACACATTCATTTCGCACTTAATAATTTATATTTTCACAGAGAAAAATGATGGTAGCAGGGAAAGAAGAAGAAACAATAATGTGTAGCAACAAGGTTGAATCTCACCACCGAGTTAAAGGGCGCGTTCATAAATTTCGCCTTTACTCCCCACCAGGTGGCTTCCTTCCCATGCTACTACACGACACGCCAACCTAATTTGTCCCAAACTTCTTTTAAATAAGTTTGCTTATTTTAAAATGTCGGGGAACTCTTGTTTGTTGGTGTCCTATCTTTTCTTTATGGGTAGAACTCTGAATTCTACAAGGAATCTTTATGGGAATGAATCTTACATTAACAAATGCGCCGAAATAAAAGAATAATAACATCTAATGTTAAAATATAGATAAAATTACAGAAAACAAATATTTATTCATATTAAATATTTATATATATGTATTGATAGTAAGGAAGCATTGTAATGATTCCATATATGTGTTGTTTTGTTCTTTTTTTTTTTTAAGAAGAAACATTTTGTAAATATGTATATTCTGGATTAGAGAAAAGAAAGGTTATGCAAATATAAAAATAATATATATATATAAGGTGTGTGTGTGTTGAAGTTTTGTTGCATTGTTTAAGCTTTGTAGTGAGTCATGTGCTGATTTGTTCTCTCTCATTCCCTGGACGGATCTGCGTCGCAACTGCTTCTCGGGGCATGACGCAGATGTCGCCCTACGGCTGGCTCTCCACGCCCTACCCCATCCTGCCTCGAGGCGTGCCAACTGTGCCGCCTGTGGGTCCAGCGACGGGTCGCTGACCCACAGATATTGGAATTGCCGAGCCGTGCGATCCCTGCTACGGGAGGTGTTCGCCTCCTGAGAAGTACCCCTGGATCTGCAGGCCTGGCTCTTCGGTGTCGGCCTCCATCCCGAGGCAATGAAGCTAACCACTGTAGCGAAGGCTATCATCTACAAGTACCAATTTGATCTTGAGGTGAGCAACGCCAGCTACTTCATCGACCTGCCCACTCTGTGGGAAAGAACTCGCAGTCCACCGGTGGCGGAGTCTTTCCCGCGGTGGGCGTCACCAATGACGACTTGTATATAGATACTGTATAAAGATGACCGGCGACATCAAGGACTTTCCACTTCCTTAAGTTTTGTCCAATAGTGTTTATATAAAAAGAGTTCTGGTAAATCACATATTTTATTGAAGAAGACCAATTCAAGACTTAATTTTTGATTCTTCTTCAAATTTTATAAAGGAAGGGGTGCCCCTTTAGGTAGAATGATGTAACCACCCTGGATGTAACCACGCGTAGGATCAAAGAAGATTTTCTTACAAAGTTTACAGTCAGGGCCTGTTTTTAGTAGAACAATAGGAACTGTTTTTAGGTAATTTATCCTTTACTACCAAATTTGTTTTGGAATTTGTTAATAAAAAAGCCAATTTTTCACAGTACGACATCATATTTATTACAACATTTACACAGCACGACGAATAGGAATATATAAATAGAAAGAAGAAAAATTTTCTGGGGCGGACTCCCAGGACTTCAAGGCCAGTGGGGATGGCGGGGGGCGGTCCTCATCCAGTGGCGGGCGGCCCTCAGCTGGCGGTGAGCGGACATCGCTCGGCGGCGACGGCGAAGCAGCAGGTACCAGACTACCAGCAGGTAGGAGACCGCGGCCACCTCTAGTAGGGTCAGCTCGAAGCTGCCCAGGACCTCCGGGACTGAAGGGCCTCCGTCGTGGGTGGCATCGTGGGGGCGAACATCAGTTCGCGGCAGGGGCATGGGAGCGGCTCCTTGGAGGAGGAGCAGGAGGACGATCGCTAACATCGCGGCCATGGCGTATAGGGCTAGTTGGCTTTTCAGTAGCTACAATGGATCTGACTTAGTCCTAGGTAACTAAGTTTGTCTTAACTCCACATCAGCCATTGTTATTACATAGTGGAATGTGGGACCTATGTAGAATATCAAATAAATGTATGTCAAATATATATCAAAAGTATATCTCAAATAAATCAATTCACACATTTCAAATTCCAATTTGATACTAAATCAGTAAAAAATAAACTTTTAAAACCGTTTAACTTTCTAAATATAGGAAAATCTTTGAAAATATTTTAAAAGTCTTTCATTTCTTTTGGATTCATACACATGACGATAAACAACTTTTAATGAAAAAACAGCTATATTGTGGAATAATATTTAATTTTTAAGAAAACAGATTATTAAATTAGATACTTTGTTACCCAACATATACTTCTTATCTCTCTCAAAATTGTTATTAGCCTGGGAATTGTTTTGGTAAAAAAAAAAAAAAAAAAATTGTACACTTCAGGAATCGGATTTATATCAAGAGTGGATAAAAATAAACGCCTTTGTCATCTTCCTACTCCCTCGTCTTTCTGCGTGTCACTTTGGTCAAGATGCTGGGTGGTTTAGGGAAGACAAATTGAATATCGCCATCTGGATGCAGTGGGTGCTGTGAACTATAATTTTTACGACTGATCTCATTTCCTCTTCCCTTATTTATATATCTGACACCATTTATGTATATTCTAAAACTAACACATGCTATAGAGTAAGAATATAATAAAGATTTTTCCCTACTTATACACTTTGACAAAATCAAGCTCGAGAAATAAAAGAATTGTAAAAAGAAACCAAACCCTAGAATCCCTATTGATTTTGTCAAAGAGCAAGAATAACTTTAATAAGAACGAGTTATATAAGATATTGATATTGTAACAGAATATTTATTATTCTATGTTAATATTTTTTTATTTCGATATTTGTATTTTAATACACTGCAATTTTTTCTCATTGCCTTTCTGCTATTTTAATAGTTTTAACGTGTGCTTACGTTAAATAAATTGCCTTGTCATCCTGTAGTTTGTCTTCCCTTATTTTCTATGTTACAATATAAAAAGGGATGTTAAAAAAGAAGTGACACATTTAGAGAAGTTTATTAAAGTAAATCAGAGTTGGGGTGTTCAGTCTTCTTCTTATTTCTTATCTCCAATCATATTAGGGTGTCAAGCTTGTAAATCTTGACAACCATCATGACTGAGTGAAGTAGAATGCGTCTGCCTTTGTCATTAAGACTGGGAGCACCACTCAGTAGCAGGCCGACTTAGCTACAAAAGAAATGGCTGTCTCTGACATGAGGAACAGACGCCATGTGCAGCCGCTCCTAACATGGAGTACAAACGCTGCTCATCCTGTATTTCTAGATTAGGAGCCCTTACAGGGTACTATCAGCTGGGCCAGCTGAACCTAGGTTTTTTAGTGAGCTTGTTACTGCTCCCACTCCTCCTTTTTCATCCGGGCTTGGGACCGGCAAAGGCGGTGTTAAGGGGTGCTCAGTAATAAGAGGTAGTGTGGCCGAGAGATATGCCATAAAGTCAGGAAACAATTAAGATTAGTACGAGAACGCGTTAAAAATGAGAGAGAGAGAGAGAGCGATAAAAAATATTATTTAAAATTTAAAATTACCGAATGAAGAGAATGAAAGAACTCATGGACAAAACTTAAGGAAGTGGAAAGTCTTTGTTGTCGCCTATCGTGTTTCTTTTTAAAGCTGACATAGGCAATTTTGTTCACACTTGGTTATCTCGCATGCCTTCAATAAAGGTCACTGTGTATCAAATATCTTTCAGAATTATTGTCTGAATCCCAATATACATGCTAAAAGGTACAACTTCTTTAAGTTTTGAACCTGAAAGTGATAATAACAATTGTAAATTGTTGTCCCGCTGAAAAATGAGGCAAGATAAAAGTCAGGTTGCAAACACAATTTATTTTTATCAGAATTATTAAATATTATTTACATAAAAGCAACATTAGGTAATCTGGACTCTTGGAATTTACAGAAGTCTTATTTACATAAAATCAATCGTGGGTAACCTGGATTCTTTGAGCGTACATTAGCCTTATTTACATAAAAGCAACTGTGGGTAACCTGGACTCTTGGAGGGTGTAGGTTATTTACATTAAAAAAAGAAACAGTAGGTATCCTGGACTCTTGAAGAGTACATAGGTATTATTTACATAAAAGCAACGGCGAGTAACTTGGACTCTTGAAGCGTACATAGGTCTTGCTTACATAAAAGCAGCGATGGGTAACGTAGACTCGTAGAGCGTAAAGAAGTCGTATTTACGTAAAAGCAACTGTGGATAACCTGGACTCTTGGAGTGTACATAGGTCTTATTTATTAATAAAAGGAACTTTAAGCAACCTGGACTCTTGGAGGGTGTAGGTTATTTACATTAAAAAAGAAACAGTAGATATCATGGACTCTTGGAGAGTACATAAGTCTAATTTATATTTAAAAAAAGCAACTGCGAGTAACTTGGACTCTTGGATCGTACATAGGTCTTACTTACATAAAAGCAGCGATGGGTAACTTGGACTCGAAGAGCGTACAGAAGTCGTATTTACGTAAAAATATATGTAGGTAACTTGACTATTGACACATATACAGAACTCTTATTTAGATAAAAGAATAAAGACAATTAGAGAGTGATATAACTACCCGCCTGCCCCCCAATATACAAGTTCAATATATATCAATATATTGAAATTATTAATTTTTCTATTGCAGTAAGGGAAGTAGAAATTGTTTTATTTTTAAAAGAATCATACGCGTCTATAATAGTTTCGAATTTTCATAACAGATTGCACGCTAATGCATCACACGATATTAATATATTTGTAAAAATAATAAATATTCTCGGTTGTTGGAAGCGAATTTTTCATTAAAGTGTTCCCAGAAAAATATAAGCGCGCACGACGCACATCGCGAGCGGCCAACAATCTGAATCACGTACGTGGTTGGCTTTCTTTTCGAATATAGAAAGGGAATTTTTCAATATATATTCAAAAATAACTTCAACTCCCAGAAAAGATAATATCAAAATTCAACTGATATTTAATGTTTATATTTAAAAGGGCGTACCTGGATCTGTGAAAAGAAACAGAATTTTAAAAGTACAGAGTGGCTGAAAAGTATAGTCCTTTAAACCTTTTGCAATAACTCAGTGAAATGAACACATAATTGTAAAATTAGAAAAGCATATATAATAACTAACATTAAAGGAACAATATATTAAATAAACATATCAAAGTGGGCTCCTTTGGCCTTTATGCAGGCTTGGAGGTGTTTGGTGATAGACTCCACCGTTAGTACTTTGCGTCGTTCTTGGCCCACTCTCGCTGCAGGGACTTCTTTAGGGACATTTTGCTCTAAGTATCTCCACACGGAGTCGTCCATCGGGTTTAGATACGGAGAGTTTGAAGGCCACATGTCTTTGCCCAAGAACCCAGGAAAATGCTGCTAGCAGAAGGCTGGGAGCCATGGGCGGGGGTCCAGTCTTGCTGGAGTACGAAATTACCGCCGGGCGAAATCTAGTCGAGCCCATGGAGGTAGACAGTCCCTCAGAATGACGTCTTGGTAGACTTGGGAGTCGATTTTGACATTTCGATCACTGAAAATTAGCGGGGTCTTGCCTTCAGAAGTGGCTCGGGCCCAGACCATGACAGGTTTCGGGAACTTGAGCCTCGTGTGCACCCGACGTTTCCTGGAGGCAGAAGCTGACGGTGGTTTTGGGAGTTGTGGGCGACTTCAACCGTGAAAATCTTCTCGTCCGTCCACACAATGTCGGGAAGCTGGCCCACTTGTATCATCGAGAGTAACTTCTTTGCCTTAGCGATTCTTCATTGATGCTTCAGAAAGGGTTTGCCCACGGTAAAGACGATAGCTGCGAAGTCCCTGGTCACGTTTCACCATATTCTGCAATCTTTCCCTAGAGATTCCGAGGTCAGAAGCGATGCGATTCTTGCTGACGCCGTCATTTTGGGCAATCCTCTTCTTTATGATCTTCCGTGTTGCAGAAGTGTTCACCGTTCTTGGGCGGCCCGATTTTGTAATCACTCCAAAATGTCCTCGTTTCCGGTATTACTTTACAATCCTAATAACAATGCTGTGTTGATCTTGAGCCGACGAGCGAAGTCTGAAAGGTAAACACCTCAGGTGCGCAATCGTAGCGCGATGAGGTGAAGGACGCATAATTAAAAATAAAAGACGTTGGAAACTTTGCTTTCTAGGCACATAGTTTCGAAACACCACGAATTCACGCGTCCACGCACCTTAAATACTGTTCTTAAGTTCATAAATAAAGAGGACCATACTTTTCAGTCACCTGTATTTCGGATTGCTCACTCTTTATCAATTTTTTGCACAAAATAAACTTAAAAGTGAACGTTCAGTTTATATTTATTCTTACATTGATTAGGTTAGATTAGATTAGGCTTGAACTCCGCCTTTGCCGGTCCCAAGCCCGGATGAAAAAGGAGGAGGGGAGCAGTAACAAGCTCACTAAAAAACCTGGGCTCAGCTGGCCCGGCTGATAGTACCCTGTAAGGGCTCCTGATCCAGGGATACAGGATGAGCAGCGTTTGTACTCCATGTTAGGAGCGGCTGCACATGGCGTCTGTTCCTCATGTCAGAGGCGGCCATTTATTTTGGAGCCAAGTCGGCCTGCCACTGAGTAGTGCTCCCAGTCTTAATGACAAAGGCAGACGCATTCTACTTCACCCAGTGTGAAGATAAGAAAGAAGAAGAAGAAGAGAATAGGCTTTGCCAACTCTCATATATTTGAGTTATCTTAAAATTTGAGGTTATGTCTCTTCGATTATTTAAAAATTCCTAACTTTTTTTATTCACTATTTTCTTTGTCGTTTGCGCGCGGGCACACACGAACACACACGAAAAAATCAATGTAAAAAAAAAAGGGGCTCGTCCGGGATTTGAACCCGGGACCTCTCGCACCCTAAGCGAGAATCATACCCCTAGACCAACGAGCCACAAAGAAACCTTTCTTTTTTGCTATCTAAAAGAGAAACTAGAAGGAAGAATGTAGGACATGGAGTTTCATCACTCTCCATCATCCCCTACCTCAATCTCTAAATAGGTCAAGAAAGGGAAAGTCTTCCATTTTTAAATAAAACTGCTGACAAAAATGTTCCCCATAATATATGTCTGAACTTTCATTTATCTGAAATTACTTATTGGTCTCTAGAGAGACACAATTAAAATATGCTAAAGAGTTAATAAAGTAGTAATCAGAACAGTAATTGTTCCCGGATTCTAACTGAGGAAATATGGAGGTTAGAATGGAAGTCTGCCTAACATGATCGGAATAACTCGGATTAATCCAGAGTGGAATCAAAAACTCATTACCAGGGATCAGACATGTGTGTATCAGTATGACCCAGAAACCAAACGTCAATCCAGGTAATAGATTGAAAGAGGGGGCCCGAAGCCAAAAAAAAAAAGGTTTGAAAAATCTAAAGCCAATACATTGCTTATTACATTTTTCGATATTAGCGGTTTGGTTTACCATGGAATTATTCGATTTAGAATAAAATTAATAAAGATGTTTATTTGGGCTTAATGAAGCGTTTAAGAGAGGCAGTGCGTCTTGAAAAACCAGAAAGATGGCAAAACAATAAATGGATACTTCACGTCGATAAAGCGCGACCACACAGCCCATATTGTTTTGCAGTTCTTGGCCAAGAATTCAGCCACACAGCGCTCTCATCCACCCTATTCTCCCGACTTAGCCTCCAATGACTTTTTCCTCTATCCAAAATTTAAAATGAAGTTAAAAGGAAGGAAATTTGACAACGTTGGTATGATACAAGCTGAATGAAAGGGAACTTTGAGGTTCCTCTCAAAAGATGATTCTATCTCCAGCTTCGACAATTGGAGAAAAATATGGCACAGGTGTATTGAGGCAGGATAGGTATATTTTGAATAATATCTAATTATTATTTTTATTTTTCATTCTATTTTTTAAAATACAGAACAGTCCTGGAAATTAATGAACGCATCTTGTTTATCAGTTAAGTCTTTTAAATTTTAAACATACCCTGTACTATTTTTTCAAGAACTGTACTATATAGAGTTTAAGAAAATTAAATTCTTGTTTTAAATAAATATCTCCTGCAACATCGATCGAGTCATGCGATTCTAATTATTTTTCGTTAACCCTTATTGGACGAATTATAAATTTACAAATTGAAAAAGATTCAAAATGTGTCAAATGGGCACAATTAAATCTATGTAACCTGTCTCAAGCGGCACCATCCTTCTAAATACTCTCTGTGTGACCTTTTAAGACAGGTTTCACTGGATATTATCACCTTTGGAGACTGAATAACGGTGTCTTACTAAATAACATAACGCCATATATGGAAATATAGTAGTTTTAATATATTATGATTAGGTTAATATATAACCTTCTATAACGATAAACCTTCTAGGTCCCTTCTATTTATTTATATGTCATTTTCATCTAATGATTTTTATATATAGAATAAATATTAGTAATGTGTGTATTGTTAGGTTGTACCCAGACGTTGTTTGTGTTTTTTTTTTTCTACTCATGATCCCACAAAGATACACACGTGGTTTTGAAGGGATGCAGCTAAAGTTAGCGCTTTATTATGTCCCACTTAACAGAAGGAATACAATCTGAGGGACTTGCCTTCAACTTCCCCGTCAGAAGAATCCTTGGAGCCATGATTGTGACTCTTGGGAAACGTTCTGCTCCACACTATACGCGTCCAACCTGGCTATACCGGTTTGTAGGTCGCTCCGATGTCAGTCTCTCCTGTCACTGTCTTACAGGATCATCCATACGCCCGGAGGCAAGTCGCCACGTCTTCTCCTTGTCGCAGATGTCACCAGACTCTGTTCTCCCCCACACAGTAATGCTGTTTTTGGAGCCTGCCCTCCCCCCGGCAACACATGGCCACCCCCCATTCATTTTCCCCAACATTACTCTGGAATCTTGGCTTTGTCATCCATTTTACAGTATATTTTGTTTTCAGTAACTGATGTGCACAAAAATGCATTTATGAACGAGTCATTTCAATGTTTGTTCGAATATCTCATATCACATACACTATCTTAATTCATTTGAACATCTTTCAGCTTTCACGCATCAGTTGATGATTCCTAGAAATATATTTGTCCCCTCGCGCGCCTTTTTCACCTAATATTTCCTATATCCTTCCCTTGTTTATAATCATCTATTTACTTGATCACAGATGTTACAAATTCCAAGTGCGAACACCTTGGTACAAACTATGATAATCATGAGGGTTAGGCATTTAAGACTACTTGTACCATAAGTGAACCAATGTTCACATGTGTAGGCATTTCGAATTTGAATTCACGTGGTACCAGAGTCCCCTTTGAGTATTTACAGTCGCGGGTGGATCAATGCTTGTTTATAAAATTGGGATCATTGAAGTAATTAATTACGCACTTTGAAAATTGCAAAGGTCAATGCGTAATTCTGTCCCTGACCCAGGATATCGGAAGTTGATGCTCTCATATATTCCACCAGTATAATATATAAGGTATATGCAAAATTGGAATATTTGATAGAAGTAATCTGTAGGACCACAGAAACGCGATGGTTAGTTCCGTTCAGGAATATTTTCCAAATGAATCAAAAATATTTACTTTTGACGAGTGCAAACTCCTTAAACTATACTTTTTTCTGATGTTTAAGTGAGTTTTACGTCTCGTTTCATAAAATATGGAAACCGTGTTCAAATAGTGCTTGTTCCTTGCATCTTCATGTAAAAAAAAATATTCTTTACCCTGAATACACTCATAGACAAAACTAAAGGAAGTTGTACCTTTTAGCGCGTATTTCGGGATTCAGACAATAAATCTGAAAAATATTTGATACACAGTGACCTTTATTGAAGACACGAGATAACTAAGTATGAACAAAATTGCCTCTATCTCCTTTAATAAAAATAGATGACCAGCAGTATAAAGAACTTTCAAATTCTTTAAGTTTTGCCCATGTGTATATATATAAGAGCTCTGGTAAATCACATATTTTATTGGAGGAGAGCGATTCAAGACTTAATTTCAGATTCTTCTTCAAATTATAAAGGAAGAGGCGCCTCTTTAGGTAGAATGATGTAACTACCCTTGGTATATTGTCTATTAAATTTTATAATGGACAGCGTAGGATCAAGGAACATTTTCTTACAAAGTCTACAGTCAGGACCTGTTCTTAGTAGAACAATAGCATAATGTACAATAGGAACCGTTTTTAGGTATTTATCCTTTACTACCAATTATGTATTGGAATTTGTTAATAAAAAGCCAAGTTTTCACAGCACGACATCATATTTATTACAACATTTACACAGCACGACGAATAGGAATAAATAAATAAAAAGAAGAAAAATTTTCTGGGGCGGACTCCCAGGACTTCAGGGCCAGTGGGGATGGCGGCGGGCGGTCCTCATCCAGTGGCGGGCGGCCCTCAGCTGGCGGTGGGCGGACATAGCCCGGCGGCGACGGCGAAGCAGCAGGTACCAGACTACCAGCAGGTAGGAGACCGCGGCCACCTCTAGCAGGGTCAGCTCGAAGCTGCCCAGGACCTCCGGGACTGGAGGACCTCCGACGTGGGTGGCATCGTGGGGGCGAACATCAGTTCGCGGCAGGGGCATGGGAGCGGCTCCTTGGAGGAGGAGCAGGAGGACGATCGTCAACATCGCGGCCATGGCGTATAGGGCTAGTTGGCTTTTCAGTAGCTACAATGGATCTGACTTAGTCCTAGGTAACTAAGTTTGTCTTAACTCCACATCATCCATTGTTATAACATAGTGGAATGTGGGACCTATTTAGATTATCAAACAGATGTATGCCAAATACATATCAAATGTATAACTCAAATAAATTAATTGAAACATTTCGAAATCTATTTGAAAATAAATCAGTAAAAAATAAGCTTACAGAGCCGTTCAACTCGCTAAATATAGGAAGAAATCCCTTGAAAATATTTTTAAAAGGCTTTCATTTCTTTTGAAGTCACACATGGCGCTAACAACTTTTAATGAATAAATAGATAAATTGTGGCATAATATTTTATTTTTGAATAGCAAAATATCAGATATTTTGTTACTCGGTATATTTCTTATCTCCTTCAAAATATTTTCTAATAGCCTGGGAATATTTTATTTAAAAAATTATACTCTCCAGGAATCAAGCTTACTTCAAGAGAGAGATTAAAATAAATTGCTGTGTTATCTTCATGCTCGACCCTCGCTTTTCCGCGTGGTATTCTGGTCGAATGCTGGGTAGCTTAGGGAGGACAATATCTCCACCAGACTTAGAGGCAACGTGTACTGTGAACTATAATTTTTGTGGCTGAACTTTTGTTTGTTTTCCTTTATCTTTCTACGTAATTAAATATTCTTAAACTAACAAGCGTTAAAGCAAGAATAACCTCAATAAGACCTATATATAGTTACATAAGGATAATAACAAAGAAAGAGAGGTTACAAAAGAGTGAAACATTTCATAGAAGTTTATTGGAGCGTTCAGCTTATTTATATAAAATCAACTGGGGGTAGCCTGGACTCTGCGCGTACAGAATTTTTATTTACATAAAAACAACTGTAGGTAATATGGACTCTTGGAGCGTACAAAGGTCTTATTTACATAAAAGCAGCGGTTAGTAACCTGGACTCTTGGAGCGTACATACGTCTTATTTACATAAAAGCAGCGGTGAGTAACCTGGACTCTTGGAGCGTACATAAGTCTTATTTACATAAAAGCAGCGGTGAGTAACCTGAACTCTTGGAGCGTACATAAGTCTTATTTACATAAAAGCAGCGGTGAGTAACCTGGACTCTTGGAACGTACATAAGTCTTATTTACATAAAAGCAGCGGTGGGTAACCTGGACTCTTGGAGCGTACATAAGTCTTATTTACATAAAAGCAGCGGTGAGTAACCTGGACTCTTGGAGCGTACATAAGTCTTATTTACATAAAAGCAGCGGTGAGTAACCTGGACTCTTGGAACGTACATAAGTCTTATTTACATAAAAGCAGCGGTGGGTAACCTGGACTCTTGGAACGTACATAAGTCTTATTTACATAAAAGCAGCGGTGGGTAACCTGGACTCTTGAAGCGTACATAAGTCTTATTTACATAAAAGTAGCGGTGAGTAACCTGGACTCTTGGAGCGTACATAAGTCTTATTTACATAAAAGCAGCGGTGAGTAACCTGAACTCTTGGAGCGTACATAAGTCTTATTTACATAAAAGCAGCGGTGAGTAACCTGAACTCTTGGAGCGTACATAAGTCTTATTTACATAAAAGCAGCGGTGAGTAACCTGGACTCTTGGAGCGTACATAAGTCTTATTTACATAAAAGCAGCGGTGAGTAACCTGGACTCTTGGAGCGTACATAAGTCTTATTTACATAAAAGCAGCGGTGAGTAACCTGGACTCTTGGAGCGTACATAAGTCTTATTTACATAAAAGCAGCGGTGAGTAACCTGGACTCTTGGAACGTACATAAGTCTTATTTACATAAAAGCAGCGGTGGGTAACCTGGACTCTTGGAACGTACATAAGTCTTATTTACATAAAAGCAGCGGTGGGTAACCTGGACTCTTGAAGCGTACATAAGTCTTATTTACATAAAAGAATAAAGACAATGACTACCCGCCTGCCAATACATATGAGATAATGGACACTTGGATACCTGGACACTTTTATTTTTCCATATTCATCATTACTCTTCACAATTCATCCTTTCATACCTCATCCCTAAGGTAAGAAATGATCGTTATTTCTCCTCGAAATAAATTTTGATTTTTCGTTCAAAAGAAACACATGCGGGATAATTTTCAAATGTCGTTTTACAATCATAAGCCGCATTATATTATATAACATATGAGATAAGTTTGCCATATATCAAAATATCGAAATTATTAATATATATATATATATATATTTGTAGAAATAATAGATATTCTCGGTTGTGGGATAAGAATTTTTCATTAAAGTGTTCCCAGAAAAAGAAAAGCGCACACGACGCATATCGCGAGGGCCAACAATCTGAATCACGTACGTGGTTGGCTTTCCTTAACGAATATAGAAAGGATATTTATTCAAAATTTATTCAAAAAATAACTTCAACGCTGAAGAAAATAACATCAACATTTAACTAATAGTTAATGTTTATATTGAAACGGGCGTACCTGAATCTGTGAAAAGAAACAAAATTCAAATGTATTTCGAAGGATTGCTCTCTTTCTTTATCAATTTCTGCAAAAAAAAAAAAAACACTTAAAAGTGAGCCTTTAGTTTATATTTAATCCTATAGATGCCATCTTTATATGTATATTTTAGTTTCAGGTCATGTCTCTTTGATCATTTTAAAATTCTTAACTTTCTTATTCATTATTTTCCTTGTCATTTGCGCACAAGAAAAAAAATATATATGTAATAAGATGATGAGTTACTGTTGGCCTCTGTATAATCCTGTCGACTACTGAAATAATGTCAAGTTCTGGTGACTCCTGTGTAGAGATCCTTGTCGACTAACTTTGTGATGATGAAGTGTCGACTCTCGCTATACTGTGTTAACCGAGAGGAACAGTCAGGATGTAGAGTTTTCCAGTACCTCTCTGCACCTTGGAAGACCTTTAAAAGTTCTCACAAAATACAGGCAGTCGTGGTCGAGGCAGAGTGGAAAGCTTGGGAATGTCCACACAAAAACGAAGACACAGTTGCACTAAGAAAGTTCCGTTAACAGATAAAAGTTGAGCTAGGAGCGAAAGATGGAGATAGAAGAGTTCTTACTAACTACATGTTAGATGAGATCGACATGAGGTACGACCGACGCGGGCTTGCACTGAGGGTGAACTAACTGTATTTTTGGCTAAAGACGGGGGCCTTTATATACCTTTTCTGAGAAAGGGGGTATTGCATTTCAGCACATGCAAGAGGGGCGTGGATCGTCTGGCGAAACTGTACACTGGCGCCGTGGCCGTTTCCATCTTTAGACTTTGTTGTTTTGGCAATACTATATGCTCGATCTCTGCTTTAGCTCAACTCTTAATCAATTACAGAGTTTATTTATTTATCCTGTTTGTACAAATTGCATTACATATGATGATGTAAAGACACATGTCAATAATACGTATAATCATTAACAGATGTGTTTCTATTATACAACATTAAAATCTTGTTATAAGTTATTTACAATATGGGTTTGTTGGCTTAAATTACCATATATATAATAAAAAAGGGCTCGTCCGGGATTTGAACCCGGGACCTCTCGCACCCTAAGCGAGAATCATACCCCTAGACCAACGAGCCACGTTTAAGACTTTCTTTTCTTCTATCTAAAAGAGAAACTATAGTTGGAAGGAAGAATATAGGACACAGAGTTTCATCACTCTCCACCATTCCCCTAAATCTCTAACTAGAACACAAGAAAGGGAAAGCCTTCCATTTTAAATCAAACTGATGACAAAAATGTTCCTCAATATATATATATGAAATCTGAAAGGTTCCTATAGAGATACAATGTACTAAATACAGCAGTAGTCAGACACTGATTTTACGTATTTATTTATCCAGAATTTTTCATACGCAAAGATAATAAACCGGAGATAATCATTGAACCATAGGGCTACAGCGACCATGGAAGAGATCCAGAAGAACGACCTAGCACAGATAACAGGAGACCTTACAGACAAGAATGGATCGAGGCCAAGGGACCATTTTATCGAGGAGTCACCAGGAGAGGCCATAGAAAAACTGTTGGAGAGCTGCAGGACATCAGGGGATCATATCTGCGAGGGCCTTAGCACTGACCAGGAGTCAAGATAGCAATAATAAATATCTTTGTTTACTTTTACTGTTATTATTTAGAAGTTGTAAATAAAAATATGTAAATAAACTGACCATTCGGTACACTTTTTAGAGAAAAACTTGTAACCTTTTTAAAAAATAAAGTTATTATTATTATTATTACTAGTACACGTGGGGTAGAGGCCATGATAATCATGGTGGGTTCAGGACTATTTTTTCTGTAAGTGCTCCACATGTCTACACATGTGAAAAGCAGTTTGACTTTTGCACTTACAAGTGTACCAGATTGGTTACTTGCACTCGATGGTGGGGTTGGACTTTTAAAAGAATCAGGGGCCATTGGAGCATTTTTTGAAATTATAAAAAGTGCCCAAATGCGGGATTTGATCCCGGGTCGTAGCGGTCGAAAGCCAACCATATATATCTAGATATATGAGATTATAAATGTCAAAACTTAAGTACCTTTTGTTTATGAACCTGTAATTTTTCACCATTATCATATTAGAAGAGATATAGCCACTTTTGAAGTATAAAAAGGAAGATCAAGAGGAAAGTGGTGAGTTTCTTTATTGAGCTGTACACAAGCTTTCGGACGTCACCCGTCCTTCATCAGGTTTTAACATGAATAAGAAGATGCTATATTTATAAGCGACAGTTTAAAAGTATTGAAAATATTAAAAACAATCTGATGCACGCCCGCGAGAGCACATGCTAATAACAAAATAAAATATTTTCAATTTTACTCTGTATAAATATTATTTTGAGTTTTTATAAAGAATATCAGCCCGTTGAAATTCTGTATACCTAAGACGAAGTGAGAAAGGCGGACAACGAGAGGCGAAGACAAAAGCAAGAAAAAACAACAATAAAAATAAAAAATAAAAATAAAAAATCAGCGGAATAAAGATAAAGTTAAAAGTTACGAAGAAGGTGTATCTGAGGTAGAATAAAAAACAGAATATTGGGGCGGGAGGTCAATCTTTCTGTTGAGGCTGGGGGTAGTATTAGAAACAAGGGCCTCAAGAACTAAGCGTTGGTATTTGTTTGCTATATCGCTATAAATGGGGGTTGTGTTGTCGAGATTGAAGGAATGTCCGGACTCGGCGATATGTTGGTATATGAGCGATTTTTTGTCTTTCGAGCGGATGTTACGGGCGTGTTCACTGGCTCTGATGGCGATTGTTCGGCCTGTTTCTCCAATGTAGTGTAAATCGCAATCGTTACAGGGAATTTTGTAAACGGCGTTGGAAAGGGATTGGGGGTTACGTTTGGCGGAGCTTTTTGTGATAGGATGTCTTAAGAAGGTGTGAAGGGAAGGTGTGCACTTGTAAAAAATGCGAATGCCGTATTTACGTAAAAAGGAACCAATACCGGAATTCGTCGTGGAGTATGGGAGGACACAGGTGCTTTTAAATACAGGAGGTGTGGTTCTTTTTTGGTTGGGTGTGAAAAAATGCCGGTCAATAAAACTGCGTGGATAGCTCGCGGACAGGAGATGCGAGTAGACCGTACGCCTCTCGATATTGTTAAAGAAAGGGAGGGAACAGTGGGTGTAGATACGTTTGGAAAGAGTTCGGACGGTGGTGATCTTGTGGGAGACGGGGGCGTGGGATGAAAAATGTAGGTACGAGGGGCTTTACCCCCTCGTACCTACATTTTTCATCCCACGCCCCCGTCTCCCACAAGATCACCACCGTCCGAACTCTTTCCAAACGTATCTACACCCACTGTTCCCTCCCTTTCTTTAACAATATCGAGAGGCGTACGGTCTACTCGCATCTCCTGTCCGCGAGCTATCCACGCAGTTTTATTGACCGGCATTTTTTCACACCCAACCAAAAAAGAACCACACCTCCTGTATTTAAAAGCACCTGTGTCCTCCCATACTCCACGACGAATTCCGGTATTGGTTCCTTTTTACGTAAATACGGCATTCGCATTTTTTACAAGTGCACACCTTCCCTTCACACCTTCTTAAGACATCCTATCACAAAAAGCTCCGCCAAACGTAACCCCCAATCCCTTTCCAACGCCGTTTACAAAATTCCCTGTAACGATTGCGATTTACACTACATTGGAGAAACAGGCCGAACAATCGCCATCAGAGCCAGTGAACACGCCCGTAACATCCGCTCGAAAGACAAAAAATCGCTCATATACCAACATATCGCCGAGTCCGGACATTCCTTCAATCTCGACAACACAACCCCCATTTATAGCGATATAGCAAACAAATACCAACGCTTAGTTCTTGAGGCCCTTGTTTCTAATACTACCCCCAGCCTCAACAGAAAGATTGACCTCCCGCCCCAATATTCTGTTTTTTATTCTACCTCAGATACACCTTCTTCGTAACTTTTAACTTTATCTTTATTCCGCTGATTTTTTATTTTTATTTTTTATTTTTATTGTTGTTTTTTCTTGCTTTTGTCTTCGCCTCTCGTTGTCCGCCTTTCTCACTTCGTCTTAGGTATACAGAATTTCAACGGGCTGATATTCTTTATAAAAACTCAAAATAATATTTATACAGAGTAAAATTGAAAATATTTTATTTTGTTATTAGCATGTGCTCTCGCGGGCGTGCATCAGATTGTTTTTAATATTTTCAATACTTTTAAACTGTCGCTTATAAATATAGCATCTTCTTATTCATGTTAAAACCTGATGAAGGACGGGTGACGTCCGAAAGCTTGTGTACAGCTCAATAAAGAAACTCACCACTTTCCTCTTGATCTTCCTCATTATCATATTGTATAGGATTTTCTATTTAAAGGTCAGCAATTAGATTTTGCAGGTTATAAAGCCATTACACAGAAGTAAATTAAGAATCCTAAATCAATATTTGTTTATTATTTTTATTTTATATTTTGGGGGTCGGTGGAAGGCTGGTTAAACCGTTTGGTTTACGACCACTATGACCCGGGTTCGATCCCCGCATTGGCCATTTTTTTCTGTTTAAAAAAAAAAAAAAATGCTCCAATGGTCCCCCGATTCTTGCAAAAGTCCAACCCCACCAGCGAGTGCAAGTAACCAAACGGGGCTCTGGCACATTTGTAAGTGCAAAGTCGAACTGCTTTCACATGTGTAGACATGTGGTGCGTTTACAGTAAAAAGCAGTCGCTAACTACCCACCATGATTATCATGGCCTGTACCACGTGTACTAGGGATAAGCAAAAAAAAAAATTATATTTTGTATTTATACCTGTAATATTTACCATTATCATATTATTCATATGTATATGATTCTCTATTCAAAGGTCAGCAATTAGACTTTGCAGGTTACAAAGACATTTCACAGAGAAAAATCAAGAATCTCCCAAATCAACAAAACCTCACTGAAACAACACCTTTTCTTAACAAAAATAAAGTTACACCGTTGTTAAAAAAGATGTGTAGGTACGAATAGTAAATCTTCCCACTAATTCCTATTGAAAGAACAATATAGCTCAGCCATTGTGTGTATGTATAAACTAAGATACAAATATCATATACATCCTTGTTAAACTAACAACGTGAGAATTGTTAGATTTCAGAATCAATAGAAAAATAGTTCTGTAGAACAATATTAATTTCAAGACTTCAAGAGAATGTTAACGCGTAGGTCGTGATTGATCAAAAGGTAGACAATAGTTCTCTTTGATATAGATATAAGTGCAAGGCTTGCGACAACAGTCTTCCACAATTCCTCTCTTCCCGCGGGGTAACAGGCGGTCCATCAGGTTGCCTGCACAGGATAGGTTAGCTAGCATTCATTTTATACAAACATTCTTCTTCGATAATCCATAGCTAGTCGGAGATAGAAGGGAATAAAATGTATTTTTTATCTGCTCAAATATACATACATTTATGCCTTTTCTAATGAGAATTATTTCTATAATTTATTTGTTTTTCTCTTTGAATATATATGCTTATTGAATATTTTTAAAACATTGTGAACTCCGCCTTTGCCGGTCCCAAGCCCGGATGAAAAAGGAGGAGGGGGAGCAGTAACAAGCTCGGTAAAAAACCTGGGCTCAGCTGACCCGGCTGATAGTACCCTGTAAGGGCTCCTAATCCAGGGATACAGGATGAGCAGTGTTTGTACTCCATGTTAGGAGCGGCTGGACATGGTGTCTGTTCCTCATGTCAGAGGCGGCCATTTCTTTTGGAGCTAAGTCGGCCTGCCACTGAGTAGTGCTCCCAGTCTTAATTACAAAGGCAGATGCATTATACTTCACCAGTGTGGAGATAAGAAAGAAGAAGAAAACATTGTGAAATGGTACAAAGACAAAAGAGATAAGGATTTAAATAATTACAGTAAAGTAAATGCTACTGTGTGGAGGTGAGTTTCTTTATTAAAGTGCTCTCCAGAAACCTGAAGCTTGATTAATATCCAGGAGATTTAAATCAATTGATAAATATAGTAATCAAAGTTCTTTCTTCGAATATAAATTGAGATGCAAAATTAGGTTTTTATTAACTTTAATGTTTAAACAATTATAGAAGCATTAAATTCTTTATAAAATATATAATAAAATGTATACTATTAATATTTATATCTCTCTCAATTGATTTATTTTAAATTGAATTTTGTTTTAAAAAACATTTGAATTCTTATAGGATTACAAGTTTTGAACATTCATTCTCTTCTGATGCTTATGGATTATTTCCTGGTATATTGGATTTGTTTTAAATTAACATAAGCACAAAAAGACATTTGATTTTCAAAGGGTAGTAGTGGGTAGATGTTAGTTCCACGCCAGGGCAGTTGTTGCATGTTCTATAGGTTCTTCTGCCATCTGGAGTTATTGTCATTCCTTTATAGTGTTTTGTTCTATGTCTTGTTATAGTTTTTGTCATTTTTATCTCAGAGTTTATTTCGCATATTTGATCTTTCATTATTTGGCAATTCTGTTTACACTTGTTCATCTCGTGTGTCTTCAATAAAAGCCACTGTGTATTAAATATCTTTCAGAGGTATGGTCTGAATCCTAATATACATGCTAAAATGTACAACTAAGCGATGAGCGTATATAATATTTTCTGACAAAAATATGAATTATTTATGAGGTAGATTATAAATAGGAAGATATTTTTTCTCTCCCAGAATATAAATCTACATTACTCTAATGATTGTTAATGAAAATATAAAATAATATTGGGAGAATCATGTTGATCAGCAGTGAAGCAGTAGGTTTGGCCAACTCAATCTCCAGACAGCTAGACAGCGTGCTGGACAAAAGCTGAACAGACAACCTTAACCACTGCCAATGAAAATTCTAAGTTTCCATCAAATTAATTTTCCTGAGAAAAGATATTTCACTAATTGATCCATTGTTTATTACCAAATCAATTATAATCTTTCGATTTCATTGAAGATGAGGCGTTGACAAACGTGTTGATCGTTATACATTACTTGGATTCAAGAAATTCAATCCAAAATTGCTTAATAAAAAGTGAATACATTCTAAAACATTAATAAATTTATTCAAGAAAAATGATTTATAATCAAAAAGTATTGAAAATTCTGATCATTATATCAAGTTGGATGTTGGGTAAATTTTTAAAAATATATTTTTATATATGCTCTTGTATATTGATATTAATTGATCATTTAAAGTGTATTTCAATATAATTTTGTCATATTATACACACACACACACAAGAAGTTGTTTCAATACAAATATTATTATATTTTATTTTTTTAAAAGTTTTATTATAAATTTGTGATTTTCCCAAATACAATATATATAAGATATAAATCATATTAACATAAGTTTTTTTCTCAATTTCAATCAAATTATTAACATACCATACGCTATGATATATAGCTATTTGTGTGAGTAAATATTTTCAATTCTATGAAAAGTATAGACTTAATCCAAATATGTGCATTAATGTATTACAAGATTTCCAAAGTTGATGGTTTTATATATTACTTTAATTTTATTTCGTTAACAAAGTACATTTATGAACTTTTTCTTCTATCTTTTCTTCTAAAATATATAAAATTAAAATTATTTACATATACAGATCTTATCCGCCAATGTTTACAAATTGAAAGATGGAGGGCATGACTCTTCAGTAGTGAATCCTTCCAACGGTTTCGGAATTTTAATCTCCTGACAGCTTCCATATTGTATTGGACTGAGTTTTTATATACACCCTATGCACTTGATATTGAATACGGTAAATTGTGTGTGTGTGTGTTTTGGACAAACTATGGACATATGCTTCTAGGACTGTAGAAATGTATATCTAAATTCAAGATATAATACATAGTGGCCCATAAATCGCGAACCAATTTTTTTAAATTAAAAATTAAAAGGAAAAGTAGAATAAAAACTCTAACAATTTTATTCTAATTTGATTTTTATTTTTTAATAAAAAATAAAGGTTTTCAGGAATTATGGGTCACCCTGTACATCGAGCAATGATATTCCGCAAAATCTCACAAATAAGCCTGCTAATGATGATATTTTAAATGTTTACTAACTGGCCTATTTGTGATTTTGCGTAAGAAGAGCATTGCTCGATCCATTATATCTTCAATTTAGTTATATACAATTCTGATATCCTAGAATCTTATGTCCATAGTTTGTTAAAAACACCAATTTACTGTATTCAATAGCAAGTGTAGGCTACATAAGAACTCAGTCCAATACTCGGTGGACGCGTGGGTAACACCCTCGATTCCCGACAGCCATGAACCGGGATCGAATCCCGCGTTGGACTCTTTGTTTTAATATGTAAATAACCTTTACATACTATTCATTGTTGCAATTATCATAAACTAGGTTGCTCTTTTTGAGCGGTCCCTATAAAGTGATTTTGGAACAATAAGAAGAGTCCAATACAATAGTGAAGCGGTCTGGAATGGTACAAAGACAAAAGAGATAAGGATTTAATTGTAATCCTATAAGAATTCAAATGTTTTTAAAAACAAAATTCAATTTAAAATAAATCAATTGAGAGAGATATAAATATTAATAGTATACATTTTATTATATATTTTATAAAGAATTTAATGCTTCTATAATTGTTTAAACATTAAAGTTAATAAAATACCTTCACATTCAATGTTGTAAATATCATAAACTAGGTTGCTCTTTTTGAGCGGTCCCTATAAAGTGATTTTGGAACAATAAGAAGAGTCCAATACAATAGTGAAGCGGTCTGGAGATTAAAATGACGAAACTGCTGACAGAATCCACCACTGATGAACCTCATGCCCTCCCTCTTTCAATTTTTATTCATTGTAGAATAAGGGATTTAGAGAAATATGTGAAATGAAAACAGCATTTTGATTTAGCTATTTGTCCTTCTCATGTGTGATGAGCTACTGTTATAGTTAATATTGTCACGGTAGAGAAGACAAGTATTCCAAAAGCTTAATTAAAATTAAATTATTAATTAAACTTATATATTTCCAAATGTGTCAATTGATTTTTCAAGTAGTAATTTACAAACATGGTAAGGGGTGATGACTATGCAAATATTTATAATGATAAACAACAGAGTATTCAAAAATAATTATTTTGTGGCAATATCATTCAAAATTGAATATATTTATTAGTTTACCAATGGTAAAAATTATCGAAGCACTCGAAGGAAAGGCTAACTTAAGTCTGTCTGTGTGATATTTATCTATGATCTATAAAAATCTTTTTAAAAAAAGGCAGAAATGAAAATGGCTAAATATTAAATTTGTAATGATCTTATGAAAACATTTTAACTCCTATTAAACATTGATTAACATGTCTAACTGGCCTTGTCCTTATTGTTTGCGAAAGAGCATTGCTCGATGCAAATATTTATACCTAATTATACTGTCCTAAAAGCTTATGTTTATAGTTTGCTTAATTACTATTCTATGATTCCACCCTTCATTTCAAACTCTGCCTTTGCCGGTCCCAAGCCCGGATGAAAAAGGAGGAGGGAGAGCAGTAACAATTCGCTAAAAAACTTGGGCTCAGCTGGTCCGGCTGATAGTACCCTGTAAGGGCTCCTAATCCTGGATACAGGATGAGCAGCGTTTGTACTCCATGTTAGGAGCAGCTGCACGTGGTGTCTGTTCCTCATGTCAGAGGCGGCCATTTCTTTTGGAGCTAAGTCGGCCTGCCACTGAGTAGTGCTCCCAGTCTTAATGACAAAGGCAGACGCATTCTACTTCACCCAGTATAGAGATAAGAAAGAAGAAGACCCTTCATTTCAGCATATATAAGCAGAATCGTCCAATACAGTATTAGGGCTCTAAGAAGCGGTCTGGTTGATTAAATTGGCGAAACCGCTGGGAGGGTTCACCACTGATGAGCCAAGCCCTCCCAATATATTTTTTTCATCGCAGTAAGGACAGCAGAAGTTTGTTTTGTGTTAAAAAAGAAACATTCGTGCCTTATAATGCTTCCATTTCTTTTATTGATTATCTTTATTTGAGAGAAATTTCAAATCCACTATTTCTATTGTCTGATTAAAACGGATATAAAATGCCTAAAATACCCCATTAAAAAGTATTTCTATTTAAACTAAAAATTTCTATATTATATATAACTTTTAAAATTTAAATTAAATAGAAAAATATCGATTAAAAACGGAATCGAAACGAAGTTTATGGCTAATTCAACCGATTTGGCAACTCCTTTGGTAGGATGTAAAGAAATCGAAGTCACCCCTGTACTGATGAAGGCCGAACCCGAAACGATGGTATATCGGTTGGTTTTTTTTGTCAGAATTTTCTAATACTGGTATTGTGACTACCATTACGTTTTGTACTGTAGTAATAAACCAAATAGTTTTCATGCATTTTCAATGGAAGAGGTGTACCTTTCGGTATATACACGGTATATATATTTATATAAAATAAAAGGATTTAAAAGCGCGAATGTTTCTTTTATACATAAAACTAACTTCTATAAGCTTATGTCCATAGTTTACTTGAAAACCATTTCTAAGATTCCATCCTTCAGTGTAGCATATAAAAGCAGAATGATCCAATACAGTATTAGAGCTCTGAGAAGCGGTCTGGTGGATTAAATTGGCGAAACCGCTGGGAGGGTTCACCACTGATGAGCCAAGCCCTCCCAATATATTTTTTCATCGCAGTAAGGACAGTAGAAGTTAGTTTTATGTATAAAAGAAACTTTCGCGTTTTTAAATCCTTTTATTTTATATGTATAGATGGCGCGTTATTGCTTTGTGTTAATTTATTCCTAATTAATATATATTTATATTTAAAAAAAGGGCATATTCTGACCGCTCACATGAGCTCTTATACAATATATACGTATTTTATTTCAATTTAAACCGCTATGTTCCCCCTAGGGACCCTTGCGCTGTCATACATTATGCCTCTACATATTTCTATACATATATATATACAATAAATTTAGGCCATAAAGAATAGCCATATGATATAGCAAAGGAAATAAAGATAAAATAATAATAATAATAAAAAAAACATTTCCATCATTTTTTTACATTAAAATTGTTTAATTATCATTATCATTAAAAGAGAAGAGAAAAAAAAACTTACATCTTATGATCGTACATCTTAGAATATTTACATTTTATTTATGGGGCTTTCATTGTTTAAATATCTAATGTATTACTATATATATTTTTATGTTTATATATTCATATTAAAATATATTTATAATATATTATTGGATGGATTATCTTCCAAAGAGCTTGTGAGACCTACAGCGTGCCATTGGCTGCTCTTTCAAAACAAAAGCTTCGTGAAAGATGGATGAGCAGACGATCGAAATATTGGGAACAAATCAATAATATAATTAAACTTAAGCCCTTCTTTAAAAATTTGTAATTAAACTCCAAGCTGGAAATTTGAGAGAACCAACATGTGATGAAAGTCAGCTAGCTATCTAACAACAAGCATTCTCGTTCCAAAGACGGAGAGCTCCTCTTTCTATAGTTCACAATTCAAATTTTACCAGCATTGCAATTCTGTTCGACTTTGTCTGAAGACGCCATCCTCATTGGTAACAATCTTAACCCAGCCTCGAAAAAATATCTGGCTATATCTTTTACTTAGTGTGGCTATTAAAGCTGGATTTCTGCTTGAGAATGCTTTCAAAAGAGAACACTCAGGGTAGAGCTGAATCTCTGACAAGCCATTCTACTTTCTCTTCGGCCTCTTTCGCCTCATCGGAAGGATAACCCCGGAAGGATTCTCAAAAAGGTCCAGAGGATTGAGTCATCCCTGGAATCGTCCAAAGACGTCTCCATTAGCAACAGCGTCACGGTGGTCTTCCACGCCGAATCAACTCAGAAAGCAAGAACACCCGTCTGTATGATGTCCGCATTCCCCAAAGAACTAAAGCTCATCACATCCTACCATTCTTCCAATATTATGATTCTTCAGAGAGGACAAGGAGGTCCAAAGCATGGAAATATGTGCTAGCATATCTGTTCTTTGGGAACATTAGAGAAGTTGGAAGAATTTAAGGAAAGAGTTAAAAATGAGCAAAAATTTAAAATAAAAGACATGGAACCGATTTTTACTATAATAATAAATTTGGAAGTTTTTCTTAAAAAATATATATATAAAAGGAAACAAATTAATAGTAAAAGATGTTTGATGTTTACAGAGAATGAAAGAACAGAATCGTGCAAATATGATCTTGGAACATGTTCCAGAAAATTTTGTAAAAAGCAATGATCTATAGCAGGGGTGGCGAACGTGCGGCCTTTTCTTGCCCAAGTTGTGGCCTTTTCTTAAATTCAAAACTAATTTTTGTTTCGCAGTTTTCAATTACTTTCATTATTATATTGAAAATATCTAATACGAATGTCATATATTATAATATATATATAATATATATATATATATATATATATATATATATATATATAGTGTAGAAACTATATAACAAAATTATAACAGTGATTCTAATTTTAAAACTTAAGGAGCGAACTGATAATAATGATAACTTATATCAGTTAGATTTGATTAGATTAGCAAGCTAAATCTAAATTAATTATAATAATAAATAGTTATTTAATTTTATAGTCCATTTTTGTATTAAGATTATCTTCACTATTATGATCATTTAAATTCAAATTATAAAATTTGTAAAATGTTATTAATTTGTAGATAGAGAGAGAAAAAAAAAATCCTTTACTTCTACTACATCCTCAAGTTAATTATATATTTATAATTAATAACAATAAAAATTAACAAAGTAACGTCTATTACATCGGCTTTTACACGTCATTCAGACATACTCTAATCCTATATATAGAATAATCGAAGAGAGAATATATATAATAGTTAGAAAAAAGAGAGAAAGACAGAACCATGCACTTTTAATCAAACTAATAATAAGGAAAAAAAAAAAAAAAGAGTTTTATAAAGAAGGTAGATAAGATTGTTAGTATATATATATATATATTTTTTTTATGATTTTATATTTTATCCTTTTTTTTTTTTAAGATTTTTAAAGGTTTTTTTATTTGATAATATGATTATAAATAGTTGTATTTAGTAATATATCTATAGTATGAATTAACATTTGTTATAAGTTTGGATATTATGTTTTGAAACCCTAATGGTAGACCAGACATACACAAAAGACTTTAAATTGAAATGAATTGGAAAAAGAGATCTGCTGGAACGGGGATCTTCAGATAAAAATTCCAGCGACATTTCACCCCTTCTTTATTATGTCATAGATCTCTTTTAAACCGGATTTTATGTGTTAATATTAAGTTGTTTCAGTGAAATATTTAAATGAACATATATAACAGATACAAGTGTTAACAAATTCAAACTGTAAACCTACCTCGGCCGCTGCGTCCTCCATTGTGAGTATCTATTTCTGGCTGACACATGTCGCGGGAGGGGAATGTCCCCCCATATTTCAAATTTAGACCATTTATTCAGAATTTTTTTGAACAACAAGAAAATTAAAGAAGAAAGGAAAAATAGTTAAAGGAAGAAAGCTAAATTTTATAATCTTTACAGCTAGTTATATCAAAATAACTGATTTAACACTTATTCATCTTTTAATATTCCTTTAAAAAGGCAAATTATAAGAGTTTAATAAAGCTATTAATTGTGCAAATTCACCTTTATTTAACTTCCATTTTCCTCCCCAGAAATTGGAGATTAAACAAAAATGAACTATATACTTTAACACTTTAAAAATCTTGTGAAAAAATCTTTTAATCAGTTATTTAATCAAAGTTTAATTAACTGTTAAAGGTTATAAATTTGTATTAGTTAATATTAAGAGAAATTATAGAAAGTTGATTTCATAAATGGATATTTCCATTTATTTTTTTTTAAATATTTTATAATTGATATACTGTTGAAATATTTTACTTGTTTGATACTAAATTTGTTTTTAATAAATTCCATGTTTAAATTTTTAACATCTTCTATGAAATTATCTAATATATTATTTATTCTATAAAATCTTAGAAACTGACCATAATATATACCTTTACAGCAATTTAATGATATATTAGAATTCATATTACAGTATTTTATAATATTGAAATTATAATTACTCTTTTTATTATAAACTCTAACAGCACTATTTGTAAGGTCTATATTCAAGTCTAAAAAGTTAACTTTTTTGTTTCTATAAATTTTTTCATTGTTCTTAAGTTTCAAGTATTTAGGATATATTTCAGGTATTAATTTTTTAAACAGTGGATTATTAAATATTATTATGTCATCTACATATCGGAATATTTGCCAATTAATATTATTTTGTAGAAAGTATTCTCTTTCGTACCAGAACAATATTAGATTTGCTAATAATGGACTAGAAGAAGTACCCATGGGAACGCCTTCTGATTGAATATATATTTTATTTTTAAATTCTATATAGTTAAAATTTAAAAATGTTTCCAGTAGAGTTTTTGCTGTTTTAAGATCTAATTTAAATGTTTTATATCTGTTATGAATAATTTTAATGTAGAAAGTTTTGTCATTAATGAATTCATTAAATAAATTGGTTATTTTATTATTTAGATCTCTTAAATTTATTTTAGAATATAGGTCCTCAAAGTCAAATGTGTGTACTGTTTCAATGTTTGACCAATTGTTCATTAAATAATTAATGATTTTTTTATTTGAGTCGATAAATTTATAATTATATTTATTAGTTAATTTATTTATAATAAATTGTAGTGTTGAGGCTAATTGTATATCAATATTTTTTATGACTGAATTTATACCAGATGTGATTGTTCTGAAAGAAATAGGTTTTTTGTGTAGTTTAGGAATTATATAGAACTTTGGTATGTTTGGATTTTTGTGGTTATTATAAATTTTTAGTGAATTTTCAACATTTTTGATGTCTTTTTTGATTTTTGTGCCTGTAGTTCTAGCAAAAGTGTATTTATGATTATTATCAATTTCCTTTTTTAGTATATCGTGGTATAGATTTTTACAAATTAAAGATAAATTATTGGGACATTTATCTATAGGAGTGATAATATAGTCCTTCTGTAAATTAATTATATTTTCTTTAAAAGAAGGAATGTCTGAATTGGGTTTTGTGTATTTAAGTGTATTATTATAATAATTTATAATTTCCTTTTTAATATTATGTTTCCATTCCAGAAAAGTAAATTCTGGAATACTGTATTTTATACTAGTTTTATTTATGAAAATATCTATATCTTTTAATATAGATTTAATTGTATTATTATAATTGTGTTTAATTTGAGGTATATATTTATACCCTTTATTTAAAATTTCTTGATATTCTGGATTTAAAAAAGAAAAGTTGCTAGTTAATATATGACCTGAGAACTTATATTTATCAATATAGTTGTTGCAATTACATTTAATTTTTTTAAAATTTGCCAAATTATTAATAAATTGGTTATAATTGCAAACTAAATTACCTATATTTTTATTGTATCTCCAGATTGTTTTAAAATTTAAATTTTTTATAGGGAAAAGATTATTGATGATTTGGTTATTAAAAATATCATTAAATTTAATATGATTAAATAAATTGTTATTAAATTTAATGATAATATTAATGTTATTAGTAGTTTGTTTAATTTTTCTGTATTTAAAGATGTCGTGTGTGATATCTATTAATCTGTTAGTCAGATTATGAATTTTAATATATTCTATGAGTTTGATAAATTTATTATTATTTAGTTTAAATAATGTTTTAATAAATTTATCGACGAAGTTGTTAGTGTACATTTGTTTTGGGTCCAGTAATTCTTCAAATTCAATGTAACCTAATTTATTTGTAGTTTTACCTCTAGTTTTATTAGGTTTAGTTTTAAATTCATTTTTTTTGTATTTGCAACTGATTTCATAGGTTGAAATTTCTTCTGTTTGTGGTTTGTATGTGTAGTTTAATTCGTCGTTAAGTCCATAAGGGAATAATGTGTTGTGTTTATAAATGTAGTTGTTTTCTAATAATAGTCGTTGTTTTTTGTTTTGACATATGTCTAGTATTTCTATCTTAAAGTTGTTAAAAGTATGTAATTGATTGTGTTCTTTCATATATATATTACCAATTGATTTTTTAGCGTGGTTTCTATGTAGGTTTATTCGTATATTTAATGGATTACAAGTTTGTCCTATATATGATAGTTGACAAATTTGGCATGTTAATTTATAAATAGTATTCACTAATTTACAACTAGTTGTTTGAAAAGTGTCATGGTTCTTAAGAGAGGGACAAGTTTGACAATTTTTTCTTAGGCAATTCTTAGCGAGTTTAAATTAACATAAAAGAGGTGCTAACACTAATATGTTTGTAGTTTTTTTTAGTTTTTTTAGTTTGTTATTCTTATGAATTTTTAAATATATTTTACTTAATTGTTTTTGTGGTGATAAAATTTGTAATAAATTGAATAATTAATCTATAAATATATAGAATGGAAACATAATATTAAAAAGGAAATTATAAATTATTATAATAATACACTTAAATACACAAAACCCAATTCAGACATTCCTTCTTTTAAAGAAAATATAATTAATTTACAGAAGGACTATATTATCACTCCTATAGATAAATGTCCCAATAATTTATCTTTAATTTGTAAAAATCTATACCACGATATACTAAAAAAGGAAATTGATAATAATCATAAATACACTTTTGCTAGAACTACAGGCACAAAAATCAAAAAAGACATCAAAAATGTTGAAAATTCACTAAAAATTTATAATAACCACAAAAATCCAAACATACCAAAGTTCTATATAATTCCTAAACTACACAAAAAACCTATTTCTTTCAGAACAATCACATCTGGTATAAATTCAGTCATAAAAAATATTGATATACAATTAGCCTCAACACTACAATTTATTATAAATAAATTAACTAATAAATATAATTATAAATTTATCGACTCAAATAAAAAAATCATTAATTATTTAATGAACAATTGGTCAAACATTGAAACAGTACACACATTTGACTTTGAGGACCTATATTCTAAAATAAATTTAAGAGATCTAAATAATAAAATAACCAATTTATTTAATGAATTCATTAATGACAAAACTTTCTACATTAAAATTATTCATAACAGATATAAAACATTTAAATTAGATCTTAAAACAGCAAAAACTCTACTGGAAACATTTTTAAATTTTAACTATATAGAATTTAAAAATAAAATATATATTCAATCAGAAGGCGTTCCCATGGGTACTTCTTCTAGTCCATTATTAGCAAATCTAATATTGTTCTGGTACGAAAGAGAATACTTTCTACAAAATAATATTAATTGGCAAATATTCCGATATGTAGATGACATAATAATATTTAATAATCCACTGTTTAAAAAATTAATACCTGAAATATATCCTAAATACTTGAAACTTAAGAACAATGAAAAAATTTATAGAAACAAAAAAGTTAACTTTTTAGACTTGAATATAGACCTTACAAATAGTGCTGTTAGAGTTTATAATAAAAAGAGTAATTATAATTTCAATATTATAAAATACTGTAATATGAATTCTAATATATCATTAAATTGCTGTAAAGGTATATATTATGGTCAGTTTCTAAGATTTTATAGAATAAATAATATATTAGATAATTTCATAGAAGATGTTAAAAATTTAAACATGGAATTTATTAAAAACAAATTTAGTATCAAACAAGTAAAATATTTCAACAGTATATCAATTATAAAATATTTAAAAAAAAATAAATGGAAATATCCATTTATGAAATCAACTTTCTATAATTTCTCTTAATATTAACTAATACAAATTTATAACCTTTAACAGTTAATTAAACTTTGATTAAATAACTGATTAAAAGATTTTTTCACAAGATTTTTAAAGTGTTAAAGTATATAGTTCATTTTTGTTTAATCTCCAATTTCTGGGGAGGAAAATGGAAGTTAAATAAAGGTGAATTTGCACAATTAATAGCTTTATTAAACTCTTATAATTTGCCTTTTTAAAGGAATATTAAAAGATGAATAAGTGTTAAATCAGTTATTTTGATATAACTAGCTGTAAAGATTATAAAATTTAGCTTTCTTCCTTTAACTATTTTTCCTTTCTTCTTTAATTTTCTTGTTGTTCAAAAAAATTCTGAATAAATGGTCTAAATTTGAAATATGGGGGGACATTCCCCTCCCGCGACATGTGTCAGCCAGAAATAGATACTCACAATGGAGGACGCAGCGGCCGAGGTAGGTTTACAGTTTGAATTTGTTAACACTTGTATCTGTTATATATGTTCATTTAAATATTTCACTGAAACAACTTAATATTAACACATAAAATCCGGTTTAAAAGAGATCTATGACATAATAAAGAAGGGGTGAAATGTCGCTGGAATTTTTATCTGAAGATCCCCGTTCCAGCAGATCTCTTTTTCCAATTCATTTCAATTTAAAGTCTTTTGTGTATGTCTGGTCTACCATTAGGGTTTCAAAACATAATATCCAAACTTATAACAAATGTTAATTCATACTATAGATATATTACTAAATACAACTATTTATAATCATATTATAAATAAAAAAACCTTTAAAAATCTTAAAAAAAAAAAGGATAAAATATAAAATCATAAAAAAAAAATATATATATATACTAACAATCTTATCTACCTTCTTTATAAAACTCTTTTTTTTTTTTTTTTCCTTATTATTAGTTTGATTAAAAGTGCATGGTTCTGTCTTTCTCTCTTTTTTCTAACTATTATATATATTCTCTCTTCGATTATTCTATATATAGGATTAGAGTATGTCTGAATGACGTGTAAAAGCCGATGTAATAGACGTTACTTTGTTAATTTTTATTGTTATTAATTATAAATATATAATTAACTTGAGGATGTAGTAGAAGTAAAGGATTTTTTTTTTCTCTCTCTATCTACAAATTAATAACATTTTACAAATTTTATAATTTGAATTTAAATGATCATAATAGTGAAGATAATCTTAATACAAAAATGGACTATAAAATTAAATAACTATTTATTATTATATATATATATATATATATATAGTGTAAAAACTATATAACAAAAATATAACAGTGATTCCACATTTAAAACTCAAGGAGCAAACTGATAAGAATGATAAATCATATCAAGTAGATTTGGTTAGATTAGCAAGCTAAATCTAAATTAATTATAACAATAAATAGTTGTATAGTTTTATATTTAAGTTTTGTATTAAAATTATCTTCATTATTTTGATTATTTAAATTCAAATTATAAAATTTGTAAATTGTTATTATTTAGTATAGATAGAGAGAGAAAAAAAAAATATATCTATCTATACTAAATAATAACAATTTACAAATTTTATAATTTGAATTTAAATAATCAAAATAATGAAGATAATTTTAATTCAAAACTTAAATATAAAACTATACAACTATTTATTGTTATATATATATATATATGTCATAATATTTGGAAATATGTAAAATAAAATTGCCTGTGTGGGAGTACAAGGAAAGAGGGAAGATAGCGAGGTTAACAAACAACCCCCTTGGTAAACAAGTATCACGACTTCATTATCTCCCCTAGGGGACTTATCTTACTTAAAGCGGCTTATAAGCGGCTAGACGGGATGATAAAAGTTCAGTTCTCACCGAGGTGGCCTCGACGCCAGTTGTTCTAGGGGTTGTTCTGGGACCTTCTATCTTTCCTCCCCGATCTATTTCCTCACGGGTTTTTGCCTCTGGATCCTGTCTCCTGTGTGTCCTTACCACCCATCGCTCAACAACCACGACTGCTTCTAGCCAACATGCCACACTGCATTCATCCAACAGCATAAACTACTACTACATTACCACATATATATATATATAAATATGCGGCCTTCTCAAAAATGGTAAAATGAAAATTGGCCTTCTAATATAAAAAGGTTCGCCACCCCTGATCTATAGTCAGAAAAAGGAATGACTCATAGCAATTAAGGAATAGCTCGACTATAAAATCAACATTATGTATGGGCTATTTAGTAACTGTAGGATGATTAACTATAAATGGGTTTGTAGAACGACATTTGAAAATTAACCGGCATGTGTTTCTTTTGAACGAAAAATCGAAATTTATTTTAAGGAGAAATAACGATTATTTCTAACCTTAGGGATGAAGTATGAAAGGATGAATTGTGAAGAGCCTAGTGGACATGGCATCTGCCCGGTAAGCGGAACGCTGTAGGTTCGTTTCCCATCCCTGGACACTTTATTTTTCCTTTTATCATTACTCTTCACAATTCATCCTTTCATACTTCATCCCTAAGGTTAGAAATAATCGCTATTTCTCCTTAAAATAAATTTCGATTTTTCGTTCAAAAGAAACACATGCGGGATAATTTTCAAATGTCGTTCTACAATCATAAGCCGCATTACTCGTATATTGTATTATAAATGGGTTTACAGCATGTGGAGTACACCGGATGAAGACATACATAAAAGGAAAGCTAGGCTAGTTGTCACTGGAAGATATAAAAAATTCCCTCTTTATCTTTCGATGTAGACCAGTATAATCCAAAAGGAAAGTAATCATTCAATTACAGCACTAGCAGCACAATTGAATTTAGCTATATCATCAAACCTTGCCCAATCGGACTTATCGGTCGAATCTATGGCACATTTCCTTCACAGGAGACAAAATCCAAACAAAGCATAAAATGCATTTCGGAAAGTGTTTTAGTTCTAAGTATAAGGAATAGTAAAAACAATAATTCGAAATTTTATTGAAAGATAGGTAAAAATTGGAAAAGATGATTTAAAAAATATATATATGCCGTGTTTATATTAAATCTACATGTGAGTTTCCATTAGAAAGTATTGCGTACATTTTACTCATTCTTTGTGCATTTCAAATTCAAAATTCTTTTAGACATTGTGTTATTTATTTCTGAAAAAGAAGCGCACAATCATTTGTACCATATAAATCATTCTGATAGTTGATACTCAAACAGAGAAGAAGGTAAAAGGAGCTTGGTTGAGATATATAAATAAATAAAAAATTAGATTAAAAGATATTATTTCACTTTATTCCCAACATTCCTAAACAATAAGAATGTTCTGATTAAGTTTATTTCTAGATTGGTTCGTAGATCGAGGCGCCGGGATTATGTTTAAACAGACAACTTGATTATCTAACAGCCTGCCCTGAGGCTGTAGGTATAATTGCTGAACGGGCACTTCAGGGATCTGGGGTCTTCATTCCTCTATGTACACTAATGGAAGCTGGAATTAGATTCGATTGTAGAGAGTCTGATAGATAATATTGTTCACACGGGAAAATGACGAGAAATTTGTACAGAAACTGCTAATAATGCGGCAGAAGCAACGTCGCCTAAAAATCGAACAATACATGTTGGAAAACGCAAACAGAAACACCACAACCTTTTGAAAACAGGCGATGAATCGTAGGTTTACGGATATGAACCAGAAACAATCGTCATAGTGGAAAAATCCTACATCCCCGCGGTCAATAAAAGGCAAAACAGATTAGTTAAAAGGTCATGCTGACTGTTTTCTTCGATGCCCGTGGAGTGGTACATCCATGGATACTAACCACAAGGCCGAACTATTACAAAGGAGTACAATCAGCAGGTTTTTAGCCGCCTTCTTGATGCTGCGCGGCGCAAACCAAAGGATCTGTGGGGAGCAAACATTTAGCATCATCATGATGACACCTAGCCCAATAATTCTGCGCATCTGGTTCAGAACTTTTAGCCAAGCACATTTCTGTGGTTCGTCACTCTCCCTAATCCTCCTAAATTATTCTGTGTGACTTTTGGGTATTTACCAAGCAGAAAATATTGCTGAAATGAACCCAATTTAAGAGTCAGAAGATGTGGAATGCGAAGGTCTAGCTGATCATCATTCTAAAAGACGCATTCCAGAAATGTGTATAACAATGATGGGGATGTTATAGAGAAGGGTATGCAATATACCATGGAGACTTCATTGAAAGGAATTAGAGTTCTGTACCTCCAAATCAATAAATATCTTTCTTCTAACTAATAATTTTTTTTTTGACAGGAAAGGCGACCTTTGTCTTTTTAGATCAATTTCCTCCCGGCAAAATTTCCATCTATATTTTAGCCATAGATATGGCCCAGCCACTTTGCCAGCTAAACGCCTCTTTGGCAGATTGTCAAGATACCATTAGATCCCGTGTGGATCTCATGGAATAAAGTCCGCCCTAGACTGACGAGGGCCATTAGCCCGAAACCATGGTCTCTAGGTGGACGCTTTTCAGTTTGCCAGAGCTGATGTTGTGGCTTTGTCACCGACCCGAGGCCGCTAGTTGAGGCGACTGTCAATTGATGGCGTCTGGTTTTAGACGTCTATTTTGACGGGAGAGGCGACCCTTGTCTCTTTTGAAATATATATATTATATTTAATCTTGTAAAGTCTTGTTGAAGTCACTGAATTGTACACGTTTTACTTGTAACCTTTTTAATATGTAAATAGTTTCTTCTCCTTTTCCCTTCCAGGAATTTTTAACGATCGTATATACAAGCTTCAGCCCTTCCTGTCGTTTGTCCGTTAGCGGCAATCCGCTAAAGAGCATGTGAACAGACACTTTATTTTTATTTTATGACGCTCTGAATGAAAAAAGACTTATAGGTCACCCACTGCCATTTTTTTCGCACAATACTTTACAAGCATTGGCGAATAGTTCTGAAACCAAGACTGTTTCACATATATACTCATGGACAAAGCTTAAGGAAGTGGAAAGTCTTTGGCGTCGCCGGAAGTCTGTTTTTTGAAGGAGGCAAGATTGACAGAGGCAATTTTGTTTACACTTGGTTACCTCGTGTATCTTCAATGTTTCAGAGTTATTGTCTGAATCCCGATATATATGATAAAAGGTACAACCTATTTAAGTTTTGACCATTAGTGTATATAGCCATTCAATTTTCTACTTGAAAACTCTCATTTTTCTCGAATCTATTTCAGGTTTAATATACCCCAATGTAATAATTTATTAAACATTTTTCACGGTTTAATTATGTGTGCATATCTGATAGAGTTAGTGAGAGAAAAAGATTTAACTCTGAATATTTGAATTTTAAAATCAGCCGTTTGTGTGTGGAAAATAAGATTAACTTTGTTAAAAGATAACTTTTCGATTTGTATTCAAATTAAAATCAAAAGGTCAATGCAGAATCTTAAATTTAAATAGATTTTGTAAACCCGGATAAATAAAGAATTGAAAGGTTTTTTAAGCAAGATGAAAAGATTTGAAAAATACGAGTTTTGTTAATAGATTATTTATGTATGCATATAAGAAGCAAAAAAATAAACCCTCATACATTCGTTGACTTCAATTCTTAATTCAAGATCAGGCACGAAACTATGTATTTGTTTATAAATAAATAAATAAATAAATATAAAAAATAAAAAAGGCATATTCTGACCAGGAGCAGATGTTCTTTTCAGATGGCAGAGCGCCATTTTTATTTTTTATTTTTTTCTATCAATTTTTTCACATATATACATTTTGAAAATAGAGCAATCCATAAATAAATCTTTAATTAAAAAGGCATTTATTGGATCAAAATATCATTCATTTTACCAATATTTCAGTTGGCTGAACGCCAACTTTTATCAAGGTGATATAACATTTTAAACACTTTAAACTATGCCTTTAAACACTCCAATATATGCCCTTTTAATTAAATATATATATATATATATATATGAAAAAAATAATAGAAAAAAATAAAAGATAAGTGGGTCAGGTGTTGATATTAAAAATAAAGAAGGCATTTCCTGACCACGAGCACATGTGCTTTTTAGATGGCAGAGCGCGTATATATACTCGTATATATATTTAGAAAAGATGCATATATTGGATTTATAAATATTTTAAATCCTTCCAATATTTGAAGGGGCAACTCGCCTATCTTTATCGAGGATGTTTGTGTTTTGAACTGAAACACGTGATATGCCTGTGTCACATATAAATCAAAGATACAATTCTTTCGTTGGTCTTGTAGTGAAAAAAACAAACATCCTCTATATGTTTGGGAAAACTTAAGAAAACCTGATGAAAACCTTGTAAACCTCCACGATATGCAGCATATTGGTGTGACCAAACCGTTCGACCATTCTATGGGAATCGTTGTTTCTTCGGTTTATTTTATTATAAAATATTTTAATTAAAAATTATATTATTTATAAATATTTTAATAACATGAACAATGATTCCCATTAAATGGTTTGTCTACACCAACATGCTCTATATAAAACCTCGCTACTCGTGCATCACGTGGTTTGTGGAACCGCCTCTACAATGCTACAAAATATTAAAAGACCCTACTTGCTCATATTGCCATCAGGTAGACCAAACTGTCGCCCACCTTCTCTTCAGATGCCCTGCCTACCATCTTCATAGGTTCCAAACAGCCACCTTCCTAGGAATAAGTATATTTACCCTAGGAGACCTACAGAACATTCCCAAGTACAGTACATCTGGTAAACTGGATGTCCACCATTAGACATGAAGTCTCAACCCGGATAATTGGCGGCTTTAGTACGTGGCTCCAGGAATTCGGATTACCTTAAGAAAGAGAGAGCGCATCACATGATTGATTTGTTTACAAGATTTGAATCCCGAAAGAAGATGGATATTGGATGTATATATATATAGGTACCAAAAGAGATGCACTTTCTCTTTATTTATGTATTCGAACAACGCATTGTTTACCAGCCTAGTAAAACATTTTACTAGTGGTGATAAGGAATGAGAAACACAATAGTAGTTTTGGAAAATTCAGACAAAAAGCCAACCTGTATACCATGGCTTACGGGCTGTGAAGTTTTCACTAGTATGATAAACATAATTCATTGTGTTCTAATACATAAATAAAGGGAGAGGTGCCTATTTTGTTACATGAATATCATTCTTTTCCCCAATTTTATGTTGAATTCCAGCTTTAAAATCGGCCCCGGCCACTTTACATTTTTGGTAAATTCTACTGATTTCATAATTCCTCTCGTCGAATGTTTTGATATCAAAGCCGCCCCTGTACTGATGAGGGCAATAGCCCGAAACCATACAGGTTGGTTTTTGGTCTGAATTTGCCAAATTTTATCCCCACTTGTAAAGTTTTTTACCAGGGTGATAAACAAAAATGCATTGTTCTAATGCATAAATAAAATAAATAAAAAGAGAGATGCCTTTTTGATACATTAATATCATCCTCTCGTAACATCATTCGTAACTTGCCACTTCAACAGCTTAGACATCTATTTGGTAAATTCGACTGATTCCATAACCTCTCTTGTAGGATGTTATGAAATTGAAGCCGCCCCTATACTGATGAGGGCCAAAGCCCGAAACCATGGTATACAGGCTGTTGGCTTTTGTCTGAAATTTCCAAAACTGATTTTATGGCTCATTCTTTATAATCACTAGTAGTCTTTTACTAGGGTGATGTATAGTGTCATCATTCAGATGCACAATTAAAGGGAGAGGTGCCTCTTTTGGTACATACAACTTACTTGCATATACTACAACTATACTTGTATATATATATATATATCGAATCCTGTCGACTCGCTGTCGAATCCTGTCGACTCTTCTGTGGGGTTGGGTGGATGGATGGTTGGTTGGATTGGTGGGTTGGTGGTTGTGGTGGTGTAGTCTTGTTCGGGTAACAAGGGTTCCACAGGGGAAGAACGAACACACCTGGATGGGGTTGACTAAGACCTGCGAGAGGGAGGAGAAGAAAAGTTCAGCGGAGGTGGCTGGCCTTTCACATCTATGGAGCGTACACTACCTTAGTTGGAGCCTATGTTGATCACACCTAGCTCGTAGCACGGTCACCTACCTTCTTTCTTTTTCGTGTCCGAGATAATCGTCATCGACTCTCTCGGACTTCTCATTGGCCGAGATTTTTACACGGGCTCTCTGGTGATTCGCTATTAATTTGTCATTCTTAAAGGTGATTGGCTATTAATTTGTCATGCTTAAAGGTGATTGGCTATTAATTTGTCATGCTTAAAGGTGATTGGCTATTAATTTGTCATGCTTAAAGGTGATTGACTCAGAACCTCCATTGTCGCCATGATTGCAATCCTCCAGGAAGAAGAAGGCCTTTAAACTTAAGTTTTATGAGTCCAGGGCAGTGACCTTTACTTCCTGGATGATGCAATCCTGTACTTTGTGTTTCTTTCCCATCTCTCGAGGCCTAACTTTTATTAAACCTTTAGATGATACATGGTATATAGATTGTGGTGGGGTTACATAATCCTATATACAGATTATCACATATATGTCGTGATGAGTTTATCCTGTCGGATGACTGTTGTGTTGTATGGTTAGATGCAATAGTGGTAGCCAAAATTGTCAGAGTGGTTTCAGGTGTCAATGGGATAGTACAAAAGGACGAGGCATGTTGGATGTCACCTCAGAGATAGCAGCTGGCGCAGATCGTGGAATGTCTGATCTATTCAAGAACCACATGGAGGAACTGGTGGTAATCTGACTATGTTTTTCGGACCGACGGTGTAATCGGAGACCTTTCTCCTGTCTGGGCGCCGGCTGTCACTCAATATAATTTTATTATTATTTCGTTTTGTATTACATGATGGCTAAACTGGCGAGTTGAATTGTGTCTACAGTTTTGGTTGTTACACTATAACTATATTACATATGGGGATATTAGGTATATATTGAAATATATTACAATATATAATAATATTCCAGAACTAAATTAGGAATATAAAAATGAGAATATAATCAAAATTTGAATACAAAATAAAATGTTATTTTTAGGAAAAAACAACAACAAAAACAACATTCGATTTAAAAATTGGTTGCCATTATTTTATAAGGAACCAATTTTTTATCCAAGGAAATGGATTTCCAAATCCCATTTTTAAACGCCTCCACCTCAAATTAAGAATCCTGGGATGGCATCTGGGAAATTTCACGCTGCCTATCCTGCCACGATTAAAATTTCTCACAAGAAATTGTGATTTTTCTTCCTTATCAACAGACGATCTTCTGATAATCGGCTGCAGGGTAATTGTGGCTGCAGACGTTGTATTGATTCCATAGAATTCTTCCCTATTTAGACGATGAATCTGCTGCTATTTGGCCAATTTAAACTATTGATTCTTCTAATCAATTGTTATAGAAAGAAAAATTAAGATTGAATAAAGGATAATAAAGGAGTATATAAAGGGTAGATAAAATGTAGGGAAATATATAAAGTTGTGTAAGTGTGCAAATTTATTCAGCATGCTTCTATTTAGATGCATTTTCTTATAGTTTCTATTATATTCATAGTGTTTCCTATGAATTTGATATATAAATAAACGCAAAAAAGAAATATATATTTTAAATATAGTATAACTAGACGGATGACCCGGGCTTCGCCCCGGGATTGACCCGTGTGCATATCTACCCGAGTGATATATATTTAGATACGATTTTTTAAAAATAATTGTTTGTTATTAGCATTATCTATTTGTTTGCATCAGCATAATTTAATCTAATCATTGATAGAGGGCGCTGTTCGTGAGCAAAGTAGAATAATTTGAATATATATAGTTTTAATAATTGATTTATATATATTTTAAAATATAGCCTATCATCTTCCCCGTATTCTTTTACCTATGTATGGAAATTTTGGTTTGAATTAGTGAACTACTGCGAATTTGTATACCGGACATACAAACAAACAAACATACAAACATTCATTTATATATATATATATATAGAAGATATGGGTATTGAATTTATATCCATTATAGCCTTTATTTTTATTTATTTACGACATTTTGGATACCCGCTGTCACTCTTTCCAAAGAAAAATAATTATATTGTGGCAAAATATTTATTATTTTATGAACAGCTTATTAATTTTGATATTATAAATTTTCTTAATTGCCTCTCTGGTGTTTTATAAATGTTTATTTGTGCTTACCTTAAATAAATTGCCGTGTCATCCTGGAGTTTGTCTTTCCTAATTTCTACGTTACAATGTAATGTTTACCGTTTCATGGCAAAATGAAATATTATAGGATTAGGTTTCCTTTTAAAGGATGACATAGGGTCACTATAACCACGGAAACAAAGAAAGTTTGAACTAGAGATTATTAATTATATATATATCACAGAATAATATTAATCTGTTAAATTTCTCTATATAAAGAGGCAGTTTATTGCTTTAATGCTCTTCAATAAGAAAAGGTATTGTAAATATTAGAAATGCTAAAAAGAGCAATTGGAACAAAAAGACCCAACTTAAAAAAAAATACCCAAATCAAATTTCATCAGGATAATGCTAGACTTCACACGGCGCACCTGTCTATGGCGAATATTGTAAGATACGAGTGGATTTTGTTGCCTCACCCTGCGTATAGCCCAAACTTGGCACTTTCAGAATTCTACTTGTTTAGAAGATTAAATAATATTTTACGTGGTAAAACATTTGAAAGTGCTGCAATTTGACTCCAAGCTGTTAGAAGGTGATTCAGAGAATTGAATAAGGCGTTTTACCAAAGTACCTTTGCAAGTCGGCAACAACGCTGAATAAAATGTGTGTTGGTGTTTCTTATCCCCGTGTGCAAAAATCACACAAATTCCGTGAGTCCATGCTCCTAGAGCTGTTTGATGATAAGCAGCGGCCTCTCTCTAGGGTACTGTTTATGCATCTAATGCGAGGCAAAACATGTTCTGGAGCTGCAGGTGCATTTTGGGCAAGTGGAGTAGATTTTGTTATTATTTTCTATATTCAATGGCTTGAGAAGGCCTGTTCTAAATCTTGTTAGTGTTGTTGGTGCTGTCTATTTCTGAGGTTTAGAGCTCCTCACCTGGGTCCACTCCACTTTGCCATCTGTTTGGGGACGTCTGCAGGAGCTTAGTTGGCTCCATTATACACAGTAGCTACCAGTATGGCGGGCAGCGGTTTGGCTGCTTTGGTCAGGGTCTACCGGTGGCCGTCTCCCCGCGATCCCTGCTGGGCGTAGCAAGTTCCCCTTTATGTCCAACTTGCTGCGTCTGAAGGCCATCGGTATACAAAACCCTCCTGACTCCTTGTTGAAGAGAGCGAGATTTTCTAGTTTCTGACTAAGAATCAAGGGCATAGGACATGTACATGAGCGTGTGGCCTTTTGTGCAGATTCTCAAACTTGTCTGTTTCAGCATTGAGTTGGGGGGGGGGGGGGGGGGGGGTTCCTGCTCAAGTTCTCCCCCGTTAGATTTAAGATAATGAAAATAAATTCGCCCTCCTGCCTCTCAGGGGGCTGTAGGGTTCGCTAAGCTAGAAGGAGAGCGACCGACTAATGGGCCTTCTAGGCCTGGGTGGTCAATCGTTCCTAGGATGTACCAACTGTGCTTAAGTACAACCCATTCCATGAGATTAAATTTACACAGAAGGAAGGTGGATATATTGAATGATTCTAATACATAGAGGACTGTTAGGGGTTCTTATATACAGAGTTTCCGTTTTATAGTTTGTCAATAAAAAGTTATTACCGATTATGCATTGACGTAACCTTGTATTTGTTTAAGTAAAACGGAGGATATACCCCAATATTCGTTTGAGTGATATCGAAAATTAATTGTTGAAAGTGGCATTTCCAGATATTTCTACGATGGAATACTCTTGTGATTTGCATAGTGTTCTAGCTTTGTCTATGCTAATTGACATCTGCCTATATATTGCAGAATTGTTAGATTGTTTAGTTAGCTAGCGGTTATTGGATAGGACAGGCCGCTGATAGACGTGAGCTACTGATGTAAATATAATTTTATCTCTTGTTCTTCTTTATTGTTTTATACCTTTAAGTAATAAAGGATATTTCTCTTCAACGAATCTATATTTTTTTCCCAACATTAATATTGAAAAAAAAATTGTGGCCATAATTTTTATCCTTCACACAAAATAGAATTTTCTGTTTTGAAAGGTATGCTTTAATGATGTCTTTGTATCTTTGGTAGTTTCGGATGATTTGATCACTTCTCCCGTCCGTTTACTGACGAGGGCCACGAAACCATATTATACAAGCTGACATTTTTTATCTATATTTATCACAACTGGTCTTGTGGTCTAGTAATCGTTTGATTTATGTACTTTATTAATAGAGAATATAAAATGGACTGGTGTCATCTGCACACTGAGAATTACTAATTTATTTTGTAATTCCTTCTTAATATCTTAGTGTCTATCTTTTTTTTTTCAAGGAAAGGTTTCTTTCAGCTATAGGAAAATTGCGATATACGATATTGTGAAAGGTTTTTGATATTTTGTAATATAATAAAGGTTTCTTTGTGGAAAAGATGACAAGAATCTTTATGATTGATTTAAATGAGAGAAAGTCAAGTACACATTCTGAGAGATAAAAAAAAGTTTATTATATTTAAACTATAGCTATGATAAGAGAGAGAGAATGAATTATCATATGATTATTCAAAACTACTTGACACATTTAACAAGACAAAACATTATATTTTATAAGAAATTCCACTTTTCTACAGCTCTTACTGCAATGATAAAAGAATGGGACGGCCTGGCTCATCAATGGTGAACCCTCCCAGCGTTTAAAAAAAAATCACCATTGATGAGCGAGGCTTCCCATTCTTTCATCATTGCAGTAAGGGCAGTAGAAAATTGATTTATTTTAAAAAGAATCATACCCGTTAAAAATTGTTTAAATTCCTAATAAAAGATGACGCGCTAATGCATCGTATTTTACCTTCATTATTGTTTTCACATGTGTTAAACATGACCTTATCTGATGCACTATTCATGTAATATAAGTGTATAACGAATCAAAAGTTTTGACGAAGGAGTATCTTTTATTATATTTGTGCAAGCTTTCGAACTTTGCAGTTCTTCCACAGGCATGGATAGTACAAAAATACTACCACGCCTGTGGAAGAACTGCAAAGTTCGAAAGCTTGCACAAATATAATAAAAGATACTCCTTCGTCAAAACTTTTGATTCGTTATACACTTATACCAATTGTACGGAGTTTACCTGTAGAAATTCATGTAATATGTTGCACATTCAACATTTTGCGCCAAAAGGTTAATAACGATGCTACATTCAATATAGAATTTCGTTCGTCGAAACAACCTATGAGATTAAGAAAAATTACACGCTAATTGGCCAATAAGTCAACGCTAATTGGCTGATTAAGGCAACATGACAGTAAACAGCCAATTAGAGCGCGAATATAAAATGGACATAATTACATATAAACATCAAGGTATGAATATTTTGATAGATGAAAACTTTATAACTTATTGAATAAACACCTCTCTGCGGTCCCCCCTAGACCCCTGGAATATTCGACTAAATTCTGGTTCTAAGTAGAACATTGTAACGGCAGCTATTTATCAATGAAGAACAAGAACAACAACAACATTGAATAAACACTAGATACCAAGAAACCAGTTATAAAAGAGATTAAATGATAAGTGATATACGGATTATTTACGTTTTGAATACTCTAAAAGAATAATGTTCAGTATTTTGGTATTTTATCATAATATATGCAATGGTTAAGAATGAAGTTTTGGTATTAGCTGGCGGTACCATCGCTGGGAGCCTGTATCACTGGTTAGTCAGGTAGGCCTTCCCAATATTTCCTATCATAGCAGCAAGGATTGTGGAGAAATTGATGTTAATACCATATCGCTCATAAAGGTTTCTTGAATAAGAGAAAATATACATTATATATAGCGTATATAAGATTGAAAAATAAAAATAAAGAATTGCAATATTAGAAGAAAGTTTGTTGCTTAAAAGGAAGAGAGAGATTAAAATTGAAACTACTTTTATTATATCGTTCATATAAGATTATTTATGATTAAAATACAAAATATGAAAAAGAGAGAAAGAGTATCTTATTATATTTTCACTTACCGAATGACCCGGGCAACGCCCCGGGTTTTACCCGATTAAATGCTTTTATTCAAATACTATTCGTTACAATTATAAATTGGTGCCGTGGATGTCATTATTGTATAATATATAAATGAGTTTTAAAAATTGTAAAAAAAAAAAAAAATGCATCGGCCAGGAATCGAACCCGGGCCGCCCGCGTGGCAGGCGAGCATTCTACCACTGAACCACTGATGGTTATGAGAAATGGCCATATTTGGGTATTTATTCTAACATGGAGTACAGATGCTGCTCATCCTGTATATCTGAATTAGGAGCCCTTACAGGGTACTATCAGCCGGGCCAGCTGAGCCCAGGTTTTTTAGTGAGCTTGTTACTGCTCCCCCTCCTCCTTTTTCATCCGGGCTTTGGACCTGCAAAGGCGGAGTTTCAGGAAGACGTAACGATATACTGTTACGGGAAATATCCAGCTATATACATATATTGCCTTTCCCTGTATTTTATGTCAGTCATCATTTTCTCAAAACTAATTTGTTTACATAGATAAAAATATGTTTATATAATAATCATTCATTTCATTAAGAAAAATTATAATTATGTAATTATTAACATGTATATATATATTATTCTCTAGTTTCTTGGATAGTTACCTGTAGAAGGACGTCATAGTACGAACGCTTGCCGATTATACAGCCCAAATAAAGGGAATTCGTCGCCGTAAGCTTTGATTCCTTCTTTAAGATATACATATATAAATAGGTATTAAATGGATGGATTCAATTGGCTAAACACTGGTAGGGTTTATCAATGATGAGCCAAGCCCTCCTACCATTTTGTATCGCAGTAAGAAGAGTAGAAAGTTTGTATTATTTGTAAAAGAAATTCTCGTGGTTTTATTTCTTCTATAAAACGACATTTCGATGCTGAAGAGAAGTTGGTAAAGTTTGAGTTGAGGAAAGAGCCGACAAAAAAGTGTTTGTTTTAATTCAAAGGTGAATCTTGTTAGCTAAC
>CP092867.1:52070428-52127276 GCA_030710605.1 Cordylochernes scorpioides
TCTATTAATATCGATAATTACATTTTTGTTTAATAAATATAAAACACATAGAAGAACCTGTTTTTTTTCTGAGTCACCTAATCCTAAATTATAACAAAATGATGTCATTTTTAGCTGTAAAGGTTTGGAGAGATAATAACTTATTAATATTTAATTAAAGTTGTCTATTCAAATGAAATTTGGCTCTTTTTTCCAAACAACAATGAATAACTCTCGTTTTTTATAGGTAAGACGAATTTTTATTATAACTGGAAACCAAAGATTAGAGTTGGACAATAGCTTCTCTATGTTTAGCTATGTAAGCTATATGTTTAGCTTAATGTAGAGAAATGGAATGGAATTATTTCGGGATCCCAATGAGAAGAATAGACGTCTATCTCTTTCTATAAAGTGTCCATATCCCTTAGAACCCAATAGATTGTATATGACCTTTATGACGTTTGCACATCCTTTAAGCGATTCATTTTCCATGATAAGACAGCTCTTCTTCATCTTATTTCACCTTCCATCAGCGACTTTTCAATGTGCATTTTTATCTTTAAAACATTTTATAAATAAGGAAATAAAATATAAATATAAAGCAAAATAATAAGTCATCTGTATATAATATCATGATAATAAAAAGTATATATTTAGCAGGAAATATTTCTTCTTCGCGCGAGCGAATTGAAACAACTATATATAAGAAATGAATCTATATTAGTCACGAATGTTTCTTTTGTACATAAAACAAATTTATACTGTTCTATAACGATGAAAAATAGTGGTAGAGCTCAGATCATCAGTGGTGAACACTCCAAGCGGTTTTGCCAATTTAATCTACCAGACCGCTTCTTAGCTTCAATAGTGTATTGGACGATTCTACTTATATAGGCGACAATGAAGGATGGAATCATAGTTATGGTATTTTAGAATACTGTGGATATAAGCTTTGAGGACAGCAGAATTACATATATAAATATTAAAATTTAAAAAAAGCATTCCTGACCTCGTTCACATAAACTTTTATATGGAAGAGCGCTATCTAGAGGAACAGAAATAATTTATAAAGAAAATGGGTTGACAAAATATCAGGGAACAGGCTAAATCAACGTTTAGTTGATTTCTGTTCCACTAGATGGCGCTCTGCTATCTAAAAGTTCATGTGAACGCAGTCAGGTTCCGTTTTTTTTTTATCAATAACAAACACCTGACCTTTTTTATTATTTAATTTTTCAAATTATTTTTTCACATATATAAATGTTTTTTTACTGCAAAATAGAAAGATATTGAGATGGCTTGACTCATCAGGATGATGGAATTATTTGCAGAAGAGTAGTGCTCGATACAAGTATTTTTCTACTTCCGAAGATCATCTGTTGGTTGGAAGTTGATTCAGAAAAACATAGTCACTTCACCCAATGATTTATTTAACTCCCCATCATTCCTTTGAGGAGAGTGACAGCAGGTTACTGAAACGTCGGGAGTTAAATAAATCATTGGTTGATGTGGCTGTATTTTTCTATATTTCTACTGTCATCAAAGCTTATTTTCATAGTCTCTTTAAATATATTGATCAATATTTTATCTAAAGCATATATACCATATACATTCTTCATTAAAACCTTCCATTATCTCATGAAGAGTTATTTTCCGGTTATTGCGCACCATCTCGTCGATTCTAGCCACCGTTGATTCCGGCAAACTCGGCTGCCCTGACCGCTGTTCATCGTGAAAGTTTTGCCGGCCCTCAAAAAACTCCCGGCACCACTTTCGCAGGTTTTTCACTTCCATACACTTCTCACCGTACACTTCCACTGTCGATGAATTTCTATCGGAGGAACTTTTTTTGCATTCAAAAAATTAAATTACTGAGCACAGTTCGCACCTGGCAGGCGAGCTAAGCAGGAGCTCCATCCTAAACGTCTGCTATGCAGCGACTGAGTGTCCCGAAGTCACGTGGATTGTTCGACACTGTGGCGTGGGAACCAAGGAATACAGGGCTGTTGCCAAATTTCTCCTACCAACTCGCAATCGGAAATGGCCTAGTTGGATACCTTACTTTTCAATACTCCCTCGTATACATACTAAACTGCACAATACAATACAGAAGGTGTCTGGTAGATTAAGCTGGTCAAACCACTGATCGACCACTAATGAGCCAGAGATTCCTCCTAATATTTATACATATCAGTAAAGACTGTAGGAAGCTGTTCTATTTAAAAAGGAAATGTTCTTGCAAATAGGCTTTACTATTATTAATAAATTACATATTTTTAGATAACATATATAGAATCAATTTACACTTTTTGGCATTAATGCTTCTTTGCGAAGGCATCATCAGAAACTATATCTGCAAACCTTACTGCGATTATAGAAAATTAGACTAGAGGGCTTAGGTAATTAGTTGTGGCTCTTTCACTTCTCCGCCAACTTGTTCTCCGGACTGCTCTTCTATTTTACTGGAAGCTATACATATATAGGATAGCGAAGCTTTATCTACCTGGTAGATACAATAAGTTATTTGTGAGTAGAGACCAGAGGTAAACGCGTGGGTTTCTTTATTTAAAAAGCTGCGAGCATTCGGAAAATAACGTCCTTCAACAGGCTATTATGCAAATACAAAATAAACTAGTTTTTGTATTTGCATAATAGCCTTTTGAAGGACGTCATTGTCCGAAAGCTCGCAGCTTTTTAAATAAAGAAACTGGTCGCATCTATATTTTATCTTTTCTAATAATGATACCCTGCCATTCCTTGTATTGTAATAAGTCATTTCCTCAAATGGAAGATACACCAGGAGAGACTCTTGTGTCTTCCTATGAGTTATTAAACTATGAAAGTAAAAAATCATTAATTTTGTGGCCCAAATTTGAATTTAAAAATTTATACAAGTCTTTAGGCATACAATTTAAATAATTTCTAATAATTAAAAGTTAATGAATTAATAATTACGCGTTAATTAGACGAGAGAAAATGACATTTAATTAACTAAGTTCACCTAAAGGTAAATTTGATTTTAAAAAATTTAGGGACATGTTATTTACGCCTGGAACAGTTATTGAAAATTCCTAAGATTCAACTATGTTTAAAATATAGTGGTTTATCTTTATATCGGGAGTTGGTGTAGGAGTGGACGTCTTCGACAACTGCGACTTGGGATCGAATCCCGCATTGGACACTTTTTAGGAAGGAAATATTGCCATAATGTCCCCCGATTAATACCATAGTCCAGTGAGTGCAAGAAACCAAACTGTGCTCTGGTACCTTATAATTTTAAAAGACGAACTGATACCTATACACATGTAGAAATATGAGCCAGGCTCATTGACAAAACTTAAGGAATTTGAAATTCTTTAATGTCCCTGTTCATCTTTTTTTTTTTTTTTTTTTTTTGAGAATACAAAGGCAATTTTGTTCGCACTTACTAGTAGTTATCTCGTGTGTCTTTGATAAAGGTCACTGTGCATCAAATATCCTTCAGAGTTATTGTTTGAATCCTGATATACATGCTAGAAGGTACAACTTCCTTAAGTTTTGACATTGAGTGTATGATGGGTTGGAAAAATAAAATATCGGGGTCATTTAAGCAATATTGTCTTCATAGTGTGGTCAGCGACTGCCTGTTTACTGTAAGTATAAAACATTTATTATCATACTAGACGAATGGCCCGGGCAACGCCCGGAGTTTACCCGAGTGCGAATATATTTTAAAAACGTTGTCTTGGGTGGTCGCTATTGACAGGGTGGTCTGTATAGACAGGTGGATGTATCACACAGCTGATAACAGGGTTGTCTAGAGTGGTCGCTATAGACAGGGTGGTCTGTATAGACAGGTGGATGTATCACACTGCTGATAACAGGGTTGCCTAAGGTGACCGCTATAGACAGGGTGGTCTGTATAGACAGGTGAATGTAACACACTGATGATAACAGGGTTGCCTAAGGTGACCGCTATAGACAGGGTGGTCTGTATAGACAGGCAGCTGATAACAGGGTTGTCTAGAGTGGTCGCTATAGTCAGGGTGGTCTGTATAGACAGGTTTATGAGAGAGGCAAACTTACAGGTTGTTGACGCCGCAATCCCCAGAGGGAGTGTTTTTGTTGCATCATGCTGTGACTCACACGATGACCCAAGGTCAGCAGCAAACTTAAGCCTATCTCCGTCGTCGCAATGGTGGCGCTGCATGCGAGTTAAATATACAAATCTGCAAATAACTCTAAGGATATTCAAGATATTCAAGAAATTATTTTTCGAAAACCTTTCCGGGGATATACCTAATAATATCCCAGAATTTCATGGCGATTGGATGTATGGTTTTTGAATAACAGGGTTGTCTAGAGGGGGGCAGGGAGGCCACGTGTTCGCTGGCAGCCAATGGGCGCGCATTCTATCCGTGAGCTTCAGACAAACAGACAAACAAACAGACAGAATAAGGCAAATATATAAGTAGATAGACATGTGGTGAACTTACAGTAAAGGGCAGTCGCTAACTACCCACCATGATTATCATGGTCACCTTTACTTGTTATAAGTTTAAAAATAAACACTGATGCTTATAGTCTAGTTTTAATTTTCAGAATGGAGATATAATATATTTTATAATTTATATTTCACATAAATATTTAGATTGGCGGAGAGTTAATTTTTTTCGCGGTACCATGGTACAACCAGGTTTTTCACAGCAGTTGTGATGGTAGCCAACACACACACACCTGGATATATACTATGTTGCCTTAAAAAAGAATATCACAATAGAAAGTGTGTAAGATATTCACTATTATAAATGAAAGAATAAATAATAAAAAAATTTAGTAAATTAAATTTTATTGCCATCTATCGTTAAAATTTTACACAAATAAATTTACTGGCAATGCGTTTCTTTTAAATATCATCAAATATTATCTCTACAGACCTTACTGCAATGATATGAGTTATCTCATTCAATAACTTATATCATTGCAGTAAGGTCTGTAGAGATAATATTTGATGATATTTAAAAGAAACGCATTGCCAGTAAATTTATTCGTGTAAAATTTTAATAAAAAATCTCTTTAAGAAGATCCATATCTTTGGTATCGCCACCATCTTCTCCAATTCCCCAACCTAGGTATAAAACTCAGTTGTACTATAACAAAAGCCTCCGCCATTTCCGACACCTTGTCCAAGCCCAATGCCGTTAATCTCCATACCGCTCTACTATTGTATTGGATTGGTTTAGTATATACCCTGCATTTTCTATGGAAGGCAGTTTAGGGGTGTTTAGTGAACCTATGGACATAGGTTTATAGGTCTGTAGAGGTTCCTATATAACTATATATATATATGTTATATTAAAATATTTTATTTAAAATGTTATATAAAAATATTATTTTATTTTAAATTATAATTTCATAGATTAAAATATTCTGCTAAATCGACCGCCAGAAGTCACTCTTCCCCTATAAAAACTCGTTGTTGTTTTTATCCCATTTCCAGCCGCCAGATCCTAGGATCCCTGGCCACCTGACATCGCGTCTGCTGCCTTGACGTTTTAGATACAGTGTGCCCGGAAAAGTCTCCACTGAGACTTGTGCGGGCGATGGCAAGAATATTCCCGTTGTTTTTATCCCCATGGCCGGCTCAAAACTTTTGTACATTATGTAAATAAGCTTATTCATTTTTTTAATTCTTACGCCTCAAGCCAAGCAGTACTTTTTACCAAATTATGTTTTTATATATTCCTTTAGCACAATAAAAGCAATTACTGTTCAAAACCATTTTTATTATTATTCTATCAAGAAGTTAACCACGACAGCAATCACCATAACATAATCCTCAAAACAATCAAAATACAACAGAAAATGTCATTTCTATTAATTTTATAACATATATATATAAAGTATTCGTCTACTCAAGTTTTAACTTCTACTGATTAGTTTTAAAATATTTCAAGAATATATTTTATATGTTTCATAATTAGAACATCTCTCTTTTTAAAATACATTAAAACTATAATTTTTGTTCATCACCCAGTAATGATGATGAAAGTGTGTCACAACACTAACTTTGACAAGATAAAATATATGCCAACCTGTATATTATTCAAGGAAAGAAGTTCCTCTTTTTGTACATGAATACCATCCTCCCGCTACTTTATGTTTCTATCAATTGAAAATTTGAAAACATAGTGAATTTTATTACTCTACTAGCGGGTGTACCCGGCTCCGCCCGGGTTTTACTCGAGGGAATGTTTGTAGTCTAGTATGTTGATATAATAAATCTATCTGAATATTAGGAAAGGTCAGGTAATTTTTTTTGTAGGGTGATGCTCTGAAAAAGAACGCTATACCACTTTATCACTAAACAAATTGGCGAGTCAAAAATAAGCAACCTAAACAATCCATTAGCTTTGCAAGATAAGAAAAGAAATAGAGAAATGCATGCAAAATTCTCAACACAAATCAAAATCTTTAATCCTCAGAAGTAATGTATATTAGGTAGGATGAGGTTTATTTTGTTTCTATTACATTACATCATCTTTAAATCTCAAAGCAGAGCAAAACTGGCATACCCGAGACATTTGGCCTATATCGACAGATGAATCAGCTTTATAATCAATATGGGCATTATACTGCAAACCTGAAAACGGCTTATGAGTCCAAAGCTGAATACGCTGAACAGAAACTTGCATAGTTTGTGTAGCTGCGACGCGGGCTTCAGAATACCTAAGACGGCGAAGCGCACGACGCGTCTCACTTTGAAGTGGTGTCTCAATAGCTCTAGCATTCCTATATCTCCTGGAAGCAGCCGTATTCCTACCAAGTAAACGTCGGCTGTGGCGAGACATATTCTGAAAAAAAATTTAGATTGAGATTAATAACAAAAGCTTCAAAACCAGCAATTTCTAAACAAAGCATAAAAATTTCCTGTCTTTTTGAGGTAAAAATCAAAATTTTTAAATTTTTTATTCAAAATAACCTTCAGATATGTTAAAAAGATTTTAAAAAACTAAAATCATAATATTATTACCAAAAAAATTAATGTACAAACAAGTTATCATTAAAAAGCTTCAAAAATAGACCAACCGCTGGATACGGCAATGAAAAAGCATGCTTTTTTGAGGTAAAAAATAGAAATAATTTTCTAAAATACAAAATACAACCCCTATATGTTAAAAAAACTATAAATAATCTAAATATAAAATATTTAATCAAATAAATTAAAATATCTTTAAAAATATTTGATAAAGGACTTCAAAAAGACAAATAAATGAATCCGTAAAAGAAATCCCTTGCTTATTTAAAAATATAAATAACCTATTTTTTAGATACAACCCATATATGTAGAAAATATAATAAATAAACTGTATTTAAAAGATCAAAGCAATAATTAAAAAATTCCATAAGAAAATTTAAAAAAGGACCTCAAAATGACCCATAATTGAACACAATGAAATTGCTTGCTCTTTTTTGCGATTAATAATAAAAAAAAACAAATATTTTAAAAAACACAACACCTATATGTTTTAAATACCACAAATAATTTGTATTTGAAAGATCTAAATAATTAAATAAAAATTTCTTAAGAAATATTTGAGAAGGGCCTCATAATGACAATCACATAAACATATCAATAAAATATCTTGCATCTTAGTGAAAAAAAATAGAAATAACCCAAAATTTGGTTACAAAACAACCCATATATGTGGAAAACACCATAAATAATCTACTTTTAAAATATCTAAGCAATTAATTAAAATTTTGTTAAGGTCCTCAAAAAAAAGACATAAAATTGAGCACATTAATGAAATTTCAAGCTTTTTAGTGAAAAAAAATAGAAATAACCCTAATTCTTTTTACAAAACAACCCATATAAGTGGAAAACACCATAAATAATATGTTATTAAAATATCTAAACAATTAATTAAAAATTTTGTTAAGGTCCTCAAAAAAGACATAAAATTGAGCACATTAATGAAATTTCAATCTTTTTTTGTAAAAAATAATATAAATAACCTTAGTCTTATAAAAATACTAACCACGTAAGTTAGAAATAGCATATATAATCTGTATATAAAATAAAAAAGAAATAAATTAAAATTAGCCTAAAAATTTATCTAAAATATAAAATTGATCTCATCAAGTAAGGCTTCAACTTTTTTTGGTATAAAATATGAAAACTATAAAATAAAAGTATCTTATAATGTATAAAAGTTATTAAAATATATATAAAAAAGATTAAAACTAATTTTCCAAGAAGTGCAAAAGTGTAAACACTTTTGAAAAGCCTAAAAATTTATCTAAAAAATAAAATTGATCTCATCAAGTAAGGCTTCAACTTTTTTTGGTATAAAATATGAAAACTATAAAATAAAAGTATCTTACCATGTATAAAAGTTATTAAAATATATATTAAAAATATTAAAACTAATTTTCCAAGAAGCGCAATAGTGTAAACACCTTTGAAAGTGTAAACACTTTAACTCTGTTGAATTTTTTTGTATTTTATCGATAACAGCAAAGTTATGTATGTTAAAGTTAGGAAAAATATTTTGATGTTAAGCAAAACCTGCTCCATCTCGTTTTACATAAATGTTGAAAATTTGGTCGAAATTGATGCATTGTAACGAAAGTTTTTAGTGATGTCCACTTATGAAATTTCTATTTTATTAATATAGATTAAATCAATATAACAACCGAACACACATTTTAGGATTCTAAAATTAAGAAAATATATATTTTTTCAAAGAATAGGTCATTCCGGAGGTTATGTGACACATTTTAATGAGACGTCATATATTAAATCCTAACAAATAAAGCAAACTTTGTGACAAAGTTGGTTGAATATAACTCAAAATTGAGATAAACTTTTCCTCGAAAAAAGAAGCTATCAGTGAAGTTAAACAAAATTATCGACCCACAACGGTAGTTCAGTGCTGCGATCACCTCCCCAATACAACCATCGACTTCCCGCATAATCAGCATCTTCTTTTTTTTCCTTCAAAACTTCCTCTTTTAAAAAAACGGTCTGAAACGTCCAGTCGATATGGATTTTTCATTTAGCTTGCCCAGGTGATTATCTTGTTGGGCAGCTCTGGCTAACAGATTAACTAGGCCGCTAGATTTGGGGGTTATACTCACCGTATAGTACATCTCCTCTACTTGGAGTGATGCTTGGTATTTGATCAACCTTTTACACGACTCACAAGCTCATACTGATTTATTTAGCCTTTTGTGATAAATTAAGGCTATATATAGCATAAATTAAGATAATTTCAGATAATACCACTAGACATGCTTCGGACCTGAAGTCTTGTCGGGTTCTGCGCTACTTGGAGTATAGGAGCTCCATCTATGCTTATTTCTTGTGGTGAATCTGTATAAGACCGGTGGTCTTAATAAAGCTGTATGTGTGTGATAATAAGATATTTGATGATATATACAATAATAAGATAATAAGAATAAAAGGATAATTTATAGATATAGCAAAGAGCAAATTGTTTATAAGGTTACTAAAGATGTTTATATTTTAATTAATGTTTTCTAATATATATTAACGCTAATCTGGAGGTGTAATTCAAATGTGATTCTTTACTAATGTTCGATACATATAGTCGATTGTTTACTATTTTAAACAATTTCAACTATTAATATTTAAAATCATGGGATTATAAAGCGAATGTTTAACGGGAATAGGTAATATAGGAATTTTGTTCATGTCCAAGAAATTCAAAACTGAAACAGCCGTATGAAATTTGACGTTGGTTGGGAACCCAAAACTAGCCGAACTTCTTTTCCAATTTCTGATTGTCATGAATAAACTAATTCTATTTAAATATTCGATGATATTTCATTTATTCCATATTTTAGAACTTCGCAATTCTTTCTGCAATTTGGTTGATGTTTTTTCCTTTCTTTTTATAAGTTTTCCAAATCTTGTATCTTATTAGATTGAACGCTCTCTCTTTCTCTCTTTGTCTATTTTTAAAGCGGCTATACCATTTATAACCTACGGTCTTCTTTAGAAATGTCTCACCGAACGCTTTTCGAAAACCTTTTCGGAACTAGAATTCCAGGTTTTACACAGAAACGAATGCATATTTTTTGTTAAACAATTTTAGCCATCAGAAAATCGCCGATAACAAGCTGATAGCAAGAAAAATTCAATATATTATGAGAACGTATGAATTATTTTCCAGAAAAGGATGTTTGCCGGTTTCTAACTTAATGTTTTCAAATTACAAACACGTGATTTTTTTTTGTCAACGGTCAGATTTTATAAATATTAAATCATTCTGAGAACTTGTTGAAAGTACCTCGTAGTTCACCTTTTCGATTTAATTTTATAAATAATTAAGTGTTATAGTTGAGAATACAAAAATTAATATAGTTTAAAAAAAATTAAAAATCGATATATAATGACATAAAATTATAGAAGTGCCAATTCTTGTTATTATATAAAAACGAATACAAATATTTCAAAAATATAATTGAATTTTATAATAAAAAACAATCCAACAGATTATTATATCTTTATTTATATAACGAAGAGTCTTATATAAGGGCGTTTACCTTTAAAAATGGCTATAATTTTGAACGAGATGTGTGTTTAGAGAGGTGGATGAGAAATAGATAGTTTGAATAATCAAATGAAACTCTATTAACCATTCAGGTTTCAAAATAATGGAATCCAATTAGAATTAGAAGAAAATTTCCTATCATGTTTTGATAATCGGGTGAAAAATGGCGCCGGTTTACTCCATCATTCCACTAAGTGAGGGCCGATAGCGCCGCCGTCTATAAAAAGTATTAAACTGATAAGGAGCAGTAATGGTTGAGGGTATTAGCATAAAATATAGCTCACCGTGTGTGCGCAACTTTATAGAAAACATTATTGTTAACACTGAAGAAAAGAACTTGATGAGAAGGGGGTCGGTGGAAGGATGGTCTAAACCGTTGGTTTTCGACCGCTACAACCCGGGTTCGATTTCCTCATTGGGCCTTTTTTTTTTTTTTTTTTAATAAAATGCTCAAATTACCCCTCGATTTTTGTAAAGGTACAACCCCACTAGCGAGTGCAAGTAACCAAACGGGGTTTTGGCATATTTGTAAGTGCAAAGTCGAACTGCTTTTCACGTGTGTAGACCTGTGATGCACTTACAGTAAATGCAGTCACCTACTTCTACTCACCCTGATTATAATGGATGGTACCACGTGTATTAGAGATAAACAAAAAAAATAACTTTAAGAATAAATCTGTCTAAAGTTATATATTAAATTGTGTGTTATTTAGAGATGAATGTGATATTTAGAGTTGTCTTGAAGTTTTTTATGCAAATTCTGCCTAAGGTTCTAGACCCCGTTTGTTTACTTGCGCTAAGGAATAGAGTTGGGCATTTGCACGAATCGGGAGCTATTGAAGCAGAAAGAAAAAATTCTCAATGCAGGATTCGATCAGGTCACGGTTGTAGAAAATCGGCTGTGTATACCAATCCTCCAACGACCCTCTTATTTTTTGAATCGCTTTTAAAACCTTTCTAAATATTTAGTAAGTATCAATGTGTAGTTCTTTGTGTTACCCATAGACGCTTGAATCCACTTTGGATCGATGACTGCTTGTGGTACGACATATATATATTATTATTCTATATAACACTGCATTATTTATATTTAGCTAATTTGTAAATAGTCTAGTGTGCATACATATAACCTTAAATTTAAAATTCTTGTCATATATCATTTCGATATATGCAAATTTATCTCTCATATATATAATCGTATTTCTTCTATCGTTTATATTCCGGGCAGTTGGCGTTTTTTACGCTCCAGGGGCCTTGGTTATCCTTATTTTTCTCGCTCTATCGTTCATATGAGAGTTGTGCCTGTAGAAGAACTGCTAAGTGAAACTGGTGTTTAACACGTTATGAAAAAATAAACATTCCTTTCCTCCTCTTTTCGTTATAAATATAAGGAGATTATTAATTAGTTATATAAATGTTTCTACAATTAGTTGAGAATTAAAGTGAAACTATATCTTTCATTAAAATCCATTTATCTTTATTATTATATTCCGCTTAGAAAACTGAGAACAAGGTGGGACAGTTCAAACTTAAGTGGAGCTATGTGATGATTAATATTTAAGGCTTAGAGGAAATCTATTTGACACTTTGAACTAACCTAACCCAATTATGTGGTTGCAACGTCATGGCGAGAGTTCTGCCTGTCTATTTCAACAACCAGAGACAAAGATGAACCCATATTTGAACAGCTTTCATCCAAAATACTGAATTCCTTTAATAGATTCTCTGATTTGCATATGTTAAAACCTAACAATATACGCAATTAGGCAGAAAGGATCTTGAAACCTGTAAATTCAATATCGGAATGTTTTATACAAGTAAATATTTTTGAATAAAAAGGTATATATTGGATCAAAATATTCATTTTACCAATATTCCAACTGGCCGAACGCCAACCTTTATCAAGGTATTATAACATTTTAAAGTGTTTTAATGTTATAATACCTTAATAAAGGTTGGCGTTCAGCCAGCTGAAATATTGATAAATTAAATTATATTTTGATCCAATCTATGCCTTTTTATTCAAAGATTTATTTATGGATTGGTCTATTTTCAAAACAAATAAATATATGTTAGTAACATTTAGAATAAATGTCATACACCCCTCTCTCATCATGATATTATAGTATTAATATATAAGATAGCGCATTATTGATTAGATAAAAAAAGAATAAATGACACTATTTATTTTTTAAATGTAATTATATGATGAAGAGCTTTCAAAATATTTCCTTTTTCTACTCAAAGGTACATTGCTCATAATAATCTATTTATCCACAAAACATTAGATTATAATGAAACATGTACGTTTTTGAACAGAAATAATTTACAATAAAAAAATATATTTATCAAATATTTTGGGTATGAATTTCACGATAAATCCAGTTTAAAATCAAATTAATTGAATAAATGTATTTCAGAGATATATTATTTTATAAAAATCTAATATATGATAAACATTTTGTGCGTATGAATATTGGAAGTATTTTTAAAGTTACCTTTAAATTATGTTAGCAGTTTTGTAAATTCTAGGAAATATTTGTGTCATTTCTCAACTTCTATGTTTACAACATTCACAAACAGCCGAACATCTATCAAATTGTCAATTAGGATTCACGTCTGACCTTCAACCTAGGTAAATAGGTAGGTACTGTATGAAAGGGTATCTCTACAGAATACAATAGAGCGATTCTAATCAAGAAGTTTGCTTCCGTGACTAAAATGTCCACAGATTTGGGCTATTCAATTCGCTAATTGTTCAAGTTGTCTGTTACAGAATGTGTGGATTATCTTTAGGAGAGATTGTTGATTTGTCGAGTTTGGTCGTCTCCTTCTCACACTCTTACACGATTTCATTTACTATTGAACTTCTATTGGCAAATGTTATTTGTAACTAGGTGGGAATTGGGGCAGGTAGAGGAGTTGTATGAATCGACAATTTTCAAAAGTCACAACTCGGAATCAAATCTCTCATTGGATACTTTTTTTATCTGAAGAAAATATTTGTTTCAATGGCCTCTGATTATTGCGAAGGTCTAATCCCCATCAGTAAGTACAAGTAATCAAATGGGGCACTGGCACAGTTGAAAATGCAAAATTCGAACTACTTTCTATCTGTGTAGAAATGTAATATACTTTAGTATAAACACACGCTAATTATCCACCTTGATTATAATGACCTTTTACCGCGTCTTCTAGAATAATAATTTTAAAAAATAGGCGAAAAGGTCATTTAATATCGGGATTCAGACAATAACTCTGAAATATATTTGATACACAGTGACCTTTTTTTTGAAGACACACGAGATAACCAAGTGTGAACAAAATTCACTGTCTCCTTCAACAACAACAGCAAAAAAAAAAACACAGACGACTGTAGATTCCAAATGCTTGCCACTTCCTTAATTTTGTCAATGAGTGTATTATATTTAAATTTTGCTCGTTCGTTGTTTGTGAATTTTATGTGGGATAACATTGTTTGATGCCTATATATATATTTCTTCCGTCCTCAAGGCGCGCTTATATCCATAGACTCTTAACATACCTGTACCAATAAATTAGCACAAGTACCGCATATATATAAACAGAATACAATAGTAGAGCGGTATATGGTGGATTAAACTGGCGAAACGACTGGGAGAATTTACCACTAAAGAGTCATGTCCTCACAATACGGTTCCATCGCAGTAGGATGTTGGTCAATTTAAAGAAGGAAATTTCGTGCTGAATAATTTCATTTCTTATATAAATTCTCTTTCACACTCTGAAAACTATTTTACTAAAAAAGAGAGATTTAATTGAATGCCTTAATCCAGACCAAAGTGGTCAAATTGCTACGAGGGTTCACACCAATGACCCTCACAATACGTTCTTTTTTAAAATTCCTATTGGTGTAGTATATAAATAGATTCTTCTAAAATCTTGTAGTAATTAATCTTAAATGAATGCCATTTCTCTCTCTTTTAAAAAATAAAATTGAGAATATATTTGTCTCTAGAAATATACACTCATGGACAAAACTTGAGAGAGAAGAAGTTGTACCTTTTATCATATATATCGGGATTCAGACAATAACTCTGAAAGATATTTGATACCCAGTGACCTTAATTGAAGACACGAGATAACCAAGTGTGAAAATAATTGCCTCTGCCTCCTTTAAAAAAAGCAGAGGACTGGCGACATAAAAATATGCAACTTCCTCAAGTTTTGTCCATGAGTATATACAAAATCCAAGCTGAACATTAAATGTATGCATGCGATATTTTCACACCAAAGCCCACATCCCTATATATATAAAAGTCAGTGTATGTATGTATGTATGTCGGCTATACACGTCCACAATACGTAACTAATATGGCTGAAATTTTAACAGTATATAGAATTGAATCTGGAAAAACTTATAGGCAAATTTTCAGGCTAGTATCTCGAATATCCTTTGAGTTATTAACAAATTATTAATAAATTTTCCCTATTTCACCGCAACCAGCGCCTCACTGCGGTAACTTCGAGAAGTAAACAATCACGTGGAACCCTCCCACGGCGCGACGGGATTGAATAGTGACCTTGAGTGACGTAATGACAGCGTAGGGGCAAGAAATTACTTACTATCATTTTATGTATATATCAAATTTAAAATATATTCAAATAAAAAAATCAAAATAATACAATTTTCAAATATCGTTGTGAAAATTTACATTTTTATTTTCATATTTTAAAAACACACAAAGTTTGGAGCGGGACGTTTCACAAGAGTGATATCCACGGCGCCAATTTATAATTGCAACGAATAGTATTTGAATAAAAATATTTAATCGGGTAAAACCCGGGCGTTGCCCGGGTAATTCGGCTAGTATAATATATTTCTAACCCTACTTTTCTTCATAAATATATAATTAAATTTTATTTTCTACATCCCTTATTCTGAAATGAATAAAAATTGGAAGAGGGAGGGTATATCTCACCAGTGGTGAACTCTCCTATCGGTTTCTCCATTTGGACCGCTGGGAGGGTTTACCACTAATAAGCCACTATTTCAGGATAAGGGCTGTAGGAGAGAATAAATTTTAATTATATAAGGTTGTCTCAAAAGTTCGTAAGCATATTATGATTTATATTTTGCAAGTGTTTACGAACTTTTGGGACAACCTTGGTAATATTGGTAACCTTGGTAAAATTATAATAGAATTCTTATAGAAGAATGATTCAATCTCTGAAATTTTATATCAAGGGTGGCCAATCAGCGGATGGACCAAGTTTCAGAATTACAAGGTTGTCCCAAAAGTTCCTAAACACTTGCAAAATATAAATCGTAATATATGTCAAGTAAAAAGTTTCAGAAGATGAGTTTCTTTTAATTGTAAAACATTACAAGCTTTCGGGCAATGCCCTTCTACAGGTAAAATAAATATAAAAATAAAAAATTAAAGGTAAATTTAAAAAAAAAGGTAATGTTTTACAATTAAAAGAAACTCATCTTCTGAAACTTCTTACTTGACATATCTTACTGGAAGAGTCTTTGACCTATAAATCTAATATGTTTACGAACTTTTTTGGGACAACCTTGTATATACTAAGAGATAGGGTTAAAATATATGTTTGTAATTTTCAGCGATAGAGGGCGCAGAGTTAATAATGATATTTTATATAAGCATATATTGCACACCATCCTAAAAGATATGGAGATTGAGGAATATTTCAGATATAGTAATATATACTACAGTCTGATGGCATGGTTTACTCTGGGATGGAGCCAGATTGCTATAAACCTACATCCAATCTCTTTCTTCATCAGAAACCTCATGAAACAAGAGTAAGATTTTTTAAAATGCTTTATCGTTATCTAAGAATATATTCACAAAAAATAATCGTTATTTGTAAATATCTCTAGCGATAAACCTCAAGAATATTAATGTAAAAAAGAGAAATATTTGAAGAATATTTTCGATTTATCCCTTATTTTTACAAGCTCTCAGACGTGTCTGTTCTTCTAGAGGTGCATATCAAGAAGCTACAATAAAAGGCGTAAATAGATATTGCTATATTTGTGCATAGCTATCGTTTCAAAATATAGTATTTAAATTAACTATTTTATTTAGACTTAGATCGCTATGTCCCCCTAGGGTAACTTGTACTTAAAAGGTAAACAAAACATTGAAATAAAAGAAAGATATTTGAAATATGTACAAGAATTAGTATGCAACTTAGATGAAAAGAGAAAAAATATCATCGCAATTAAAATATGTACAAAAGGTTGGTATGCAAATTTAGTTATATGAAATTAACTATATATAGTTGTGCAAATTTATTGTAATGTTTCCATATGGGCCTCCCCTTGTAGCTTCTTTCTATGTACATGTAGAAGAACGGACACGTTGAAGCTTGTAAGATATCGTTAATTGATTGAAGAAATTATGGCCCATATATTTTTTTTATCGTTAGTAAATATGTAAATTTGGAGGACTAATGAAAACATCGCGGTTGCTATAACAGTTTAGGAATAAAAGTTTTAATGAAAAAATAAGTAGAAAGGGAAAAAGTCAGATCCAGGAACGAACATGTCCCACAAGATCTATCTAACAAATAAACCAGAAGTTTGGCAAAAAGCTCGGCTAGCAAATGACCCAGTAGCTCCTGCAGAGAGGACTGCCTCTCGTTAGATGCGGATTAAAAAATGGTCCGTGGGTTTCTTCCATTTATCTCCTTCATTGACCGCCAACCTAGCCACGATCGCGCGGCCTTTGGCGGGGCTCCAAGTATGTCAGGTAGCGCTGGTCTTTTTGGTTTGTTTGGTTGATTTTCAATTGCGCGGTTTGGTGGACACATGGTATAAAAACTCCATTTTCGACAGCCACGACCTCTTATCGAATCCAGAATTTAACACTTTTTTTGAAGAAAAATTGCCTCAATGTCCCCTGATTCTTGAAAAATTCTAACCCCACCAATGATTACACATAACTAAACGGGGCTCTGGACACATTCGTAAGCGCAAAAGTCTAACCTTTTTCTACATGTGTAGACATTTGGTGCGCACTTTCAGTAAAAACAGTTTCTAACTACCATGATTATCATAATCTATGCCGTGTGTGTACTTGGTATAGTAAAACAAAATTTCAAGAGTTTCTAGATTTTTTTTAAATTGGAGAGATAGAGACCGAGTATTTATGCTCTACAAAGGAAAGTATAAATTCCTGATTCCATAAATATCTCTTGAATTATTTTTTACAAACAGTTAACTTAATTTTAGCGTTCTTAATCAGTAAAAAAAAATCTAGAATGATTTTTAGTCCCTCCCTGAGGAACAATATGGCTTTATAGACCAAGTAGATCCACCTCCTAGGATATGGCAAAATTCTCCTAGAAGTCTTTCTGTAGGACGCGAATCCTAGTGCTTTATTTGACAGATAAAAGAACATTGATGTTTGATCAAACTTCTTCTTTTACTGTTAAAATCCGGCAACCTTTGAACGTTATCTTCATAACAGGTTTAGGACCCTGTCTCTTTTTAACCATTTAGTGAGTTCCACGTGTAGATTACTCTGGTCTCCCTTCTTCAATACTTGTTCATAGCAGAGTCGGATAGTCCAAAGTTATTACTCTTTGTATAATATCATATGGGGAAGATCATTCAAATAAAGGTTTCTTGTATAAATCTTTTATTAACATATTTCAAACTTTACAGCAATTTCGCTTTTACAGAAGTATTCAAGAGTACGTCAAGGCCCGAAAATTAGATATCCGAAAAGATTTATGAAATAAATCTATCCCTGATGATTTTTTTCCAAATGATAAAGTAGGTATTAATAAATATATACAAAATTACTAGTATTTATATAGTAAAATAAAGTTATATCTAGTACTAGATATGGCATACACCAACTAGGAGTCTCTAATCTGCCCTAATATATTCGCTACGTACGGTACATGCTCGTGTAGCGGCAGGAGATATATTCGCCGAGTGCAGCTAACGGCGGGAATTACGCAGTGACCAATGGCCTCCAATATAGGGCAATAAAAAGCCCCATGTGCAGGATTATGTGCCCCACGGGGTTGGTCATTAGTGGCTCCCTTCATTACAACTCATTATTGAATGTGCGGGATTTATTCTATCCTCTCTCTATGCGATCCATAAAAGATGTTTGATTTGAATTTTTAAATAATCCATATAATAATTATTTAAAAAGGATGATACTTGAAGTATTGGACAGAAATAAGATCAATGAACATTTGAAGAGTGATCTATAAATTATATTAATACACACACAAGCCGAATGACCCGGGTAACGCCCGTGTTTTACCCGATTGAATGTTTTGATTCAAATACTATTTGTTACAATTATAAATTGGCGCCTTAAATAATTGCATATATTAGTTAATAACTATAGCCTATGTGCTTTATCTGTCTATGTACTGTTGGCTTCCGTAGGCGTCTCTTACTGGGAAAAAGAAAGAGAGGATTCCATTTGGTTATTAACTAATATATGCATTTATTTAAGGAGCGACCCGCTCCAACACAATGGTTACAAAAACGAAAAAGCGAGTGGGGGGGGGGCAAAGGTGGCGTGGTCGTAGCCAACCAATAGGAGGGCGCCATTCCAATAAAAAAGCAAACGGTGACAGAGATGACTGATTAAGAGATGAAGAATGACGCTCCTAACTGTATATAGAATCTTAAGAAACCAGTCTACCACAACACGAGGACTCAACATTTTGAGGAAAAATCGACAGAACTCTAATGACCAATAATTATTTATTTATTTATTTATTTATTTCAACACACAAAACGCGATATCCCGGCTAGGGATAATTGCGTCGATTTACAATTTTTTTAATAGAAACAGTTATAAACATATAATACAAGAAAAAGTAATCAAATAAAAAAAAAAGAGAGAAACAATAATATATATTAGGAATCTGAACCTTTCAGGTTAGAAAGATAATCATAAATATATTTACAAAAATAGTTAAATCTATGATAATTCTTTCTGCTATTTACAAATTGATATAGATCTACAACATTATGTATTGTCTGTTGTCTAGCGGTGAAGAAGAGTGGGCATTCCAACAGTAGGTGTCTCGAGTCCTGGAATTCGTTGCCACAATAACAGCTAGAGTTTCAACCGCTCCAATTTTTGATAAAAAATCCCTTTAAATTTCCATGGTTCGTTATAAACTGGGTATTATATAAATTGGAGACGAAAAATGTTAGAATTCCAAACGGGAAAAAGCTTTGGAATGTTTCATTTGTTTTAAGAAATAATTCATCCATTGTTGCACTTAAAATGATCTAATTATACTTGGAGAATGAGGTCTATAAGCATTTTGATCCTCTATCGAAAGATTGATTTGATTGGAATCAATAAAAGCCACTATACTACCTTCTATATGAACCATCTATATCCAACAATTCATATCTAAATATAAACTTCTCCTTTGTAATTGGTCTTAAAATGCATACACTTATATAGAGATGGTCTCAAATATATGCTTTCGTTGTGATTGTATTCATAATAAATGCTCCTCTATGAAAATTGTCTCAGATATAAGGTTATCCCAAAATTTCGTGTTTTTCTTAAAACTTTGTTTTTATTTTTATTAATTGGCGAATATTATTAGTATTATAACGGCGATTACATAATAATACATTTACTTTATACATAATACAAAGAAATTATACATAACGGCGAATAATATTGGTATTTCAATTTTTTGCAAGTGTTTACGAACTTTTGAGACAACCTTGTTTATGCATCCTTTGTAAGGATAATATAATTTATAAATTTATAATTGCTATATATAGATAAAATCTGTGATATATTTTTTTGGCATTGGGTTTATCTCTACAGACCTTACTGGAATGATAAAGTTATTGAATGAGAGGCTTCGCTACTGATGATCCGAGCCCTTTCATTCAATAACTTTTATCATTGCAGTAATGTCTGTAGAGAAAAAATGAAACACATTACCAAATTTTTAATTGTTACAGATTTTAAGGATAATATAATGTATGAATTATTTCTAGCTGTCCTCAAAACATATGCTTTCTTATATTAAAATAGTATTTTAAAAATGTATTTTCCCCTTCGTAATTATCAAAAAAATGTTTTTTACATAAGTGCATCGAATATCAGAAACATACGAAACAATATAAACAAATTCAATCCCATAGATAAAGGAACTCTTCTATATATAACACAATGGTTCACGAATTTATTAAATTTAGTTTGAATTCTCGAGATATCGTTCAACCCCAGCACGTATCATCCACCATGCACATATATATTTTCAAAAAAAATTGTTTTTCACACAAATAATGTAATATATTTATATTAATATCATAAGTATTTCTTCTTTTTTATCTCCACTCAATCATATTAGGGTATCAAGCTTGTAGGTCTCGAGACATTTGATGATCATCATGAAAATGCGTCTGCCTTTGTCATCAAGACTGGGAGCACTACTCAGTAGCAGGTCGACTTAGCTCCAAAAGAAATGGCCGCCTCTGACATGAGGAACAGACGCCATGTGCAACCGCTCCTAACATGTAGTACAAACGTTATTTAAAATATGTAAAAAATAATTTGTATAAAAATAGTATTTATCATTAATACGTTAACGTGATACTCCTGTTGAAGGACTGACAAGTCCGAAAGCTTTAAAATAAAAGGTTTGTACAAGATACTTAGCCTTAAAAATCTTTATTTATTTATTATAAATGCATCAAATGTTTTCCTCATTATATGAATGGATTCATAATATTTTACCCATTATGCAAATGGCTTCAACATGTGTATTCTTAACAGATATTGGTTCTCTGTGTTCAATTAAATAAATCAAGATAATGAAACATATCCCCGGATTGACTTGCCATTTGTTTAATGAGTATTTATATTTATAAAAATTGCCTTAAAACAAATGATCGAATGTACAAATGGTCCCAAAATATAATCTGAGACTACCCGATATATGAGATAGTGGGTCAATGTGTTTTATTTGTCTGAATATTTATAAAGATGACCAAGGTTCCTATATAGAAAACCTTTCAGACTATTTGGTGAATTGATGTTTTATTACTTCTTCACTGTTTAAATGCGCCTAAACACAGTCAAATTGACATATAAAATGGCATCAAAGTTCAATCTTCTCTCTATCACTTGAGTAGAAATGGCAAAAATGATTATATTTAACCAAAGGATGAAAATAGCGCTTCAATTTCTTTTTTTTTTTCGTTTTTCCTGCGCTGCTTTAATACACACATTTTTATATATTACCTAGTATAATATTACACAATTATTATTACACAATTACACACCGTCATCCAAGAACACATGTACACTCATGGACAAAATTTAAGGGAGTGAAACGTCTTTAATGTCGCCCGTCGTCTGTTTTTTTTTTTTTTTTTTTTTTTGAAGGAGAGAGAAGAAATTTTGTTCACACTTGGTTATTTCTGTATCTTCAATAAAGGTCAAATAACTTTCAGAGTTATTGTCTAAATCCCGATATACATGCTAATGGTAAAACTTGTTTTGTCCATGAATGTATATGTTCGGTGTAAACATTGATTAAATTTACCAGCGGCATGGTACATACAATAGGTCCTCTACCATACCATGAACATGCAGGTTGAGCGAAGTCGAATACAGGCGAAAGGAACTTGAATAAAAACTGTCTAGACTCCTGTGAAAAATGGGAGAGAAATATTTTATTCGTAATAAGGAAATGGTCGCTGGTCCAATCAATGAAGCCCTGGGCGCTGGGCCAATCGGAGTAAAGAACGAAGGTATAAATCTCACCAGACAATACTGATACATTTATCTTCCATCTGGGGGGAACCATTTCATCAAATAATGTTGAGGATGGCCATCTCCAGGCCATTGGACTAAACGTTGCATTGATGTCAATTGCCCCCAGCTATCGTGGTAGATAATACCCCTATATATATTCATAGGTGTAGATAACACCTCTCTGTATATATTTATAGGAATATGTATTGCTTTTGTAGCAATGGTCCAACTGGTCTAATTGACAGAACTCTGTTTTATCGTAACATTAGTTCAACTTCCAGGACTCTATCTGCATTATCAAAAGTTCGGTTACCAGGACTCTTTGTTATTATAGCAATGGTCCAACTGCCAGGACTCTATGTCCAGTAGCAAGAATTCAGTTACATAGACTGTGCTATTGTAGCAATGGCCACAGGACTCTATATGCAGTAGAAAAAGTTCAACTATTGTATCAAAGGTCCAACTGCCAGGAATCTATGCACAGTATCAAAGGCTCAGTTACATAGACTGTGCTATTGTAGCAATGGTCCGACAATCGGAACTCTATGTACAGTACCAGAAGCTCAGTTACATTGACTGTCATATTGTAGAAATTGTCCGTCAATCGGGACTCTATGTACAGTAGAAAAAGCTCAGTTACATAGACTGTGCGATTCTAGCAATGGACAGACAATCGGGACTCTATGTACAGTAGAAAAAGCTCAGTTACATAAACTGTGCGATTCTAGCAATGGACAGACAATCGGGACTCTATGTACAGTAGAAAAAGCTCAGTTACATAAACTGTGCTATTGTATCAATGGTCCGACAACCGGGACTATATGTACAGTAACAAGAGTTCAGTTTACCATGATACATACAGTATAAAAAGTTTCAGCTATCTGTGCTATTGTATCAAAGGTCCAGCGACCTGGCCATTGATTGGACCAGATCGAAGAACCGCTATCTGCGGAAGGAAGAAATTGGATTATCAAAAGAAACGCCATCTGGCGAGCAAGAAACATTTTATTTTCAGATTCTTTCCAAATCTCAAAGTTGCCATTAGTTCTTTGATGGATTGAGCTGGAGTTGTGGACAATGCGTTGCATCAGGATTTATTGAAAAGTTGTTTTTGTTATTAAATTGTTTTCTTTTTTTTTTTTTTCTGTTTTTATCTAAATTTGCCACGAATGTGAGGGGAAGAGTTAGGATTTGAAATTTCTATTTAAAATATATATCAATTGTTTGTATTTCTACAAAAATGGGTTTAAATGAATTTTAATTCTATCTTTCAAATAACTCTCGCTCTAACATCATTTATAGTTGAAACTTTTATTTATATACAAGGTAATAATGTATAAGACAATTGAGATATTAAAAATATATTAATTTACTTCTAAGGGGCAAATTCACTCAAATGCTTCTTATTAATATTTTATATATCGGAGTGTCTTTTTTTTGTTTATCCCTAGTACACGTGGTACAGGCCATGATAATCATGGTGGGTAGAAGTAGGCGACTGCTTTTAATATAAGTGCACCACATGTCTACACATGTGAAAAGCAGTTCGACTTTGCACTTACAAATGTCCCAAAGACCCGTTTGGTTACTGGAGTGTCTAAATAAGATAAATAGAGATTTATCAGACATGTTTAATAAGATTATTAGAATTTAGTAATACCACAACAGGGATCTGTGTAGGCGTGGTCTAAACCGTTGGTGTTCGATCGCTACGACCTGGGATCGAATCCTGTATTGGGAACGTTTTTTCTAATTTTGAAAAAATGCTCCAATGGCATATATATATTTGAAATATTTCCTCACTTTCTCTCTGAAAAGGTTTATCTTATTTATTTTAAAAACACAAGAATTCCAAGGATGCATTTCTTTTGTATGAACTCTTTGTATAGTAACTCATCTCCAAACGTCTCATGTGTTTACCTTAATTTGATACGGTGAGATTGATATCTTGAATTCCATATTGTCTGTGTGTATATGAGTGCGTGTGCATTGTGTGTTGAACAACCTCCAATGAAAGACCGCCCAAATACTATAATAAATCTGGTCTCTTCAGGAAGTGGTCTCTTTTTTAAAGTTGGGATAGTTCATTTCAAGTCATTTTTGATTTGACAAAGGTGGTCTTTAAAAGAAGTTTACTTTCATGGATTTGAGGCGTTCAGATGAATTGTTATTTGGAGTAAACCGATATTACAATCAGAAGTATTTGTTTCATCGCAAAATACATATATAGATGTTAAATAAATTAAAATCCTCTGGAGTAACTTGATAAAGAGAGAAAAATCAAAGATAAGGAGGATAAGTTTCTTTTATGAACAAACAATCAAGCTTTCGGGCACAAAGTCTTATCACAAAATTTTATCACAAAAATAGATAATAGATATACCACAAGCGTTTATTACAAACCGTCATTTTATCCATCATACATACATTTTTCTTCGTATTGCCCAATTAGCCATAAAATTAACACAGTCAAAGCATTAACTAAGCGCATATTCACTCATTGTACCACAGATATATCAAAACAGCAGGAAACAAATATCATATTATCACATTTATTGACATTGGGCTATTCAAAAAACTTTATTTTGAGACACTTTCATAACCCTTTACAAACAGCTGTTAATCATAGTTATAAATCTATTTGTACTATTCCTTTTTCCCCTCAGAGCCTTAACATATCTAATTATCTAAAAAACTTTGGTATCCGCACCTTCTTTTCCAATACTCCTAATTTAGGCACTATACTTAGAAACCCTATCACCAATAACAGTTTCCCCTTAAAACCCATACACTTAAAGAATGCAGTCTACTCATTAAAATGTAATAATTGCTCTAGCTTATACATAGGAGAAACTGGTAGACATATAAAAGATAGAATTGATGAACATATCCGAAATATCAGAAATAACGACCCTAGATCCCTCATAGCCCAACATATTTCAAATACAGGACATACTTTTAATACAATAGAACCCCGTTCACATTTTTCTAACATTCAACATAAATATAAGAGATTGGTTGTAGAGGCGCTATTATCTCTGAAATATAATAGCATCAATAGGCACATTGATATTCCGGATCTTTATAACGAAATATTTTCATAAGCTGTTAATACAACAACTTATTGATTTTTAATTAGCAGATTATACCAAATATTAGCATATTCACATTTCTCCTATTATTTATTTCGTATATCACACATAAAATAAAAAATTTTATCTCTTAAAAATAAAAATAATTTGTTAAGGCCTTACACTCGAGACACGAGAGTCTCACTTGATTTACCTGATTCGTACATCAGACATAAAACTTAAATGTTATCTCTCTAATTTCTAATATTCATTTATTACTTATGCTAATTATTTGTATATATATAGACGGATCTTGATTTTGTATATTTTTATTCCAGTAGAAGGGCGACTTTGTGCCCGAAAGCTTGATTATTTGTTCATAAAAGAAACGTATCCTCCTTATCTTTGATTTTTCTCTCTTTATCAAATGTATAGATGTGGCTATTTTATAGGAAGGATATTGATCTATGAAAAGAAATATCATCTTTTATGTTAAATCGACCTGAATTATATATATAGGAGAATGCCCTTGCAACTTTAAAACAATTTTCAACGCCTTGCCAGATGCTTTATTTTTATTTATTTCTCCACAAAAGATTTTTGTTGAAACATTGAGAAAATAAAAAACTCTAACTGGCCGAAGTGTCTATTTTTTTAAAATAGAAATATGAATGCCGGCCAAGCAACCTCCATCTTCAGGATAAAGGTATTCGCCCTTTATTTGGTGAAGAAGTGATCTTTCCTTTTTATAGATCAACTAGCCGAATGACCCGGGCAACGCCCGTGTTTTACCCGATTGAATGTTTTGATTCAAATACTATCTGTTACAATTATAAATTGGCGCCTTAAATAATTGCATATGTTAGTTAATAACTATAGCCTATGTGCTTTATCTGTCTATGTACTGTTGGCTTCCGTAGGCGTCTCTTACTGGGAAAAAGAAAGAGAGGATTCCATTTGGTTATTATCTAATCCAGGGTGTACCAGGTAAATTGGGAATTTCAACAATGGTATTTCAACTGAAATTTTTTGCAAGTAAAAATTACAATATCCGAATGAAATTTGACACAGTAGTAGATAAAAGGATATAGTTTTTATTTATTCAATGTAGTTTCCATTATTAGCTACAACAGTCTCGAGGCGAGTGCGGAATGAAGCACAGGCCTTGGCGACGATGACCTTGTCCATTTGGGTCATCACCGTGTGAACTGCTTTCTTGACAGACTGGATGGTGATATGAGGAGCTTTGTTGACATCTCTCTCAACAACGCCCCATACATAGTAGTCGAGGGGATTGCAATCTGGAGAATTAGGGGGCCAAATATCAGGACCCCAGTGACTAGGGACGTTAAGTGTCAGCCACGATTGTGTCTTTTTTGCCTTATGGGCTGGAGCTGAGTCCTGTTGGAAGACATACTTCCTTCCTGCGGCCACCATGTCCATCCAAGGCTTCACAACGGTCTCCAGAACATTGATGTAGGTGTCAGCGTTCATCCTAAGGCCCTTCTCAAAGAAATGGGGAGGCATGACATCACCTTCACTGCTGATAACGCCAAGGACCATTACGGAGGCAGGAAATTTCGTGTGCATCACGACAGGTATCTCTGAGGGTCTTTACAGATCCAGCGATCATTCCTGGGATTTACCTTTTGGTCCACGTCAAAGTTCTTTTCGTCAGAGAAGAACCTTAGCATGCCAAAAGAGTCGTGTTTCAGGTTGTTGAGGAGGGCAGCAGCCTTTCCTTTTCTGTTATTCTTCATATTCACAGTCAGCAACTGACCTTTCCGAAGGGCATAAGACTTGAGACCAAAGTCCTCATGGATAGTTCTGACAATTGTCATAGAGCCAACGTCCATTTCCTTGGCTATGGCCCTCATGCTCTTCCCAGGGTTTCCATCAATCTTCTCCTTGACATTTTTGACAAATTCTTCGCCTCTTACCCTGTCCGATCGACGCGAGTGCTTTTTCCTTGTAGCTATCCCCTCTTTGTTACTGTCGGCCTCATCAAACTGCTTCTTGACACGATAAATAGTGGTTTTGGGCAACTTAAGAAAATCCACTATCTCTTTGGGGCTCCTTCCGGCGCGCAGAGCAACGATGATGGCAGCTCGATTTTCAAATTCTCGGTTACTCTTCATCACTACACTGCGCACACATGTACTGTTGCATTTTACATGAATATGGCTACGTAATGAAAAAAAAAACAAGTTTTTAATCTCAAGTAGTTTTTGTTTTATGGACTGTCAAAGTTAGTCTCAATTTACCTGGTACACCCTGTATATGCATTTATTTAGGGAGCGACCCGCTCCAACACAATAGTTACAAAGACGAAATGGCGAGTGGGGGGGGGGGAGGGGGGCATGATGGGGGGGGGGGGTAAAGGTGGCGTGACCGTAGCCAACCAATTTTCCAAAAAAAAAGCAAACGGTGACAGAGATGACTGATGAAGAATGACGCTCGTAACTGTATATAGAATTTATCCTATTGTGGCAAAATTGCCATCTATATTTAGTCCTTAGGACCGACCTAGCCACCTTGCCAGCTAAACATCTTATTAGTATATATATAAATTCAGAAATTTTTATAAATTCCTAGTGAGTATCATTGAAATCAAAGCTCGCCCTTGACTCTGACGATAGCCATTATCCCGAAACCATAGTATTCAGGTTGGTGTTCTGAGTTTACCAAAACTGGTGGTATGGCTTTGTCGTCGAGTCGTCAAGTTTGTAGAGACGGTCAATAGATGGCGCTTAGTTTTTACATCCATTTTGACAGTAGAGTGACCTTTATATTTATAGAACAATATGTATATCTCAAGGAGAGCTATATAAATTCATCTTGCGCTATATATTGAAACATATATATAACTCTCAGTTCCTGAAGGAAAGATAATCACTTTGAAAGGGGAAAATTATATAGAATAAATATAAACTGAACTAATAATTTTATTACAAGGGGTTGTCAATTTTATAATAATTATATTAATCATTATTCTTTTTAAACGCAAGATAACAAAAGTGTTACAAAATACAAAAGATAACAAAAATGTATACATTTTTTGTTTTGTCAAATTTTCTTGGTACCATTTATTATAGATATTTTATAAAATACTAGCCGAATGACCCGGGCAACGCCCGGGTTTTACCCTATTAAATGTACCCTGTTTCACCCGTGGTCTCTGTTTTTTGGAATTTTTCCCGATATAATTTTGTATCTGATAATCAAACATGATACAGCAAAAATTTTAAAATAGCCTATCGTCTTCCCAGTATTTTTTTACCTATGTATGGAAATTTTGGTTTGAATTAGTGAACTACTGAGAATTTGTAGACGAATGACCCGGGCAACGCCCGGGTTTACACGATTAAATGTATATTACATATGGAAGATGGACGTAGTTCCCGGAGGGCACCCGCGAGGTCACTCTGCCCCCGCACAACTGTCCAACTGGGAGCGCCCCGCGCCGTCAAAATCGTCACGCGTTCTAGAGGGCGCTGTTCGTGAGCTCAACCGGCCGTCAGCCGGGAGATCTCATTTACTCGGCGGGGGGGGGGGGGGGCATGGGGAAGGGAAGTCACGTGCTGCGCCGGCAGCCAATCGTCGCGCGCCGCCATCGCCCGCCTGAGTGTTCTAGAGGGCGCTGCTCGTGAGCTAAGTTGAATAATTTGAATATATAGTTTTAATAATTGATTTATATATATTTTAAAATAGCCTATCGTCATCCTCGTTATTTTTTACCTATGTATGGAAATTTTGGTTTGAATTAGTGATCTACTGCGAATTTGTATAGGAGTCATACAAACAAAGACACAGACAAACAAACATACAAACATTCATTTTTATATATATAGATATGGGTATTATTGAAATCATGTGGTGAAAAGAAATCATATCGTAAAAAAAACACATTCATATATATATAATTCAATTAGATATCATTTTAAATGCTTAAGGGGACTTTTAAAACGTGTTGTTTTCACTGTAGGCAAAAGTCTATTTTCTCTATCTTCTATTTCATTATTTGCAATACAAATCCTGTTTATTCCATTTATACAGTTTTGAATATATTAATTTCAATGTGTATATCTTACATCATAAGATTTCATCAAGAAGAAGTGTATCCTTTTTGTATTATGTTTTTAATACAATGCGATGCATAAAGATTTTTCTATAACAATTTTCTATAATTTTAGACAAATAGGAAATATTTATATGAAAAAGGAGTAACTGGTTCTGTGAAAAAGAAAAGATATATATATATATTTTTTTAAATAATTCGTTGAGAAAAAAATTATCTTTTTTCATCAATTTATCGCACAAAAATGTTGACTGAAATTACCTAAAACTATGAAAACACCCTCTGCTTTATAATAATGATAATATAGATGGAAATTTTTCCGGAAGGATATATATCTATAAAGATAAAGGTCACCTTTCCCGTCAAAATAGACGTCAAAGCTAGTCGCTATCTATTTTGGCCATAGATTTGGCCTAGCCACTTTGCCAGCTAAACACTTCTTTTGCAGATTTTGTGGATTCCATTGGATTCCTTGTGGACCTTATGGAATAAAGTCCGCCCTAAGCTGACGAGGGCCATTAGCCCGAAACCATGGTCTCTAGGTGGACGCTTCTCAGTTTGCCAAAGCTGGTGTTGTGGCTTTGTCACCGACCCGAGGCCGCTAGCTTGCGGCGACGGTCAATAGATGGCGTCTAGTTTTGACTCTATTTTGACGGGAGAGGTGACCTTTACCTTTATAAATAAGGATAATATGCATTTTACTTGAATTTTTGGGGGGATATTGTAATGATAAAAGGATTCTAAAAATAGGCCCAAAACTAACTCAAGGTGTCAAAAGAGTCACATGGATGGTATAGATGTAGTTTTAAGATTAAAAATCGCCTATATATAGCTTTTTATAATGATAAATTTTAATATTATCTTGAATTTATTTAAAATAAAAGTGCAACGTTAAATGATTTTGAAATTTCAATAATAAGTTGCATACAGAACAAATAAAAAAAGTTATCGTTTTCAAGAGAGATGGAAGAATTGAGTAAGAGGTTATGTAATTAATATGATCCATTATATTTTACTCAATATTGGTGTAAGTCATCATCATTTCTTTGTAAAGTGATATTACACATTTATAAGACTTAAATATATAGATTTCTGTCTAACTTTTTCGTAGCATAATCCATACGCATATGTAAAATATGGAATATATTGGTAATTCATTATATTTTTAGAAATTAGTTATCTCTCTCATAAATATCTTTAATAATATATAGTTTTTTGTTTTTCGACTTAACCCATGTCTTTTTAACAGCTGCAAAAATGTATCTATTCTCAGTTGGAATCAAAGCAACACGCATTCATCTCAATTATTCAGAATCACTCTGTGTTATTCTTCTTTGTCTGTCTGTCTGTCTGTCTGTTCTTTATTTTATAATCAAATTTTAATATACTTACAGAAAACCTTAAAAGTCCGAAATTTGGTACACTTATTAAAACCTGATGTCAATGCAAGTTGACCGAATTTCAAACTTCTGGGTGACGGGGTGGTCGGCAATTTAATTTTTATATTTACTTTCAAATAGTATCATCAATTTTAATATACTTCCAGACCATACAGAAGTCTGCAAATTGGTAGACTTTCTCAATACATCTAAATATGAAAGTTGACAACATTTCAGATTTCTAGGTAGTTAGAGTGGTCAGTAATGAACTATATTTTCCCTATTTCCTTTTAAATTTTGAAATCAAATTTTAAAATATTTCTTGAGCGCGTAAAGTCTGGTACTTTAAATATTATTTCAATCCTACTAACATTTCAAGTGTACAAAATTTCAGACTTCGATATGGCTGTGGTAGTCGGAAATAGACTAGAGAAGATAATTTGTATATTTTTTTCAAACAAAGTAAAAATAAGAAAAATAGGCATCTCCTTATCGTGCAACTGAAAGTTGCTGATGGCTTACGCCATCAATCGGAATAAATAAGGCTGAAAAGGTAAAATAGGTTATCTGCCTAATAGCGACTGGCGTTCGATAAATAGTGCACCTTTTTTTTCGTCATGGAGTCCACTGTTTCGTTCATTTTGTACCTGCTTGTTTTACATGGAGATACCTATTTAATTAATTTTAAATTCGGTACTTGCTTGTTTCACCATGGAAACCATTATTTGACTATTTTAACGTCAATGCAGGCTTGTATCCTCATGTAATCCACTATTTGGTTCAGTTTAACGTCAGTACTTGCTTGCTTTGCAATGGATATAACTATTTGACTCATTTTGACGCCTGTACATGTTTTCTTTTTCGATAGAGAAACTACTATTTGAATCATTTTAATGCTTGTACCTCTTTGTATCGCCATGAAGATCACTATTTGACTCATTTTAACATTCTAATACCTAACAAATGAAAACATTAAGACGCGAGTGTTTCTTCCACATGATCCAATACAGTATTAGAGCTCTAAAGAAGCGGTCTGGTAAATTAAATTAGCGAAACCGCTAGAAGGGTTCACCCCTGATAACCAAAGTCCTTCCAATATATTTTCATCGCAGTATGGACAGTAGAAGTTTGATTTATTTGTGAAAGAAACACTTGCGTTTTAATGTTTTCATTTGTTATATATAGATGGCGCGTTAAAGCTTCATATTAATTCTAATACCTGTTTGTTTCGACAGGAAGCCCACACTTTGGCAAATTATAACACCAGTACCTGTTTGTTCCACCAGGGAGACGACCATTTGACCCCGGCCCCAAGTCTAGGCAGCCAAGACAAACGCCAGAGCAATCTTTGCTCCGCCTAAGCCATCCAGGTAACTCACCATCTTTCTCCAACAGTTGGGTTTTCATTTTGATAAATGTTTGTGATGTCTTATCTAATATTACTCCATGGAAAGGGGGGGTGCCATTGCCCCGTTAGTCAGCCACATTTCAGAGTTCCTTGTAGGCTTTCACGGTTACTGTAGCGGCTCGGGGCTCACGACAAAGTACTTCGCCCTATAGGGCAGTCCCTTACTTGTGCTGCTTCTCCCGCCTACCACGTAGAGGAGGGGTTGGACTTCTGAGCAAGATTTTGATAAATAGAAAAACCTAAAAGCGAGAGACATCTTCGATATGTTCTAAGGCCCCTTTAAGCTTTACATGCCATTTAAATATATTTTAATGAGCTAAGGCATCCTTATTGTACACTTTTAAAATAATATGGTAAGATTTAAATGAATATCTACCAAGTTTAAACCAAAATTTTATATTCCTTTTCTTTCCTCCTTTTTCCTTTTATGATAAAGGACTACCTCTCTCTAGACATGCGTTGCTAACGCCCCCTATGAGCAAATATTTAAAACTCTATTTGAATTTTTACTCCGCGTTACTGCATCTATTTAAATATTCCATTATAAAAACCTATTAGTAATTTTTATTTAGAGTGAAAAAGTATCTCGGTATTTTTGGTCACACACATCTTGTGTGCAGTTTGGAGTAATATTACTATTTCTTATTTTTTGAATATTAGAGAGAGTGATAAAAAAAATATTTACCCTCGTCTATCACAAGGACTTTTCCTTTAAATTCAATGTTAAAATACATCTCTGGAATATATCGAAAATAAAGCCGGCAAGATAACAATCTAAAAACATATTTATTCACATGGACAAACATTAAGGAGCTTGTACCTATTACCATGTATATCGGGATTCAGACAATAACTCAGAAAGATATTTGATACACAGTGACCTTTATTGAAGACCCACGAGATAACCAAGTGTGAGCAAAATTCCCTCTGTCTCCTTCAAAAATATAGATGACTGGTGACATCAAATCCACTTCTTTAAATTTTGTCTATCTAGGTATCTTAAAAAGGGCACAATTTCAATATTACAGATGCAGCAAGCCAGATCATCCTTAAGAAATACCAGAGATTACTCTTAGGGTCCTTCATATCTCAAGAATGTAATAGTACCAACATAAGAATAGATCTGCACTATCATATGGACTTCCACATAAGGAATTAGAGTTCCTGATAACCTGATAAATTGTCTAAAAATCCATGTATTTAACTTTATAAAAATATATATATAAATACTTTATAAATAAACTTGATTATTAATCATCGCTTAGAATTTCGTGTTTATATATTCCACTGTTGAAGAGGATGTCCTTGAAAACTACTCATTTCGCTACTCAATGAAATAGACGTACTTCTAATATGTTTATTTTATATACCATCAAATATAATATACGCTAATTAATGTGTTATTTATATATGTATATATGGTATCAGTTTAATAAACGATCTGATTGGCTGATTAACGCGGCAGTGAGTTGATTGGCTGGTTGAAAATGTTAGAGCATCATTAGAATTACATTATAAAGGACTGCGGCGTATGATTATAAAACAACACTTAAAGTTTCACCGCATAAGTTTCTTTTCTGTGAAAAATCAATATTTATTTCAAAGAGAAATATTTACTATTTCTAACTTTTTTGGATGAAGTATGAAAGGGTGAAAATATGAAGAGCAATGGCGAACGGAAAAATAAAAGTGTCCAGGGGCGGAATCGAACCCACAACCTTCCGCTTACCGGGCAGATGCCATGTCCACTAGGCTACCCTGGACGTATTTTTCCGTTCGTAAATAATACTTAAAGTAACTTATAATACATTATAAACTTATGCGGTGAAACTTTAAGTGTTGTTTTATCATCATTAGAATAGTTGGATTTATTGCGTCGACATATTGATAGGTTCAATTCTTCTTGGAATTTCCAGTCGCATATGCGACGGGTTAATGTCCTATATTTTATTTGATGCTTAAGGTACAGTTTCAATAAGGTTTGGAACTGGATGTGGTTCTATACCTGTTTGCTGAACTGGTTATGTCCTAGAGTTTAGAAACAACTATATAAAAATTCGATTTATTCAAATACATTCATGGACAAAACTTTAAAAAGTGGGAAGTCTTTTATGTCGCCTGTCGTCTATTTTTTAAGGAGACATATTCAAATTTGTTCACACTTGGTTATCTTGTGTGTTTTCAATAAAGTTCACCGTGTATCAAATATCTTTCAGAGTTATTGTCTGAATCCCGATATACATGCTAAAAGGTACAACTCCCTTAAGTTTTGTCCATGTGTCTATCCATAAAAGGTGACCTAAAATAGAAATATTTATATAATGATTATTTTTATTCTATACAGTTGACGAGCGCTTTTGAGACTCAATTCGAAAATTTTAATAAGAATAAATTTTGAGGTGTGGATTTACTTTATGTTATTCAGAAAGGTTCGTTATAATTATTGTGTGTTTGATTATATATTCGGGGTTATTAAGTTCAGATGAATAAATCCATTTAAAGATATTCATAGACGGTTAATAATTTTTGTTTATATTTTATTGATGAATTTCCTCTTTTCGCGTTTGAAAAGAGAAAAAAAAAGTTTTGAAACTTTTATTTTTATTACCTTCACTCCTTTAGATGTTTATTCTCGAAAATTCTATAAAATTGTAGATGGGTTTGTGTCGGTTAAAAAAAAAGATACAAATTTAAATTAAACGAACCTAAGCTAAATTAACCTAATTTATCCTAAGCTCTAATTGGATTCAAAATGAAATATACTAACCCATTTAACCCTCATCATTGTTCGATATCTAAGCGTAAAAAACTTGTATAATACAAGATTCGAAATTCTTCTTAGAGAAGAGAGCCATTTATTCTTACATGTCAAGTTGATTGAATATGTATATTTATCAATTATTTTATCTATTTATATCTATTTATTCATATATCTATCATTATATAATCTTATTTATTCATTTTATGTATTTAACCTTATATAATCTTATATGGACGTTGTAATAAATCAGTCCTATTTCAATCTCAAATTGATTGAATATCTCAAATCTTCATAATTTTCTATTTTTTTCACTTATTATACTCCAAGATAATTGATTTTACACTAGTAGCCTTCTTTTTTTAATATTCCAGGTGAACCAGTTCTAAGTATAGCAATAGTCTAGTAGTTTTGTACTTTTTAGCATGTATATCGGGATTCAGACAATAACTCTGAAAGATATTTGATACACAATGACTTTATTGAAGACACACGAAATAACGAAGTGTGAACAAAATTACAGTATAGAAATAGTCTAGTAGTTTTGTACTTTTTAGCATGTATATCGGGATTCAGACAATAACTCTGAAAGATATTTGATACACAATGGCTTTATTGAAGACACACGAAATAACGAAGTGTGAACAAAATTACAGTATAGAAATAGTCTAGTAGTTTTGTACTTTTTAGCATGTATATCGGGATTCAGAAAATAACTCTGAAAGATATTTGATACACAATGACTTTATTGAAGACACACGAAATAACGAAGTGTGAACAAAATTACAGTATAGAAATAGTCTAGTAGTTGTACTTTTTAGCATGTATATCGGGATTCAGACAATAACTCTGAAAGATATTTATACACAATGACTTTATTGAAGACACGGGAAATAACGAAGTGTGAACAAAATTACAGTATAGAAATAGTATAGTTGTTGTACTTTTTAGCGTGTATATCGGGATTCAGACAATAACTCTGAAAGATATTTGATACACAATGACTTTATTGAAGACACGGGAAATAACGAAGTGTGAACAAAATTACAGTATAGAAATAGTATAGTAGTTGTACTTTTTAGCATGTATATCGGGATTCAGACAATAACTCTGAAATATATTTGATACACAGTACCTTTATTGAAGACACATTAGATAATGAAGTGTGAACAAAATTGCCCCTGTCTCGTTCAAATAAACAGACGACCGATGATTTTCCATTTCCTTAAGTTTTGTCCATGAGTGTAGCTTTAAATGTCCAAATTTTCAGCAGTTGGGAGACACCTCAGCAATTCAACAGATGTCATCTCTCAATAATTATCTTTGTTTTAATTTGGTGGGCTTTCAGGGGGGAAATATTCTTCTGGTCATATATCGAGACAAGATAAAACAGATTAAACCAATATTCAATCTAAAAAAACTATCGCACAATGAACGTTGAAATTAAAATGTTAATTTAAAAATAATTGTGATATATATATATGAGTGTGTACTCATGAACAAATCTTAAGGAAGTGGAAAGTGGATATCACCGGTCGTCGGTTCTTTTTTTTTTTTTAGGAGACAAGGCAATGTTGTTCACACTTGTTTATCTCATGTATTCAATAAAGTTCACTGTGTATCAGAAATATTTCAGTTTTATTGTCTGAATCCCGATATACATGATAAAAGGTACAAATTCCTTAAGTCAATTATTTACACACTTGTGACATAAGCCAGATTTAATATGAAGAAACTATCGGGAGAACAATAACATCTGTTGATGAGCTGTAGTTAACTTTAAATCTCTATCGAGAGCTATCAGTAATTTCAACGTATAAATTAACACTTCTAATTAAGAAAAGGGAATATAGAAATTCATTAAACTCAGGTGGAATTATATTTTGTATCTTTTTTCTCTCACACACACAGATAGTCGGCCTCTTATAATTAAATTCCATTTAATTAGGAAATACGTCAGCAGCGAAAGCCACATTATTCAAATGTCGACAGAGAGCAATGTGTAGAGATAAGCAAGAGGACGAGAGACAATAGCAATATTTAATTAAACATATTTAAATTTTCTTTTTTTGGAACATCAAAGGATTGATAAGGTTTCCTCTTCATTACCAAAAACAACCCAGAATTCAATTCTTGGTTTAAATTTATATCTAGATGATAGATTTAATACATCTCTGCAAAATTTTCTAACCTTTTGCTATTTGAATTTTTTTTTCGCATGAATTAAAATTATATCTGGAATTATTTTGCGGTAATATATCTCTGAAATATATATATATATTCATCTTCTGTGCGCTATTTTCAACATTTTAAACGATAATTTGAATAATATCTAAAAATATTCTCTGGATACTTTTTAAGAAATTAAGAGTTTCCTAAAAATATATTTTGATATTACAAGGGTGGATCAATAAAAAACGATAAATGGTAAACAAAAAAAGTGCAAACTAAAATACAATTATATTTTTTAATCCTTTACATAACCCCCTCCTTTTTCTATACACTTCTTCCAAAGTCAGGTTACTTGTGAATTCCCTTTAAGAAAAAATCTTGTTGTGTGTTGGGCAAGCCATCCATACACCACATTTTAAACCTTATCATCAGTCTCGAAAGGCATGTCTCTTAGAAATATTTTTAAGTGTCCAAATAAATTGAAATCACTCGGGGCTAAATCAGGAGAGTAAGGGGGGTGGATTAGAACTTTAAAATTAATTTATTAATGGTTTCACAATGGTGAGATTTGCCACGTGTGGCCGAGCATTATCATGCTGTAGTCAAACACCTTTGCTCAGCAAACCATGCCTTTTTGGAACCAATTTTTGGCTTTAATTTTTTTCAAGGAGTTCAGAATAAACTATGCTATTAACAGTTTGGTCTTTAGGAAGATAATCTTCTAGGATGCATCCCTTACTGTCCCAAAAAATAGTCAAGAGTACTTTTCCAGCAGAAGCTGTTATCCTTGGTTTCTTTGGTGTTGGTGAACCCTTGTGATGCCATTCTGCACTTGATCTTTTAGAGTCAGGAATGTGATGGTGTATCCATGATTCATCTCCAGTCACTAGTCTATCAAGAAAACCTTCACCCTCAATTTCATAACGTTTTTCCTTCATTTCTTTTGTGAGAAGCCGAGGCACCCATCTTGTGCATATTTTTTCTGTACTTTAAATGTTTTGTTATGCTTTTTGTACACTACCATAACTAAGGTTAAGTTCGGCAGAAATAACTCTAATGCTAATGTTCCGATCGTTCTGTATCATTTCGTCAATGGCCCAGGTGGTTGCATCATCACTAACCTTGACCGGGGCGCCAGGTCATCCAAACTTTCTATGCCGCTTTTGAATTTTTTAACCCATTCAAAAATTCGATTTTGATATAACATTTATCACCGTAAACAGCTTTAATCCTGAGTAAATTTCAAATGGTTTAACTCCTTCATGATAAAGAAAACGTATTACTACTCGCATTTCATACTTGGTGCAACTGTTTGTTTTTGTCACCATTTTTATTTTTTTATTGAAAAAAGAATGTTGCCAGATGGTTTCTTTTCTTGAGATTTTTTTCATTATAACAACAGAGTTCAACGTATATACCTATATACATGTGTTTCCTTCTTTGTTTTTTTTTTTCTATTAAACTTTTATCGTTTTTTATTGATCCACCCTTGTATTAAAATTATCGTTAGAAATATAAATAGCGGGCAGTAGATAAATTTTAGAGAAAAATATTTATGTTTTGTATTGTGTTGAATATATTTTTAAATGGGCATTTTGAGTGTGTGTGCTTTATAGAAAATTATTATTGTAAAAATGTACATAAAAATACGCAATAAGGACACCTATTATTTGTTATTATAAGTATAAAAGTAAATTCGTGATATTTTAAAAATATTTAAAAGATATTTCGTTCTAATTTATAATTATTTTAGTATTTATTAATACTGATTATTTATTTCGATTTTAATATTGTAAATATAAAAATTGATATATATTTTTAATTATAATACAGATCCTTAAATTAAACACTCTCAAAGAATATTCAAATGTGGTGTCAGATATTGGTTCAATGGCTTCGATGAGTTGTAATGGAAATAATACCTAAGTCAAAGACAGAAGTCTCAATATTTTACATTCAAGAATATGACATACGTATGTACGAGAGGAAGGTGAAAATTCTACTTGTTCGTTTTTTAAAACCTATTAACAGACTCCTTCTCTCTAAACGGACATTTATTAAACCCCTGGCAACATTTGAAAGAACCATTACATTATAATTTAGAGTAGAATTCACACATTCTGACTTAAATTTCCTCTTCTTGAATTAAGAAGTTTACCTGAAAATCCATTTGATGAGTCGTCAACATACAGCTGTACCACGCTGACGAGGGCCAACAGCTCGAAACAAATACAGAGTTTGTTTTTTCTCGATAATTCACAACAAGAAAGGGTATCATTCGTGCTTTTTGGTCCTTTCATTTATATGTATAGATGGCGCGTTATTGCTTTGTGTAAGAAAAGGTATTGTCCAATTTTCCAGAAATAAAAATATCAACGTCATATTTTTGGTAGATGGCAGTAGGTCATCATAATAAGGAAATACTCTCTTTCTCTCATTAATCACAATATTCATCAAAACACTCCTTTGCAAGCGATCTTCCCTTCAGTGGTCACACAAACACAAAATTTAGTTTCCATATTGCGTAGGGTTCTCTTACTCTCCTAAACCACTGTTTATTAAAACTGTTTTAACCAAATCCTACATAAACACTGAATATTTCAAAACTACCTATTTCTTTCATTTTTTGATCTGCTAAATAAAATACATAATGTCTCCTTTCTATAAAAGATACGATGTAGTGCGAATTCTTTTTCTATTTCAAATAAAATATCTTCTTTGCCATTTTTCCTCTTCCTCCTTCAGTGCCTCCCTTCACTGCGGGTAAGCCACATGGTCTCTCCATTACTCCCTCCTTCAGTGCCTTCCTCTACTGAGGGTGGGCCACATGGTCTCTCCATATCTCCCCCCTTCAGTGCCTTCCTCTACTGAGGGTGGGCCACATGGTCTCTCCATATCTCCCTCCTTCAGTGCCTTCCTCTACCGAGGGTGGGCCACATGGTCTCTCCATATCTCCCTCCTTCAGTGCCTTCCTCTACTGAGGATGGGTAACGTAAGATGACCTGTAGTCTGTGACCTCTGATAACTGTTAGCATTCCTAGTGTAACGTGGGTTGACAAAAGGTTGTCATACAAACGTGTCCTGTTGTGTCGCAGCACTCCCCGGACTCCACCTAGGACTATGCACATCTCTGCCATGGACTTCAGAGACCTTTATATTTCTTACCAAAGCTATCTAACGTTATCTTTCCCCAAGATGGGAAAACCCATGTTTTCTTCTTCTTTTCATATAATCGATCTAAGAAATCTTAATTTCAATCGCTTAGAGAATAAAGAGGGGAATCAACTAGAATATTTTATCTTTCCCTTTTTATCAAATATATATATATATCTCCTTTAAGAACTATACCATAATACTCTGTATATATAAGTACCAATTGTAAAATACCTTTATTCAAATTTTTCAAAGTATATATCTACTGTTATATGCGACTATTTCCACACCCTCACCAGAAGAAGTTCCCAACTTTTTCCACACGTAGAGAATTGTATATAGTCGGGCACCTGTTTATCTATTCCACTGTGACCGCTGATACTTCAAGACCTTCCACTCAACACTGTAAACCCCCCACTAATTACACCTTTAATAACCCTCATGACTATGATATCATGACTTAGAGATAACCATAATTGTATGGGTGTTGGCTTCTTATTAATCCAAGTTGAAGACTTTATCAACTTTTTAATAAAAGTTTACTGTCCTTTTTACTTATCGGCGAACCACTGTCGCCCTTTTTAAAAGGATGGACAGCTTATTAGTGAAGTATACTTCTATCATATAGTATATTCAAAAGGCAATGAACTTTTATAAGAAGGTTGATGAAGTATTCAACTTGGCTTATATAGAAAACATAGTAGCTCTCATAAAGAGCATATATATATATATATATATATATATATATATACAATGAACAAATAAAAGTTTAAAACAGCACTAAAACATTTCCACTTTTTTAACCTTTTAGAATCTCCTTTATAAAAAAAGAAAAGATCTTCAATAATTCTTATGATTAAGCATTTTACATTTTAGCTTTGAAAAAAGGTAAAGACAGCTGTATGCTATTGAATAATTTTTTTAAAAAAGAAATAACGAAAGCTAGTAAAAAGTGATAAAGTTTTAGCGCTGTTTTTAAGTTTTATTTTTGTATTACTATGAATAGTAAAGAAATACATATTGTAATATTTTAGTAATTTTTACAGATATCATTCTTAATTCCACAACAATTAAGGTATCGTAAAACCACGGATTTATAGCCCCTGTTTTATACTTTGAAAGAATTCAAGAGAAATTCGCAAGTTGTTCTTTATTTATAAAAAGCGTTAAATAGCCTTTATAAGAACAAAGTTCGATTATTCTTATCAAAATATTTTTATCTATACTTTTTAATATTGAATATTTTGGTTATAAAAGAAAGAAATACGAGGGTGAGTAGAAAAGTAAGGTCTTCTACGAGATAATTTCCGAACGCGCATTGCTAGGTGAAATCCGACAACACCGCTGCCTTCCTTGGTTCCCCCTCTACCGCCTGGAACCTTCCCGGTGATCTTGGGACGCTCAGTCGCTGTCTGGCAGCCGTTCGCGATGGAGCTTCCCCTTAGCTCTCCCGCCAAGTGCGAGTTGCGCTCAGTTATACGCTTTTTAAATGCGAAAAATAATTCTCCGGTCGAAATTCACCGTCAGTTAGTGGAAGTGTATGGTGAGAAGTGCATGGACATAAAAAATGTGCGGAAATGGTGCCGTGAGTTTAACGAGGGGCGGATAAACATCCACGATGAACAGCGGTCTGGGCGGCCGAGTTTGCCGGAATCAACCGTGGCTCGAATCGACGAAATGGTGCGCGCAAACCGGCGGATAACCCTTGAAGAGATCGAGGATGGCCTGAATGAAGATTGCAGCCACTTCTCCGTGCACAAGATTGTGTCTGAGACCCTCGGCTACAGAAAGGTGTTCGCCAGGTAGGTCGACAAGTGGCTCAAAGAAGCGGCGGGAGAGTGGTACAACACCGGAATTACAAAGTTAGTTGACAGGATGAAAAAAGTGATTGAGCATCAAGGCGACTATGTAGAAAAATAGCAAAGTGTCCCAACCTTTCCAATGATGTATAAAAAGTTATGATTAAATGTGTTTTTCTATGAAAAAAAAAATAGGAGGCCTTACTTTTCTACTCACCCTCGTATATATCGGAACACTTGAATTCTATTCAATCACATTGGTCTCAAGCGACTTTACTAGCTAAAACCACATCCCAAATGCCAATATATAAGATATATATTGTAAATGTAGTTTGTTTTGAAGCCTATCTCTATGGGAAAAGGTTTTGAGCTACTAACACTTATTCTAAATATAAGCAAAAGAACAAAGTATGTGCCATTGTCTGCAGACATCTCATCCATCCTCGAATGCTCCTAAATAATTTCTGTTACAACTTTAGCGATATTTGACCATCGTTTTACTTGACCATATTTACTATGCAATCTGAAATATTCTTGTATGTAAATTGACAAATATATTACTGAAGTCATTGATATCTAGATGTGAGAAATGTTAATGCTCAAATTCATCTATAAAGAGATATATTTTTATTCAATAAATGTCAATGAGTATGGTAAATTGGAAAATGTGTCATACATTGGTGTGAAATCTACAACTTACACGTGCAAATTTTCGTTATTTGAATTATCGCAATAACAATATATATTGTATATTGTTCTGAAAATAGAGGAATCCATATAGTCAAATCTTTAGATAATAAAAATGCATATATTTGATTGAATATAAATTGTATTCAATCCAATATATGCCTATTATGATCTATATATTGTATATATAATGAAAAGGCACTGTCGGATCATGCAACTGGATGATGTCTCACTGCCATCTATTGGAATAAATATCAATTGTTGATTTTTTATCTTCCAGAGAGTTCGCCAATACCTCTTTCTTGAATTATCAAGAAAGCTAAACCTATATGCATTTCGAACTAAGAATCCATATCAGCATTGTGCAGGCTGTTAAATGGTTGGTTCATCAAGAGGTGTGCCTTTTCATTATAAAATTCTCTAATTTTCGTTTTCTTTACTTTAAAACTATTTGAAAATAACTATGTAATGTTGATCTCTATATTGTTCATGAAGATGCAAGATCAGTAATGCTTATATCATGCCCAACTACGTGGTTAAATCTCTATTCAGCAGCTAATATGATCTCTGAGGACATTCCACTTATCAATCTCTGAACATTAGTTTTATTTATTACATTAAAGTACTCCCCATTAAAGTCAATCCTATAGATATATTCAAACCTTTACACGCGTATTGAAAAAAATCTAAATAATTCAATTTTAATTCTTGGTTGGGTTAAAATTCATGTCCTTTATGTAATATGCGTATATCCTTTCTATTATATTAATATTATTGATATATATTGTATCTGGAATGTGTGTTGCTATGAATACAAGAGCATTAATGCCTATATTGTGACTAAATCACTATTATATTTATTGTGTCCCTATACATTTTATCTTTAATTATATCACTAACCTTATATAATTATTACAATCACATATTGAACATAATGAAATATCACGCCATCTATGTGTTTTCGAAATGAAGCTATTTAGAGCTATTTTGTTCTGCGATATGTGCCAGTATATGTTTACTATTATTATAAATTATTAGATCGCGGTTGGTAGATTAAACTAACAAAACCGCTGGGAGAGTCCACCACTGATGAGCCAGGTTCTTCCAATATGTTTCCACTTCAGTAAATACAGTATAAAGTTGTTTCATTTTTTCAAAAAGATTGAATAGCCTCTAAATAGCTTCATTTCTTAAATACAATCATTAATTTCATCTAAATATAATTTACAAATATATTTCCTTATTTTCTTTTTATAATCTTTTGGTTGTTAGAATCATTTCTCATCTCTATATTGTCCCAACGGTATTGATAAAAATTTCACATCTAAAATTTATAAGAAACATTCAAACTGATCCTATCAAACCCAAGAACATAATGACAGGAAACACTTTTCCCGTAATCCCTTTCCTTCCAGATTATTGAGCCAAAAATACACATCCCCATTATTGAAAATATACTGCTATATGCAAGAGATATATTTTCTTTATATACACACCTTTTGTTAACATACAAAACTATATTCAAATATACCAGTACCTTCATATACACACCTTATGTTAGCATACAAAATTATATTCAAATATACCAGCATCTTTATATACAGTCTCTCAAATAGATTTGATTTTTGATAATGACATGTATATGAAAGATAGACCCGTATCTTTATATAATCTATCTATAGACCTGAGTGTGTCTCTCTTAAAAGTGATTAATTTGATTTCTATCCAATTTTTCACAATACGGCCAAATAGATATTGTATTCTACATTCTTCCCTCCAAAAGTTAAACACGAAATCTACAATGTGTAAAATATAAAAAGATAAAAATATATATTTATTATAAAATTCAGTGTGTTTTGAGAATAGGTAAATGAGAAAAATAATTTTTATAGTAAGTAAGCTAACAATTTAATATGAAAATAGCCGTTTTTTTAATTGCTCTTTTGTTAAACTTTTGACGTGTTTGTATAATACATTTTGTCGAAGGAATGTGAGATTCTCGATATTCGGTGTTGAAATGATGGTTTAATAAAGTCTCAGAATCATACTTATCCTCATACCAGCTACTTGAGTGAAAATTGGTTCTTCATAGATCATGAATCTCATAGATAACCTGAACGCTATTAAAACCTCATCAACCAGACATCCTTAGAACAGTTACACTCGTTAAAAAACTAAGGTTCGAAATCTCGTATTATTGATAACGATATATAGATTATCTCTTTTTTTTCTCCTTATATACTTCTTTAAGGTGATTATTGATTGAATCCCATGGATTATCTGAACATTATAAGAAACTCATCAATCAGAAATCCTTAGAACAGTTACACCCGTTAAAAACTGTGAGGATCAAAATATATTTTTATTGATAGCAAAATTAAAGATCAATTCTTCTCTTTTTTTTCTACTTGTATACCTCCTTAAGGTGATTATTGGTTGAATCCCATGGATATCCTGGATGTTATTAGAAACCTCATCAATCAGAAATTCTTAAAACAGTTACACCCATCAAAAAACTGTAAGGATAAAAGGCTCGTATTATTGATAGCAAAATGAAAGATAATCTTCACTTTCCTACTCATAATTCCCGTTTAACAAAGGTAACTGAGGTGAGTTTTGGTTAAATCGCATAGATACCGGGCGTTATTAGAAACGTATAAACCATAAATCCTTAAATAAATTACACCTGTTAAAGATCTGTATGGCTCGAAAGCTCGTTTTATTCATAGCGAAATGAAAAATATAATCTTCCCTTTCCTTCTTATGTACTTCCCGTTAAACAATGACTATGGTAATTTTTTGTTGAATCGCATTGATATCCTGAACGTTATTAGAAACTCATCAATCAAAAATCCTTAGAAGAGTTATACCCGTTAAAAAACTGTAAGGATCGGAAGTTCGTTTTATTGATAGCGAAATGGAAGATATAATCTTCACGTTCTTCTTTATATTTCCCGTTAGAGTAATTAAGGTGAGTTTTGGTTGAATCGCATAGATATCTTGGACGTTATAAGAAAAGTATCATCCAGAAATCCTTATATGAATTACATCCGCCAAAGATCTGTATGGCTTGAAAGCTCGTTTTTATGTTAGAGAAATGGAAGATAATCATCGTTTTGTCTTAATGCTTCTTGCTATACAACAATACCTTCTGTGTTTCTAAACTCTGTTTTATGATTTGAATAAAATTGGTTAGTGTTAATTTTCATCAAAATTGTTGTTAATTTTAAATTGGTGTTTAACTCCTGGAGGGGAATGTAGAAGATATTGTGAATGTAGAATACTTGGAAGGACTTGAGGTATCCCAGGTCGCACAACCTTCGAGAGGTGCATCCGTGCCAACATCCCCGCTGTGGGCGCTGCCAACTGCCTTGGAACACACCTTCTCTAGCTTTTATTATTCGAGTTTAATAAAAAGTCTTTTTCAATCTATCTACTTAGTCCTTTATTTCTTTGATGTTCACACAGCACTTTCACCAAATGTAAAATGTCAACAAATGTCTGATAAAGTGCTTATATAAAGAAACACATGAGGATTCCATTTGGTAGAATTTTTTTATTGCGACATAACGAAATATATTAGCTTTCATAGAATTTCCTTGATATTCACACCATATCAGTACATTATATACCCTGTCAAGAGTCAGTGCGAATAAGTGAATAATGTGTGACATTAAAATGCCAGCGCATATTGACGCGGTCTATGTATAATGGGTGCGACCTAAGGAGATTCTCCGGAAGCTAATCTTTTTCCTTTATGCCGCAATAAAAGAAATTGACGCAAATGGAGACACTATATGTCTTTAATTTTAAAATAATATAGGTATTGGGACCTTTATAGAAATAACTCCATCACGTTTATTATTGGCTTTCTGTAGTATTTCAACATGCCATGGAGTTTATTCAGTATAACAGTATGAGAGGCTTACCATGTTTCGGATAACAACAACTAAATGGAAGATGAAGAAAGGAAAGGAGACGACACCTCGGGAATGTCTCAACCCATTTGATCAAACTAGAGGACTAACTGACTGCATATATTGAAATATTTTTCACCTTATACATAGAAACAAAATGGCAATTTTAATATGAGCCTTATATAAGGATATATTGTGACTAATGATCAATTGACCATCGCTAAGCCTACCTAGAAATCTAATCTCTCCTCTATGTGGTGGGTGGGAGAAGCAGAACAAGTAGGGGGACTATCCTGTAGTACGGTGGGGTCAGGCCGCTACGGTAGACCTGCAGGGAAATGTGGCTGACTAACGGGGCAATGGCAGCCCCTCATTCCACGGAGCAGCACTTGCAGCCATCTGTATGGAGTACACCAACCCAAAAGAGGACCTGACAGAGAACCTCAGTAAGCCAAGATTGTGCACAAAGTACATGGACCGATTTGACCTGCTCCTTGGACAAGATACCGCCAACAACAACCATTGCTAAGACTAAGACAAAAAGTTTTTTTTTTTAATATATCGCATATCGTTACTATATTCGAACTCAGTCGTTCTTTTATTTGTTTGTGGTATTTACCTGTCTCCATCTAAATGGCATCTTTATATTGACAATCCCTCTACACTAGTCTGTGGACTGAACTCTAACCTTCTCAGCCAATTCCAGAATTGGATATTTGACAGTATCCTAACTCTCAAAAGCCTTCTCGCTGTTTCAGAGGTCCAAATCTTAATACGGATTCCAAGTTACCAGATAGGGCCATTGTAAGTACAGAATCAAAGTGGATGTCATGTATATATAAAGTGGTTCATCTTGATTCCAAACTATAAATTTCAGTATAACAAAGTATATCGATGAAAACGAAAATTACGCACAGCAAGGAATCTTTATTTATTTTATCATATACCACTAAGCAATGTAAACTTTAGTGGTATATAAAGCTATCCTTTAGACATTTGAAATCAGTGGGGCCTATACACTAAAGCCATTATTCTCAATCCATCATGATTATCATTGCCTACTATAGAGTTACTATCCAGGTATGAGTGAAATATATTTTTTTTCTGACGGAGTCCTCTAGGCCTAATGCCGCTATCTAGCGTAACCACAGTAACCATACGGTAAACAAGGTAGAGAAAGTTGAAAGGTAGAATGTTATAAGAATGCCCATCCTCTGGTCATTGAGTCAATATGGATCCTTTCTTTCTCTACTAGATTCTTATTTTGCATATGTTCAAGCACCCCTCGTGTATATTGGTCTTAGTTTTTCATTGATATGTCAAAATGACTGAGAATCCTTAGTAATCCATTGAGGTACACCATGCACCACGCTGACGAGGTCCAATAGCTCGAAAGAGCTACGCAATTGGCTATTTCTTGATTTATCGAGAAACGATCTCTCTTACGCCAATATTCTAAAAATAAAAGATCAAAGTTTGATTACGCTTTATTTATATAGATGACTGAAGAGCCAACGCTTAGTTCCATGATCACGGGAGTTGTTTTTGATCCTAAACCTAGCTGCTGTTGTTGTATGGAGGTAAAGATATACCGAGAGAGTAGCTTAGTTCCATATTACTAGATAGTAGTTTTGTAATGTATACATAGATAGTCAGAATTAAGGCTCTAATTGATACATTTACATACTTCTATAGCTTATCCATAAAATGTAAGGTCACCTCTCCCGTCAAAATATAGGCTAAAAAAAACTATACGTAATCTCGAAGGTGCCTGCCAACTAGCAGACTCAGTAGCACTAGCTTCGAAAATTTACAACGCCCACCTAGAAACCATGATTTTTGGCTAATGAACCTCGTCAGTTAAGAGCGGATTTGGATTTCACGAGATCTGGGAAGAAATCGTAAAATTTTCAGAACTTGTCAAAGAGGTGTTTATAGATGGGAGAGATGATCTTTTTTTTTCTATTCTATAGATCAATATTCTCCCGGTAAAATTTCTATCTATATTTTGGCCATAGAACTTGACCGGTTCTGAAGATTTCAAAGAATCCTTCTCGGATCTCTTGAAATCAAAACCTCGTCCTAGAATACCGAGGGTCATTAGCCCAAAACCATGATCTTCAAATGGATTATCTGAATTTCCAAATCTGGTGTTGCGGCTTTGTCACTGACCCGAATCTGTTAGTTTACAGAGTCGATCGATAGATGGAAAATACTTTTTGTGTCTATTTTGATAGAATGCAATTTACAGATCAATAAAAAAAATTCTGAAAAAATATTTCAATCAATAGCTTAGCTACACACCTGTAAATCTACAAAGAAACAATCATAAACTCATAAACAATACTTAAGGATATAAAATAAAAGGATTTAAAAGCGCGAATGTTTCTTTTATACATAAAACGAACTTCTACTGTCCTTACTGCGATGAAAAAATATATTGGGAGGGCTTGGCTCATCAGTGGTGAACCCTCCCAGCGGTTTCGCCAACTAACTGGCCTTGTCTTTATATTTTGCTGAAGAGCATTGCTCGAATCAAATATTTGAATGTAATTCTACTGTCCTATAAGCTTATGTCCATAGTTTACTTGAAAACCATTTTCTAAGATTCCATCCTTCAGTGTAGCATATAAAAGCAGAATGATCCAATACAGTATTAGAGCTCTGAGAAGCGGTCTGGTGGATTAAATTGGCGAAACCGCTGGGAGGGTTCACCACTGATGAGCCAAGCCCTCCCAATATATTTTTTCATCGCAGTAAGGACAGTAGAAGTTCGTTTTATGTATAAAAGAAACATTCGCATTTTTAAATCCTTTTATTTTATATGTATAGATGGCGCGTTATTGCTTTGTGTTAATACTTAAGGAAGTGGAAAGTCTTTAATCGCTAGTTGTCTGTTTTTTTTTTTTTCAAGGAGAAAAATATGTCGTTCAAACTTGGTTATTTCGTGTGTCTTCAATAAAGGTCACTGTAATATCTTTCAGAGTTATTGTCTGAATACCGATATACATGCTAAAAGGTACAACTTCCTTAAGTTTTGTCTATGAGTGTATTTATCGCCACTACTCTGATCACCAACTAAATACACTGAGAATTGAGTTGCAATTAGGCCTATAGATTTAATAGAGAAAGAATTAAATTTAATTAATTTCAAACGTTTCACATAAAAAATTCTTTATATATTTTTAGCGAAGAAATACTACTTATATTACGTATATTGAAGTGGTTCTAAAGAGAGTGATTAGAATTCATACATTTTCGACTATCATATTGAGATTGAATGAACGTAAAGAAGTCTTGGTTTTTATCCTGAATATAAATTATATGAAATAATTAAAATGTGTATCCTATTTTATTTTAGTTTGGTAATTGCCGCTCTATTGAATATAAATACAGAAACGGGAATGCCTAAATCTTTAAATAAAAATAAAAATTGAAGTAAAATTTAAACTATTTCAAGGGTTTGCTTATTCTTTTTCACTTTTATTAAAATTTTAAATTTAGTTATAAAATATCAGAATATGATAAGGCATTACATTGAATATTTAGAATTTTACTTTTATTTATAGAAATATATATATATATATATATATTCTATATAAAGACCTCAGACACTATATGCTATATACAGACCCTCTGTATATGTTTTATGTTTAAGAATATAAATACAACATAAAGAGTTATGAAATCGGTCGAATTTACCAAACAGGCGGGTTAAGCTGGTAAAGTGGCAAAGCCGATTTTAGGTGAGATACAACATAAAGTTGCGGAAAGATGATATTCATGTACCAAAAAAGGCACCTCTCCCTTTAAAATGTTCATCAGAACGATAGAACTATTTCATCACCCCAGTAAAAAGGTTTATACAGGTATACAGGTTGGCTTTTTGTCTGAATTTTCCTAAATTGATATTGTGGCTCAATCTTTATCTCATCACTAGTAAAGTTTTTCACTAGGGTGATGCAATAGTGCCATCGTTCTTATGCACATTTAAAGGGAGAGGTGCCTCTTTTTTAGTACATGGATATAATCCTCCCGTAACTTGATGTTGTAATCTTGCTTGGAAATCAACTTTTTGTCACTTCACCATCTTAACCACCTGTTTGGTATGACAAATTTTACTATTTACGGGGTTAACACACAAAGTTGCAATAATCTAAGGCCTACAGTAAAATAAACTAAACGCACAAAAAAGCGTACACTCAAGATTACAACACAAAAAAAGTAAAGTAAATAATAGCTCACAATTTGTAAAATAAAATAAAATATAAAAAGACACACACACAGCACTTATCTTTATTGTTGCGTTGGTAAGGATCGGACCGGGATTACACAGGTATGCGAGGAGATAGCCAGACACGGATATAGCACGCAGAGAACACTTTAAGCGTCTCCACACGATAATCCACCACACTCCTTGACGCATTCCCTTCAACCCCTTTTATACATGGCCACATTCGTCCAATTAGAATGCTTGAGAGATCGGTTTACTTATCTGATAAAAACAACGTTCTTCGCACTAAAGAAATAGGATAAGATACGCGTGCAAATATTTGTCAATTTAATTTGACAGGTAAATTCAACTGATTTCATAACCCTCTCTCGTTGGTTGTTATAAAATCAAGGCCGTCCCTGAACTGATGAGCATCAAAACCCGAAAACATGGTATACAGGTTGTTGACTTTTTGTGTGAATTTTTAAAAACTGGTGTGGTTCATTCATTATCATCATTAATAAGGTTTTTTACTACGGTGATGCAGTAGTTTCATTAATCTGATGCACATTTAAAGGGAAAGGTGCATCCTTTGGTATGAGAATATAAATGAGAGAGAGAATCCTATAAATTATTGTTATCTATATAATTCTTCATTTTGTAGTGAAAATCTTATTGATATGCATGATCTAATACTAGAGTAATTCTTCCTGGAATGAACTTATACGATAATAACAAGGCGAAGGAAGACGAGTATCTTTATTGGTGCATAAGAGCGAGCTTTCGGGCAAAAGCCCTTCGACTGGCAAGACAGCTAATGTTCTGGCATCTCTTCTATTACCCTATAGGATTTCTATTTCATTTTTTCCATTTTTATTTTTTACCTCTCATTTTTACAAATAGTTAAATTGCCTATTTGCATGCTTTTTTTTCTATATTTATGTAAATTAATATGTGTATATATTCTCTACAGCCATCGATGTCGTTCATAGTGTCGTTATATCTTGCCAGTCGAAGGGCTTTTGCCCGAAAGCTCGCTCTTATGCACCAATAAAGATACTCGTCTTCCTTCGCCTTGTTATTATCGTATAAATATGCATGATCTATTCTATTGGTATTGACGCTAAATTATCTCTCTCGACGTTATATTCCCAGTTCCATTTTGTACATCTTTCCTTTATAAATGATAACAGTGAGCTATCCAAATATCCTAATAAAAAGATATAAAAGTTCGATTTCAATTGATTGTTAAATTTTTAATTGGTAATGTCAATTTTTATTCTCTAACACAACAGTAGGGTAAATATCCAGTCGAGCGAATGCAAATATTTGAAGAAAAAAAAGTTCAAAATTCCAAACCCAAAGTTCTTCAGATCCTGTTAGCTAACAAGATTCACCGTTGAATTAAAACAAACACTTTTTTTGTCGGCTCTTTCCTCAACTCAAACTTTACCAACTTCTCGTCAGCATCGAAATGTGGTTTTATAGAAGAAATAAAACCACGAGAATTTCTTTTACAAATAATACGAACTTTCTACTGTTCTTACTGCGATACTAAATAGTGGGAGGGCTTGGCTCATCATTGGTGACCCCTACCAGTGTTTAGCCAATTGAATCCATCCATTTAATACCTATTTATATATGTATATTTTGAAGAAGGAATCAAAGTTTACGGTGAAGAGTTTCTTTTATTTGTGCTGTATAATCGGCAAGCTTTCGGACTTTGACGTCCTTCAACAGGTAACTATCCAAGAAACTAGAAAATAATATATACGAGTATACATGTTAATATTCACATAATTATAATTTTTCTTAATGAAATGAATGATTATTATATAAACATATTTTTATCTATGTAATCAAATTAGTTTTGAGAAAAGTATGACTGACATAAAATGCAGGGAAAGGCAATATATGTATATAGCTGGATATTTCCCGTAACAGTATATCGTTACGTCTTCCTGAAACTCCGCCTTTGCAGGTTCAAAGCCCGGATGAAAAAGGAGGAGGGGGAGCAGTAACAGGCTCACTAAAAAACCTGGGCTCAGCTGGCCCGGCTGATAGTACCCTGTAAGGGCTCCTAATTCAGATATACAGGATGAGCAGCATCTGTACTCCATGTTAGGAGCGGTTGCACATGGCGTCTGTTCCTCATGTCAGAAGTGGCCATTTCTTTTGGAGCTAAGTCAGCCTGCCACTGAGTAGTGCTCCCAGTCTTAATGACAAAGACAGATGCATTCTACTTCACCTCATTTATTAAAAGTGTAAACCTTTTCAAGCTTGACACCCTAATATGATTGAGTAGAGATAAGAAAGAAGAAGACGTCTTCCTGTACTACAGTTTGGACTGTAGACCATTGCTGTATTGTCAACAAGACCAGAGCGGGTAATCATAGAATAATTTATTTCAACAAGAAAAGTATTTACACAAATTTGTCAGGTGTCTCTAAACCACCGACACACACTATTTACATATAAAATGCTGACGTCAGGATTATGACGCGGCATTTAATTTGCATAATTAAGCCAAAGCAGATTATTTTATTCTATGTCAATATAAATATGCCTTATTTATAAGTTTAATGATTCATACTTTTTAAGCTAGAGTTCTTTTAAACTCTGATAAAGTAGGAGAAGCTTTTTTCGGAAAATTTTTCTTTCTCCGCTCAGATACACACTGTCACAAATCAAACTACCGATAGGTTTTGTTCATATAAGTAATAGATTAATCTGTCATAATGTCTCATTGAACAAAGAGAGAAATATTTTCCGAAAGTTTCTCGTTCTATCAAAATAAAACTTAAATAACGTGTTATTATTGTTATTTTTTACAACCACAACAAAAGCCTTTTATCATATTGTCTTACGGTATATAGACTCACCCAGGAGTCCAATAAAAAAAAAACAAAGCAAAACATGGAAGAAAGAATCAATCAATAGATAGGTAATTATCTCTATACAGTTTTGATGAATAGGTAGATCAAACAATATGTATCTTCTACTCATCTTCTTTTAATCTCTCTCAACGTTATTCTCAGAATTTCTGCTGAACTGTTGACTAATAAGGAATATTTGTAAAACATTAACGTCTTACGTTGATAAACATGAGAAAATTACATTTTTTCCCTTTCTCTCTGAAGTCTTTTGGCCTCTCATTTCTTTTGACTAAGATCAAAGTGTCTCCCTGACGCTAGGAACAATTAATATATACAGTTATCAAAGTCATCAAGCAACAATTCTTAATAATCAATTCTGTCACCATTTGCTTTTGTGAATGGAATAAATACCCAAATATGGCCATTTCTCATAACCATCGGTGGTTCAGTGGTAGAATGCTCGCCTGCCACGCGGGCGGCCCGGGTTCGATTCCCGGCCGATGCATTTTTTTTTTTTTTTTTCAATTTTTAAAACTCATTTATATATTATACAAGAATGACATCCACGGCGCCAATTTATATTTGTAACGAATAGTATTTGAATAAAAGCATTTAATCGGGTAAAACCCGGGCGTTGCCCGGGTCATTCGGCTAGTGAAAATATAATAAGATACTCTTTCTCTCTTTTTCTTATTTTGTATTTTTAACCATAAATAATCTTATATGAACGATATAATAAAAGTAGTTTCAATTTTAATCTCTCTTTCTTTCTTTTAAGCAACAAACTTTCTTCTAATATTGCAATTCTTTATTTTTATTTTTCAATCTTTTGTACGCTATATATAGTATATTTTCTCTTATTCAAGAAACTTTTATTAACTTATAAAAAAACATCAATTTCTCCACGATCTTTGCTGCTATGATAGAAAATATTGAGAAGGCCTAACTGACTAACCAGTGATACAAGCGATGGTACCGCCAACTGATACCAAAACTTCTATCTAAACCACTGCATTTACTGTGATAAAATACCAAAGTACTGAACCATCATTCTTTTAGAGTATTCAACACGTAAATAATCCGTATATCACTTATCATTTAATCTCTTTTATAACTGGTTTCTTGGTATCTAGTGTTTATTCAGTGTTGTTGTTGTTCTTGTTCTTCATTGATAAATAGCTGCCGTTACAATGTTCTACTTAGAACCAGAATTTAGTCGAATATTCCAGGGGTCTAGGGGGGACCGCAGAGAGGTGTTTATTCAATAAGTTATAAAGTTTTCATCTATCAAAATATTCATACCTTGATGTTTATATGTAATTATGTCCATTTTATATTCGCGCTCTAATTGGCTGTTTACTGTCATGTTGCCTTAATCAGCCAATTAGCGTTGACTTATTGGCCAATTAGCGTGTAATTTTTCTTAATCTCATAGGTTGTTTCGACGAACGAAATTCTATATTGAATGTAGCATCGTTATTAACCTTTTGGCGCAAAATGTTGAATGTGCAACATATTACATGAATTTCTACAGGTAAACTCCGTACAATTGGTATATAGTGTATAACGAATCAAAAGTTTTGACGAAGGAGTATCTTTTATTATATTTGTGCAAGCTTTCGAACTTTGCAGTTCTTCCACAGGCGTGGTAGTATTTTGTACTATCCATGCCTGTGGAAGAACTGCAAAGTTCGAAAGCTTGCACAAATATAATAAAAGATACTCCTTCGTCAAAACTTTTGATTCGTTATACACTTATATTACATGAATAGTGCATCAGATAAGGTCATGTTTAACACATGTGAAAACAATAATGAAGGTAAAATACGATGCATTAGCGCGTCATCTTTTATTAGGAATTTAAACAATTTTTAACGGTATGATTCTTTTTAAAATAAATCAATTTTCTACTGCCCTTACTGCAATGATGAAAGAATGGGAAGCCTCGCTCATCAATGGTGATTTTTTTTTAAACGCTGGGAGGGTTCACCATTGATGAGCCAGGCCGTCCCATTCTTTTATCATTGCAGTAAGAGCTGTAGAAAAGTGGAATTTCTTATAAAATATAATGTTTTGTCTTGTTAAATGTGTCAAGTAGTTTTGAATAATCATATGATAATTCATTCTCTCTCTCTTATCATAGCTATAGTTTAAATATAATAAACTTTTTTTTATCTCTCAGGATGTGTACTTGACTTTCTCTCATTTAAATCAATCATAAAGAATCTTGTCATCTTTTCCACAAAGAAACCTTTATTATATTATAAAATATCAAAACCCTTTCACAATATCGTATATCGCAATTTTCCTATAGCTGAAAGAAACCTTTCCTTGAAAAAAAAAAAGATAGACACTAAGATATTAAGAAGGAATTACAAAATAAATTAGTAATTCTCAGTGTGCAGATGACACCAGTACATTTTATATTCTCTATAAATAAAGTACATAAATCAAACGATTACTAGACCACAAGACCAGTTGTAATAAATATAGATTAAAAATGTCAGCTTGTATACTATGGTTTCGTGGCCCTCGTCAGTAAACGGACGGGAGAAGTGATCAAATCATCCGAAACTACCAAAGATACAAAGACATCATTAAAGCATACCTTTCAAAACAGAAAAAATTCAATTTTGTGTGAAGGATAAAAATTATGGCCACAATTTTTTTTTCAATATTAATGTTGGGAAAAAAATATAGATTCGTTGAAGAGAAATATCCTTTATTACTTAAAGGTATAAAACAATAAAGAAGGACAAGAGATAAAATTACATGTACATCAGTAGCTCACGTCTACCAGCGGCCTGTCCTATCCAATAACCGCTAGCTAACTAAACAATTTAACAATTCTTCAATATATAGGCAGATGTCAATTAGCATAGACAAAGCTAGAACACTATGTAAATCACAAGAGTATTCCATCGTAGAAATATCTGGAAATGCCACTTTCAACAATTAATTTTCGATATCACTCTAACGAATATTGGGGAATATCCTCCGTTTTACTTAAACA
>CP092867.1:52127376-52200166 GCA_030710605.1 Cordylochernes scorpioides
AGGATCTGAAGAACTTTGGGTTTGGAATTTTGAACTTTTTTTTTCTTCTAATATTTGCATTCGCTCGACTGGATATTTAACCTACTGTTGTGTTAGAGAATAAAAATTGAAATTCCCAATTAAAAATTTAACAATCAATTGCAATCGAACTTTTATATCTTTTTATTAGGATATTTGGATAGCCCACTATATTTATTTATAAAGTAAAGATGTACCAATTTAAAAATGGAATTGCAAATATAACGCCGAAAGAGATAATTTAGCGTCAATACCAATAGAATAAATCATGCATATCAATAAGATTTTCACTACAAAATGAAGAATTATATAGAAAACAATAATTTATAGGATTCCCTCTCTCATTTATATTCTCATACCAAAGGATGCACCTTTCCCTTTAAACGTGCATCAGAACAATGACACTACTGCATCACCATAGTAAAAAACCTTATTAATGATGATAATGAATGAGCCATAACATCAGTTTTGGGAATTTCAGACAAAAAGTCAACCTGTATACCATGATTTCGGGTTTTGGTGCTCATCAGTTCAGGGACGGCTTCGATTACATAACATCCTACAAGAGGGGTTATAAAATCGGTTGAATTTGCCTGTCAAATTATATTGACAAATATTTGCACGCTTATCTTATCCTATTTCTTTAGTGCGAAGAACGTTGTTTTTATCAGATAAGTAAACCGATCTCTCAAGCATTCTAATTGGACGAATGTGGCCATGTATAAAAGGGGTTGAAGGGAATGCGTCAAGGAGTGTGGTGGATTATCGTGTGGAGACGCTTAAAGTGTTCTCTGCGTGCTATATCCGTGTCTGGCTATCTCCTCGCATACCTGTGTAACCCCGGTCCGATCCTTACCAACGCAACTATAAAGATAAGTGCTGTGTTTTTTATATTTTATTTTATTTTACAAATTGTGAGCTATTATTTACTTTACTTTTTTGTGTTGTAATCTTGAGTGTACGCTTTTTTGTGCGTTTAGTTTATTTTACTGTAGGCCTTAGATTATTGCAACTTTGTGTGTTAACCCGTAAATAGTAAAATTTGTCATACCAAACAGGTGTTTAACCTGGTGAAGTGACAAAAGTTGATTTCCAAGCAAGATTATAACATAAAGTTACGAGAGGATGATATTCATGTACAAAAAGAGACACCTCTCCCTTTAAATGTTTATCACAACGATGGAACTATTGCATCACCCTTGTGAAAAACTTTACTAGTGATGAGATAATGAATGAGCCACAATATCAATTTTGGAAAATTCAGACAAAAAGCCAACCTGTATAAACATTTTTACTGGTGTGATGCAATAGTTCCATCGTTCTGATGCACATTTGAAGGGAGAGGTGTCTTTTTTGGTACATGAATATCATCTTTCCGCAACTTTATGTTGTATCTCACCTAAAAATCGGCTTTTGCCACTTTATCAGCTTAACTGCCTGTTTGGTAAATTCGACCGATTTCATAACTCTTTATGTTGTATTTATATTCTTAAACATAAAACATATACAGAGGGTCTGTATATAGCATATAGTGTCTGAGGTCTGTATATAGAATATATATATAGATATTTCTATAAATAAAAGTAAAATTCAAAATTATCAATGTAATGCCTTATCATATTCTGATATTTTATAACTAAATTTAAATTTTAAATAAAATTGAAAGGAATAAGCAAACCTTGAAATAGTTCAAATTTTACTTCAATGTATATTTTTATTCAAGAATTTAAGCATTCCCGTGTCTGTATTTATATTCAATAGAGCGGCAATTACCAAGCTAAAATAAAATAGGATACACATTTTAATTATTTCATATAATTTATATTCAGGATAAAAACCAAGACTTCTTCACGTTCAATTAATCTCAATATGATAGTGGGGAAATGTATGAATTCTAATCACTCTTTAGAACCACTTCAATATAGTATTTCTTCGCTAAAAAATATGTAAAGAATTTTTATGTGAAACGTTGAAAATTAATTAAATTTAATTCTTTCTCTATTAAATCTATAGGTCTAATTGTGTGTAACTTAATTCTCAGTTTATTTAGTAGGTGATCATCAGAGTAATGGCGATAAATAAACTCATGGACAAAACTTAAGGAAGTTGTATCTTTTAGTATGTATATCGGGATTCAGACAATAACTCCGAAAGATATTACAGTGTCCTTTATTGAAGACACATGAGATAACCAAGTGTGAACAAAATTGTCTTTGTCTCCTTAAAAAACCAGACAACTAGCGACATTAAAGACTTTTCACTTCCTTAAGGGAGTACAAATAGGTTTTGAGGGATTTGCAAAAGAAGCCACAACAAATATTATATAAATAGCATCGGACCTTGTAAGGTTTCATGTTAAGGCTTCATCATTTCCCGAAAAAAAAAATCAGAAGGACTCTTTTCACTCAAGTGTAAGGAACTTTTTTTATTGGTGCTCTAACCATGTCAACCTTTGTGCCAACAAAACACAATTTGCAGGAAGCTCTGCTTTTTTGTTTTAACTTGAAGAAAAGTGCAGCTGATGGACATCGATTGCTGTGTGAGGCATATGGGGAACATGCTCTATCAATAAAAGCATGTGAGTACTGGTTTCGGCGTTTCAAAAGTGGCGATTTTGACTCCAGAGACAAAGAACGCGGAGGGAGGCCAATAAAGTTCGAAGACGCTGATTTGGAGGCTTTATTGGACGAAGATTCAAGCCAAACTCAAGAGGAGCTCGCTGGAACCTTGGGAGTGACTCAACAAACGATTTCGAACCGTCTCAAGGTCATGGGTATGGTGCAAAAACAAGGAAATTGGGTTCCATATGAACTCAAGCCAGAAAACATCGAGCGCCGTATTTGCACATGCAATATTATTCATGAGTTTATGATTGTATCTTTGTATATTTCCAGGTGTGTGGCTAAGATATTGATTTATATTTTTCCAGAATTTTTTTATTGATCCGTAAATTGCATTCTATCAAAATAGACACAAAAAGTATTTTCCATCTATCGATCGACTCTGTAAACTAACAGATTCGGGTCAGTGACAAAGCCGCAACACCAGATTTGGAAAATTCAGATAATCAATTTGAAGATAATGGTTTTGGGCTAATGACCCTCGTTATTCTATGACGAGTTTTGATTTCAAGAGATCCGAGAAGGATTCTTTGAAATTTTCAGAACCGGTCAAGTTCTATGGCCAAAATATAGATAGAAATTTTACCGGGAGAATATTGATCTATAGAGAGAAAGATCATCTCTCCCATCTATAAACACCTCTTTGACAAGTTCTGAAAATTTTACGATTCCTTTCCGGATCTCGTGACATCCAAATCCGCTCTTAACTGACGAGGGTCATTAGCCCAAAATCATGGTTTCTAGGTAGGCGTTGTAAATTTTCTGAAGCTAGTGCTAAAGATTTATCACGGAACTGAGTCTACTAGTTGGCAGGCACGTTCGAGATTACGTATTGTTTTTTTTTATCTGCCTATATTTTGACGGGAGAGGTGACCTTACATTAATGGATAAGCTATAGATGTATGTAAATGTATCAAATAGATCCTCAATTCTGAGTACCTACGTATACTTTACAAAACTTCTATCTAGTAATATGGAACTAAGCTACTCTCTCGGTATATCTTTACCACCATACAGCAACAGCAGCTAGGCTTAGGACCAAAAACAACTCCCGTGATAATGGAACTAAGCGTTGGCTCTTCAGTCATCTATATAAATAAAGCGTAATCAAACTTTGATCTTTTATTTTTAGAATATTGGCGTAAGAGAGATCGTTTCGTGATAAATCAAGAAATAGCCAATTGCGTAGCTCTTTCGAGCTATTGGACTTCGTCAGCGTGGTGCATGGTGTACCTCAATGGATCACTAAGGATTTCTCAGTCATTTTGACATATCAATGAAAAACTAAGACCAATATACACGAGGGTGCTTGAACATATGCAAAATAAGAAGCTAGTAGAGAAAGAAAGGATCCATATTGACTCAATGACCAGAGGATGGCATCCTTATAACATTCTACCTTTCAACTTTCTCTACCTTGTTTACCGTATGGTTACTGTGGTTATGCTAGATAGCGGCATTAGGCCTAGAGGACTCCGTCAGAAAAAAAATATATTTTCACTCATACCTGGATAGTAACTCTATAGTAGGCAATGATAATCATGATGGATTGAGAATAATGGCTTTAGTGTATAGGCCCCACTGATTTCAAATGTCTAAAGGATAGCTTTATATACCACTAAAGTTTACATTGCTTAGTGGTATATGATAAAATAAATAAAGATTCCTTGCTGTGCGTAATTTTCGTTTTCATCGATATACTTTGTTATACTGAAATTTATAGTTTGGAATCAAGATGAACCACTTTATATATACATGACATCCACTTTGATTCTGTACTTACAATGGCCCTATCTGGTAACTTGGAATCCGTATTAAGATTTGGACCTCTGAAACAGCGAGATGGCTTTTGAGAGTTAGGATACTGTCAAATATCCAATTCTGGAATTGGCTGAGAAGGTTAGAGTTCAGTCCACAGACTAGTGTAGAGGGATTGTCAATATAAAGATGCCATTTAGATGGAGACAGGTAAATACCACAAACAAATAAAAGAACGACTGAGTTCGAAATATAGTAACGATATGCGATATATTAAAAAAAAACTTTTTGTCTTAGTCTTAGCAATGGTTGTTGTTGGCGGTATCTTGTCCAAGGAGCAGGTCAAATCGGTCCATGTACTTTGTGCACAATCTTGGCTTACTGAGGTTCTCTGTCAGGTCCTCTTTTGGGTTGGTGTACTCCATACAGATGGCTGCAAGTGCTGCTCCGTGGAATGAGGGGCTGCCATTGCCCCGTTAGTCAGCCACATTTCCCTGCAGGTCTACCGTAGCGGCCTGTCCCCACCGTACTACAGGATAGTCCCCTACTTGTTCTGCTTCTCCCACCCACCACATAGAGGAGAGATTAGATTTCTGGGTAGGCTTAGCGATGGTCAATTGATCATTAGTCACAATATATCCTTATATAAGGCTCATATTAAAATTGCCATTTTGTTTCTATGTATAAGGTGAAAAATATTTTCAATATATGCAGTCAGTTAGTCCCCTAGTTTGATCAAATGGGTTGAGACATTCCCGAGGTGTCGTCTCCTTTCCTTTCTTCATCTTCCATTTAGTTGTTGTTATCCGAAACATGGTAAGCCTCTCATACTGTTATACTGAATAAACTCCATGGCATGTTGAAATACTACAGAAAGCCAATAATAAACGTGATGGAGTTATTTCTATAAAGGTCCCAATACCTATATTATTTTAAAATTAAAGACATATAGTGTCTCCATTTGCGTCAATTTCTTTTATTGGGGCATAAAGGAAAAAGATTAGCTTCCGGAGAATCTCCTTAGGTCGCACCCATTATACATAGACCGCGTCAATATGCGCTGGCATTTAATGTCACACATTATTCACTTATTCGCACTGACTCTTGACAGGGTATATAATGTACTGATATGGTGTGAATATCAAGGAAATTCTATGAAAGCTAATATATTTCGTTATGTCGCAATAAAAAAATTCTACCAAATGGAATCCTCATGTGTTTCTTTATATAAGCACTTTATCAGACATTTGTTGACATTTTACATTTGGTGAAAGTGCTGTGTGAACATCAAAGAAATAAAGGACTAAGTAGATAGATTGAAAAAGACTTTTTATTAAACTCGAATAATAAAAGCTAGAGAAGGTGTGTTCCAAGGCAGTTGGCAGCGCCCACAGCGGGGATGTTGGCACGGATGCACCTCTCGAAGGTTGTGCGACCTGGGATACCTCAAGTCCTTCCAAGTATTCTACATTCACAATATCTTCTACATTCCACTCCAGGAGTTAAACACCAATTTAAAATTAACAACAATTTTGATGAAAATTAACACTAACCAATTTTATTCAAATCATAAAACAGAGTTTAGAAACACAGAAGGTATTGTTGTATAGCAAGAAGCATTAAGACAAAACGATGATTATCTTCCATTTCTCTAACATAAAAACGAGCTTTCAAGCCATACAGATCTTTGGCGGATGTAATTCATATAAGGATTTCTGGATGATACTTTTCTTATAACGTCCAAGATATCTATGCGATTCAACCAAAACTCACCTTAATTACTCTAACGGGAAATATAAAGAAGAACGTGAAGATTATATCTTCCATTTCGCTATCAATAAAACGAACTTCCGATCCTTACAGTTTTTTAACGGGTATAACTCTTCTAAGGATTTTTGATTGATGAGTTTCTAATAACGTTCAGGATATCAATGCGATTCAACAAAAAATTACCATAGTCATTGTTTAACGGGAAGTACATAAGAAGGAAAGGGAAGATTATATTTTTCATTTCGCTATGAATAAAACGAGCTTTCGAGCCATACAGATCTTTAACAGGTGTAATTTATTTAAGGATTTATGGTTTATACGTTTCTAATAACGCCCGGTATCTATGCGATTTAACCAAAACTCACCTCAGTTACCTTTGTTAAACGGGAATTATGAGTAGGAAAGTGAAGATTATCTTTCATTTTGTTATCAATAATACGAGCCTTTTACCCTTACAGTTTTTTGATGGGTGTAACTGTTTTAAGAATTTCTGATTGATGAGTTTCTAATAACATCCAGGATATCCATGGGATTCAACCAATAATCACCTTAAGGAGGTATACAAGGAGAAAAAAAGAGAAGAATTGATCTTTAATTTTGCTATCAATAAAAATATATTTTGATCCTTACAGTTTTTAACGGGTGTAACTGTTCTAAGGATTTCTGATTGATGAGTTTCTTATAATGTTCAGATAATCCATGGGATTCAATCAATAATCACCTTAAAGAAGTATATAAGGAGAAAAAAAAAGAGATAATCTATATATCGTTATCAATAATACGAGATTTCGAACCTTAGTTTTTTAACGTGTGTAACTGTTCTAAGGATGTCTGGTTGATGAGGTTTTAATAGCGTTCAGGTTATCTATGAGATTCATGATCTATGAAGAACCAATTTTCACTCAAGTAGCTGTATGAGGATAAGTATGATTCTGAGACTTTATTAAACCATCATTTCAACACCGAATATCGAGAATCTCACATTCCTTCGACAAAATGTATTATACAAACACGTCAAAAGTTTAACAAAAGAGCAATTAAAAAAACGGCTATTTGCATATTAAATTGTTAGCTTACTTACTATAAAAATTATTTTTCTCATTTACCTATTCTCAAAACACACTGAATTTTATAATAAATATATATTTTATCTTTTTATATTTTACACATTGTAGATTTCGTGTTTAACTTTTGGAGGGAAGAATGTAGAATACAATATCTATTTGGCCGTATTGTGAAAAATTGGATAGAAATCAAATTAATTACTTTTAAGAGAGACACTCTCAGGTCTATAGATAAATTTATATATATCATAGAGATCTGTTTACCTGAAGGTTTGTATAAAGATACGGGTCTATCTTTCATATACATGTCATTATCAAAAATCAAATCTATTTGAGAGACTGTATATAAAGATGCTGGTATATTTGAATATAATTTTGTATGCTAACATAAGGTGTGTATATGAAGGTACTGGTATATTTGAATATAGTTTTGAATGTTAACATAAGGTGTGTATATAAAGAAAATATATCTCTTGCATATAGCAGTATATTTTCAATAATGGGGATGTGTATTTTTGGCTCAATAATCTGGAAGGAAAGGGATTACGGGAAAAGTGTTTCCTGTCATTATGTTCTTGGGTTTGATAGGATCAGTTTTGAATGTTTCTTATAAATTTCAGATGCGAAATTTTGATCAATACCGTTGGGACAATATAGAGATGAGAAATGATTCTAATAACCAAAAGATTATAAAAAGAAAATAAGGAAATATATTTGTAAATTATATTGAGATGAAATTAATGATTGTTTTAAGAAATGAAGCTATTTAGAGGCTATTCAATCTTTTTTTAAAAATAAAACAACTTTCTACTGTATTTACTGAAGTGGAAACATATTGGAAGGGCCTGGCTCATCAGTGGTGGACTCTCCCAGCGGTTTTGTTAGTTTAATCTACCAACCGCGATCTAATAATTTATAATAATAGTAAACATACTGGTACATATCGCTGAACAAAATAGTTCTAAATAGCTTCATTTCGAAAACACATAGATGGCGTGATATTTCTCATTATGTTTAATATGATTGTAATAATTATATAAGGTTAGTGATATAATTAATGAGAACATGTATAGGATCACAATGAATATAATAGTGAATCAGTCACAATATAGGCATTAATGCTCTTGTATTCATAGCAACACACATTCCAGATACAATATATATCAATAATATTGAAATAATAGAAAATATATACGCATATTACATATAGGACATGAATTTTAACCCAACCAAGAATTAAATTTGAATTATTTAGATTTTTTTTCAATACGCGTGCAAAGGTTTGAATATATCTACAGGGTTGACTTTAATGGGGAGTACTTTAATGTAATAAATAAAACTAATGTTCAGAGATTGATGAGTGGAATGACTCAGAGATCATAGTAGCTGCTGAATAGAGATTTAACCACGAAGTTGGGCATGATATAAGCATTACTGATCTTGCATCTTCATGAACACAATATAGAAATCAACACTAAATAGTTTTTTTCAAAGAGTTTTAAAGTAAATAAAACGAAAATTAGTGAATTTTATAATGAAAAGGCACACCTCTTAATGAATCACTAACTTAACAGCCTGCATAATGCTGATATGGATTCGTAGTTCGAAATGCATATAGGTTTACCTTTCTTGATAATTCAAGAAAGAGGTATTGGCGAACTCTCTGGAAGATATAAAAATCAACAATTGATAATTATACCAATAGATGGCAGTGAGACATCATCTAGTTGCATGATCAGACAGTGCCTTTTCATTATATATACAATATGTAGATCATAAAAAGGCAAATATTGGATTGAATACAATTTATATTCCAATCAAATATATGAATCTTTATCATCTAAGTATTTGAATATGGATTGATCTATAATAAAATAATAAATTTATTCTTTTGTCTGATGATGGTGACAATGTTGTTGCCGAAACGTCACACACTAATAAATTATTTGGATTAGGTCTTATTTTCTTTTATTATAATCTATAATCCAAATTGTGCTTTATCATGGATTGATCTATTTTCAGAACAATATGCAATATATATATTGCTATAACGATAATTCAAATATCGAAAATTTGCATGTGTAAGTTGTGGATTTCACACCAATGTGTGACACATTTTCCAATTCACCATACCCATTTACATTTATTGAATAAAAATATATTTCTTTATAGATGAATTTGAGCATCAACATTTCTCACATCTAGATAAAGATCAATGACTGCAGTAATATATTTGTCAATTTACATACAAGAATATTTCAGATTGCATAGTAAATATGGTCAAGCAAAACGATGGTCAAATATCGTTAAAGTTGTAACAGAAATTATTTAGGAGCATTCGAGGATGGATGAGAAGAGGTGTCTGCAGACAATGGCACATACTTTGTTCTTTTGCTTATATTTAGAATAAGTGTTAGTAGCTCAAAACCTTTTCCCCCATAGAGCTAGACTTTAGAACAATCTACATTTTCAAGATCTATCTTATATATTGGCATTTGGGGGATGTGATTTTAGCTAGTAAAGTCGCTTGAGACCAATGTGATTGAATATAATTCAAGTGTTCCGATATATATTTCTTTCTTTTATAACCAAAAGATTCAATATTAAAAAGTATAGATGAAAATTATTTGATAAGAATAATCGAACTTTGTTCTTATAAAGTCTATTTAACGCTTCTTATAAATAAAGAACAACTTGCGAATTTCTCTTGAATTCTATCAAAGTATAAAACAACGGCTTTAAATCCGTGGTTTTACGATACCTTAATTGTTGTGAAATTAAGAATGATATCTGCATAAATTAACAAAAGATTACAACATTTATTTCTTTACTACTCACAGTAATATGAAAATATAACTCGAAGAGACAGCGCTAAAACATTATCACTTTTTACTAGCTTTCGTTATTTCTTTTATCAAAAAATCATTCAATAGCATACAGCTGTCTTTACCTTTTTTCAAAAGTTAACATGTAAAATGCTTAATCTTAAGAATTATTGAAGTTCTTTTCTTTTTTTATAAAGGAGATTCTAAAAGGTGTAAAAAGAGTGGAAATGTTTTAGTGCTGTTTTAAACTTTTATTTGCTTATTGTACATATATATATATGCTCTTTATGAGAGCTACTATGTTTTCTATATAATCCAGGTTGAATACTTCATCAACCTTCTTATAAAAGGTTATTGCCTTTTGAATATACTATATGATAGAAGTATACTTCACTAATAAGCTGTCCGTCCTTTTTAAAAAGGGCGACAGTGGTTCGCCGATAAGTCAAAAAGGACAGTAAACCTTTATTAAAAAGTTGATAAAGTCTTCAACTTGGATTAATAAGAAGCCAACACACAAACAATTATGGTTATATATAAGTTATGATATCATAGTCATGAGGGTTATTAAAGGTGTAATTAGTGGGGGGTTTACAGTGTTGAGTGGAAGGTCTTGAAGTATCAGCGGTCACAGTGGAATAGATAAACAGGTGCCCGACTATGTACAATTCTCTACGTGTGGAAAAAGTTGGGAACTTCTTCTGGTGAGGGTGTGGAAATAGTCGCATATAACAGTAGATATATACTTTGAAAAATTTGAATAAAGGTATTTTACAATTTTGGTACTTATATATACAGAGTATTATGGTATAGTTCTTAAAGGAGATATATATATATATTTGATAAAAAGGGAAAGATAAAATATTCTAGTTGATTCCCCTCTTTATTCTCTAAGCGATTGAAATTAAGATTTCTTAGATCGATTATATGAAAAGAAGAAGAAAACATGGGTATTCCCATCTTGGGAAAGATAACGTAAGATATAGATAGCTTTGGTAAGAAATATAAAGGTCTCTGAAGTCCATGGCAGAGATGTGCATAGTCCTAGGTGGAGTCCGGGGAGTGCTGCGACACAACAGGACACGTTTGTATGACAACCTTTTGTCAACCAACGTTACACTAAGAATGCTAACAGTTATCAGAGGTCACAGGCTACAGGTCATCTTACGTTACCCATCCTCAGTAGAGGAAGGCACTGAAGGAGGGAGATATGGAGAGACCATGTGGCCCACCCTCAGTAGAGGAAGGCAATGAAGGAGGGAGATATGGAGATACCATGTGGCCCACCCTCAGTAGAGGAAGGCACTGAAGGAGGGAGATATGGAGAGACCATGTGGCCCACCCTCAGTAGAGGAAGGCACTGAAGGAGGGAGATATGGAGAGACCATGTGGCCCACCCTCGGTAGAGGAAGGCACTGAAGGAGGGAGATATGAAGAGACCATGTGGCCTACCCTCAATAGAGGAAGGCACTGAAGGAGGGAGATACGGAGAGACCATGTGGCCCACCCTCAGTAGAGGAAGGCACTGAAGGGGGGAGATATGGAGGGACCATGTGGTCCACCCTCAGTAGAGGAAGGCACTGAAGAGGGGAGATATGGAGAGACCATGTGGCCTCCCCGCAGTGAAGGAAGGCACTGAAGGAGGAAGAGGAAAAATGGCAAAAAAGATATTTTATTTGAAATAGAAAAAGAATTGCACTACATCGTATCTTTTATAGAAAGGAGACAATATGTATTTTATTTAGCAGATCAAAAAATGAAAAAAATAGGTAGTTTTGAAATATTCAGTGATTATGTAGGATTTGGTTAAAACAGTTTTAATAAACAGTGGTTTAGGAGAGTAAGAGAACCCTACGCAATATGGAAACTAAATTTTGTGTTTGTGTGACCGCTGAAGGGAAGATCACTTGGAAAGGAGTGTTTTGATGAATATTGTGATTAATAAGAGAAAGAGAGTATTTCCTCATTATGATGACCTACTGCCATCTACCAAAAATATGACGTTGATATTTTTATTTCTGGAAAATTGGACAATACCCTTTCTTGTTGTGAATTATCGAGAAAAAACAAACTCTGTATTTGTTTCGAGCTGTTGGCCCTCGTCAGCGTGGTACAGCCTGTATGTTGACGACTCATCAAATGGAATTTTCAGGTAAACTTCTTAATTCAAGAAGAGGGAATTTAAGTCAGAATGTGTGAATTCTACTCTAAATTATAATGTAATGGTTCTTTCAAATGTTTCCAGGTTTAATAAATGTCCGTTTAGAGAGAAGGAGTCTGTTAATAGGTTTTACAAAACGAAAAAGTAGAATTTTCACCTTCCTCTCGTACATACGTATGTCATATTCTTGAATGTAAAATATTGAGAGTTCTGCCTTTGACTTAGGTATTATTTCTATTACAACTAATCGAAGCCATTGAACCAATATCTGACACCACATTTGAATATTCTTTGAAAACTGTTTAATTTAAGGATCTGTATTATAATTAAAAATATATATCATTTTTTATATTTACAATATTAAATCGAAATAAATAATCAGTATTAATAAATACTAAAAGGATTATATATATATATAAAAATTAGAACGAAATATCTTTTAAATATATATATATATTAAAAATATATATATATATCACGAATTTACTTTCATAATAGTCCATAATAACCAGTAATAGGTGTCCTTATTGCGTATTTTTATGTACACTTTTACAATAATCATTTTCTATAAAGCACACACTCAAAATGCCCATTTAACAATATATTCGACACAATACAAAACATGAATATTTTTCTCTAAAATTTATCTACTGCCCGCTATTTATATCTCAAACGATAATTTTAATACAAGGGTGGATCAATAAAAAACGATAAAAGTTTAATAGAAAAAAACAAAACAAAGAAGGAAACGCATGTATATAGGTATATACGTTGAACTCTGTTGTTATAATGAAAAAAATCTCAAGAAAAGAAACCATCTGGCAACATTCTTTTTTCAATAAAAAAATAAAAATGGTGACAAAAACAAACTGTTGCACCAAGTATGAAATGCGAGTAGTAATACGTTTTCTTTTTCATGAAGGAGTTAAACCATTTGAAATTTACTCAGGATTAAAGCTGTTTACGGTGATAAATGTTTATATCAAAATCGAATTTTTGAATGGGTTAGAAAATTCAAAAGCGGCATAGAAAGTTTGGATGACCTGGCGCCCCGGTCAAGGTTAGTGATGATGCCTGGGCCATTGACGAGATGATACAGAACGATCGTAACATTAGCATTAGAGTTATTTCTGCCAAACTTAACCTTAGTTATGGTAGTGGCCAAAAAAGCATAGCAAAACATTTGAAGTACAGAAAAATATGCACAAGATGGGTGCCTCGGCTGCTCACAAAAGAAATGAAGGAAAAACGTTATGAAATTGAGGGTGAAGGTTTTCTTGATAGACAAGTGACTGGAAATGAATCATGGATACACCATCACCTTCCTGACTCTAAAAGATCAAATGCAGAATTGCATCACAAGGGTTCACCAACACCAAAGAAACCAAGGATAGCAGCTTTTGCTGGAAAAGTACTCTTGACTATTTTTTGGGTCAGTAAAGGATGCATCCTAGAAGATTATCTTCCTAAAGACCAAACAGTTAATAGCATAGTTTATTCTGAACTCCTTGAAAAAAATTAAAGTCAAAAATTCTTTCCAAAATGCATAGTTTGCTGAGCAAAGGTGTTTGACTACAGCATGATAATGCTCAGCCCCACGTGGCAAATCTCACCATTGAAACCATCAATAAATTAAATTTTAAAGTTCTAATCTCCACCCCCTTACTCTCCTGATTTAGCCCCGAGTAATTTTAATTTATTTGGACACTTTTATTTATTTAACAATTGGGAGAGACACGCCATATCCACAATTTGGATAATTGCGTGTATATTATAAATTATATACAATTAATACAATTGAACATTGGAAATCATTAAAATTAAACGTTCGATGTCAAATTTTACATATAGTAATTATAAGTAGTAGCTTGAAATATGTACAGTCAACACTTTCGCCTCAAAATATACATCCTGCAGAATCTATTAAACTTGATGTATTGGTCTTTATTGCAAGCAGCTTGTTTTGTATTAGTCAGGTAAAGTTGGTTTTCTTCCCTTAGATCAGAAGTTAATGGACAGTTTATCAGAAGGTGTTCAGGGGTTTGTTGTTCGTTTCCACAAGTGCATGCAGGTGAACCAATTTTGCCAATTCTAAACAAATATGTGTTGAAGTCACCATGTCCAGTAAAAAATTGAACGTTATAGAAGTTGGGTTGAACATAGTTAGGAATTCTTGAAGTATCAAAGAATCCCTTGAAATTATCATTGGCACCTCCATAGTATTCCTCAAATTTCTGCTTTATAAAATTAGATATAATTTTCTTTTAGTTGGATCTGATTTTCGAGACTGATGATAAGGTTTAAAATGTGGTGCATGGATGGCTTGCCCAACACACACAAGATTTTTTCTTAAAGGGAATTTACAAGCTACCTGACCTTTGCAAGAAGTGTATAGAAAGAGTAGAGGGTTATGTAGAGGATTAAAAATATAATTGTATTTTAGTTTGCACTTTTTTTGTTTACCTTTTATCGTTTTTTATTGATCCACACCCTTGTAATAGCAAAAAATATTTTTAGGAAACTCTTAATTTCTTAAAAAGTATCCAGAGAATATTTTTAGATATTATTCAAATTATCGTTTAAAATGTTGAAAATAGCGCACAGAAGATGAATATATATACAGGGTGTACCAGGTAAATTGGGAATTTCAACAATGGTATTTTAACTGAAATTTTTTGCAAGTAAAAATTAAAATATCCGAATGAAATTTTACACAGTAGTAGATAAAAGGATATAGTTTTATTTATTCAATGTAGTTTCCATTATTAGCTACAACAGTCTCGAGGCGAGTGCGGAATGAAGCACAGGCCTTGGCGACGATGACCTTGTCCATTTGGGTCATCACCGTGTGAACTGCTTTCTTGACAGACTGGATGGTGGTATGAGGAGCTTTGTTGACATCTCTCTCAACAACGCCCCATACATAGTAGTCGAGGGGATTGCAATCTGGAGAATTAGGGGGCCAAATATCAGGACCCCAGTGACTAGGGACGTTAAGTGTCAGCCACGATTGTGTCTTTTTTGCCTTATGGGCTGGAGCTGAGTCCTGTTGGAAGACATACTTCCTTCCTGCGGCCACCATGTCCATCCAAGGCTTCACAACGGTCTCCAGAACATTGATGTAGGTGTCAGCGTTCATCCTAAGGCCCTTCTCAAAGAAATGGGGAGGCATGACATCACCTTCACTGCTGATAACGCCAAGGACCATTACGGAGGCAGGAAATTTCGTGTGCATCACGACAGGTATCTCTGAGGGGTCTTTACAGATCCAGCGATCATTACTGGGATTTACCTTTTGGTCCACGTCAAAGTTCTTTTCGTCAGAGAAGAACCTTAGCATGCCAAAAGAGTCGTGTTTCAGGTTGTTGAGGAGGGCAGCAGCCTTTCCTTTTCTGTTATTCTTCATATACTCAGTCAGCAACTGACCTTTCCGAAGGGCATAAGACTTGAGATCAAGGTCCTCATGGATAGTTCTGACAATTGTCATAGAGCCAACGTCCATTTCCTTGGCTATGGCCCTCATGCTCTTCCCAGGGTTTCCATCAATCTTCTCCTTGACATTTTTGACAAATTCTTCGCCTCTTACCCTGTCCGATCGACGCGAGTGCTTTTTCCTTGTAGCTATCCCCTCTTTGTTACTGTCGGCCTCATCAAACTGCTTCTTGACACGATAAATAGTGGTTTTGGGCAACTTAAGAAAATCTACTATCTCTTTGGGGCTCCTTCCGGCGCGCAGAGCAACGATGATGGCAGCTCGATTTTCAAATTCTCGGTTACTCTTCATCACTACACTGCGCACACATGTACTGTTGCATTTTACATGAATATGGCTACGTAATGAAAAAAAAACAAGTTTTTAATCTCAAGTAGTTTTTGTTTTATGGACTGTCAAAGTTAGTCCCAATTTACCTGGCACACCCTGTATATATTTCAGAGATATATTACCGCAAATAATACCAGATATGATTTTAATTCATGCGAAAAAAAAAATTCAAATAGCAAAAGGTTAGAAAATTTGCAGAGCTGTATTAAATCTATCATCTAGATATAAATTTAAACAAAGAATTGAATTCTGTGTTGTTTTTGGTAATGAAGAGGAAACCTTATCAATCCTTTGAAGTTCCAAAAAAAGAAAATTTAAATATGTTTAATTAAATATTGCTATTGTCTCTCGTCCTCTTGCTTATCTCTACACATTGCTCTCTGTCGACATTTGAATAATGTGTCTTTCGCTGCTGACGTATTTCCTAATTAAATGGAATTTAATTATAAGAGACCGACTATCTGTGTGTGAGAGAGGAAAAAGATACAAAATATAATTCCACCTGAGTTTAATGAATTTCTATATTCCCCTTTTATTAATTAGAAGTGTTTTAATTTATACGTTGAAATTACTGATAGCTCTCGATAGAGATTTAAAGTTAACTACAGCTCATCAACAGATGTTATTGTTCTCCCGATAGTTTCTTCATATTAAATCTGGCTTATGTCGCAAGTATGTAAATAGTTGACTTAAGGAATTTGTTCCTTTTATCATGTATATCGGGATTCAGACAATAAAACTGAAATAAATTTGATACAGAGTGAACTTTATTGAATACATGAGATAACCAAATGTGACACAACATTGCCTTTGTCCCCCCCCCCCCCCAAAAAAAAGAACAGACGACCGGCGATATCCACTTTCCACTTCCTTAAGATTTTTTCATTAGTACACACTTATATATATATAATGAAAGGATTTAAAAGCACGCATGTTTCTTTTATACATAATACAAACTTCTACTGCCCTTACTGCGATAAAAAAAAATTTTTTCATCGCAGTAAGGGCAGTAGAAGTTTGTATTATGTATAAAAAGGAACATTCGTGCTTTTAAATCCTTTCATTTTATGTGTATAGATGGCGCGTTATTGCTTTGTGTTAACTCATATATATCACAATTATTTTTAAATTAACATTTTAATTTCAACGTTCATTGTGCGATAGTTTTTTAGATTGAATATTGGTTTAATCTGTTTTATCTTGTCTCGATATATGACCAGAAGAATATCCCCCCCCCCCCCAACTTAAAGCCAACCAAATTAAAACAAAGAGAACTATTGAAAATGACATCTGTTGAATTGCTGAGGTGTCTCCCAACTGCTGAAAATTTAAATATTTAAAGTTACACTCATGGACAAAACTTAAGGAAATGGAAAATCACCGGTCGTCTGTTTATGTGAACAATACAGAGGCAATTTTGTTCACACTTCGTTATTTAGTGTGTCTTCAATAAAGTCAATGTGTATCAAATATCTTTCAGAGTTATTGTTTGAATCCCGATATACATGCTAAAAAGTACAAATACTATACTATTTCTATACTGTAATTTTGTTCACACTTCGTTATCTCATGTGCCGTCAATAAAGGTCACTATGTATCAAATATCTTTCAGAGTTATTGTCTGAATCCCGATATACATGCTAAAAAGTACAAAACTACTTGACTATTGCTATACTTAGAACTGCTTCACCTGGAATATTAAAAATGAAGGCTACTAGTGTAAAATCAATTATCTTGGAGTAATAAGTGAAAAAATAGAAAATTATGAAGATTTGAGATATTCAATCAACTTGAGATTGAAATAGGACTGATTTTTATTACAACGTCCATATAAGATTATATAAGGTTAAATACATAAAATGAATAAATAATATTATATAATGATAGATATATGAATAAATAGATATAAATAGATAAAATCTATATATATATATATAAATGAATGTATGTGTGTGTGTGTGTCCTTTATGCCTGACCAAACCACTCATTGGAACGCCATGAAACTTTGGGAAGTTATTTATTATAGTACTGGGAAGGTTTCAGAAAAATAATTTTTGAATATCTTGAATATCCTTAGAGTTATTTGCAGATTTGTATATTTAACTCGCAAGCAGCGCCACCATTGCGACGATGATAACAAGTTTTTTTATCTATAAGTTTTATTATCACTAAAGATTATTTATCAAAAGTAAGATTTTCTACCTATTAATTGCGCACAAGTCAAAGTTAGTTATCGAGTATTTTTCAAGGGACCGGGAAAAAATTTTCACTAGATAAAACGATGATTTTGTAATGTAGAAAATTAGGAAAGACAAAATTCAGGATGACACGGAAATTTATTTGAGACAAGAATAATGATACTATTCCTTTAACTTCCAATTACCGAGGGAACCAATTAATATTGATTTTATTCAACTTATCGAGTATTTTTCAAGGGACTGGGAAAAAATGTTCACTTTATCGAGAGAATCAAATTTACGAGTTTCAAATTATCAAAATATATCTATTATTTTTTTAAATAAGTTTATAGAGAATTGTTTTAACAAATGTTCGTTAGACAAACCTTTACTCGGGTAAAACCCGGGCGAAGCCGGGTACATCCGCTAGTAATTGATAAATATACATATTCAATCAACTTGACATGTAAGAATAAATGGCTCTCTTCTCTAAGAAGAATTTCGAATCTTGTATTGTACAAGTTTTTACGCTTAGATATCGAACAATGATGAGGGTTAAATGGGTTAGTATATTTCATTTTGAATCCAATTAGAGCTTAGGATAAATTAGGTTAATTTAGCTTAGGTTCGTTTAATTTAAATTTGTATCTTTTTTTTTTTAACCGACACAGACCCATCTACAATTTTATAGAATTTTATATATATCGAATAAATAGCTAAAGATAATAAAAACAAAAGTTTTAAAACTTTTTTTTCTCTTTTCAAACGAGAGAAGGGTTGAAATTCAAAAATAAAATATATTTACGATTTATTAATAATCCACGAATAGCTCTAATTATCTTTATTCACATTTGAAACTTATTGATAGAATATTTGATCAATAATTATATGGAACTTTTCTAAACAACATAAATTAATTCATTTTTTTCCTTTTTATTAATTTATTCACATAATCCTAGTTCAATTTCACTTTTTTACTATTTTCTCACATTGTGTAGCGTTCTCACGAACTTTTGGCCTTAACTACCCGTTTCAGGATGCCTGAATGACCAATTTATTTGGTCGTTGAGGTACAGCTTGCACCACACTGACGAGGGTCAACAGCCCGAAACGCGTACGTAGTTAGCTTTTCTTGATTGATTATGAATTAGTGTTTGGCCAATTTTGGAATAATTAGAAAATCAACTAATAGTTGATATTTATTATGACAGATGGTTCAAGCCATCAGTAACTTTTAGTTGCACGATGTATTTTTCTTTTTTCTTAATTTATTCACCTGATCCCAGTACAATTTCACTTTTGTACTATTTTTTTCATAAAGTAAATCCACCATAAATATATTATTATTAAATATTTTTAAAATAAGGCTTAAAAACGTTCGTTAACTGTATAGAATAAAACCAAAATTTTATAGGTTGCTATTTTAGTTATTTTTTAATATACTAACATAGACAAAACTTAAGGAAGTTGTTTCTTTTAGCATGTATATAGGATTCAGACAATAACTCTGAAAGATATTTGATACACAGTAACTTTATTGAAGACACACGAGATAACCAAGTGTGAACAAAAGTGACTCTGTCTCCTTAAAGAAATAGACGACAGGCGACATAAAGACTTTCAACTTCCTTAAGTTTTGTTCATGAATGTATTTGAATAAATATAATTTAAAAAAACCTTCCTGAAAAAGACACCTAATTACAGAGCCAAAGTTTTCTTTAGGAAGAAGTGTCCAGAGAGTTTATAAATCGTAAAAATAGTAATTTTGCAAATGAAAGCTGTCGTTTATAGAGAGGAGTCCTCTAGCGCGAATGTGCTCTCATTGAGTTTTTACTGTATTTATATATTTATTTATAAACATGGAGAGAACATAACCCGTTCAACAAACAGGTCTAGAACGAAAACCAGTTCTAAACATTTTCGAAATTTTAGCTTAAATATCAAATAATATAGAACATTACCCCGTCGCACATGCGACGGGAAATTTAAAGAAGAACCAAACCTAACAATATGTCGACGTAACAAATCCTCCAAAAAAGACCTCTGGGAAAACCCCAGGACTATAATAGAAAAGATGAAACAATGGAACCTAATGGAGATCGTTTAAACGACTTGTGGAATAAGCAACAACAAAATAATAAATCTTACCATTCACATGGTGCTAACATTTTCAATCTGAGCCAATCAGCTCATTGCCACGTTAATCAGCCAATCAGATCGTTTTTAAAACTGATACCATATATACATATATAAATAACACATTAATTAGCGTATATTATATTTGATGGTATATAAAATAAACATATTAGAAGTACGTCTATTTCATTGAGTAGCGAAATAAGAAGTTTTCAAGGACATCCTCTTCAACACAGTGGAATATATAAACACGAGATTCTAAACGATGATTAATAATAAAGTTTATTTATAAAGTATTTATATATATTTTATAACGTTAAATACATGGATTTTTTAGACAATTTATCAGGTTATCAGGGACTCTAATTCCTTATGTGGAAGTCCATATGATAGTGTAGATCTATTCTTATGTTGGTACTATTACATTCTTGAGATATGAAGGACCCTAAGAGTAATCTCTGATATTTCTTAAGGATGATCTGGCTTGCTGCATCTGTAATATTGAAATTGTGCCCTTTTTAAGATACCTAGATAGACAAAATTTAAAGAAGTGGATTTGATGTCACCAGTCATCTATATTTTTGAAGGAGACAGAGGGAAATTTGCTCACACTTGGTTATCTCGTGGGTCTTCAATAAAGGTCACTGTGTATCAAATATCTTTCTGAGTTATTGTCTGAATCCCGATATATATGGTAATAGTTACAAACTCCTTAAGTTTTGTCTATTAGTAAATATGTTTTTAGATTATTAACTTGTCGGCTTTATTTTCGATATATTCCAGAGATGTATTTTACCATTGAATTTAAAGGAAAAGTCCTTGTGATAGACGAGGGTAAATATTTTTTTTATCACTCTCTCTAATATTCAAAAAATAAGAAATAGTAATATTATTCCAAACTACACACAAGATGTGTGTGACCAAAAATACCGAGATACTTTTTCACTCTAAATAAAAATTACTAATAGGTTTTTATAATGGAATATTTAAATAGATGCAGTAACGCGGAGTAAAAATTCAAATAAAGTTTTAAATTTTTGCTCATAGGGGCGTTAGCAAGGCATGTCTAGAGAGAGGTAGTCCTTTATCATAAAAGGAAAAAGGAGGAAAGAAAAGGAATATAAAATTTGGGTTTAAACTTGGTAGATATTCATCTAAATCTTACCATATTATTTTCAAAGTGTACAATAAGGATGCCTTAACTCATTAAAATATATTTAAATGGTATGTAAAGCTTAAAGGGGCCTTAGAACATATCGAAGATGTCTCTCGCTTTTAGGTTTTTCTATTTATCAAAATCTTGCCCAGAAGTCCAACCCCTCCTCTACGTGGTAGGCGAGAGAAGCAGCACAAGGGCGAAGTACTTTGTCGTGAGCCCCGAGCCGCTACAGTAACCGTGAAGGCCTACAAGGAACTCTGAAATGTGGCTAACTAACGGGGCAATGGCACCCCCCTTTCCATGGAGTAATATTAGATAAGACACCACCAACATTTATCAAAATGAAAACCCAACTGTTGGAGAAAGATGGCGAGTTACCTGGATGGCTTAGGCGGAGCAAAGATTGCTCTGGCGTTTGTCTTGGCTGCCTAGACTTGGGGCCGGGGTCAAATGGTCGTCTCCCTGGTGGAACAAACAGGTACTGGCGTTATAATTTGCCAAAGTGTGGTCTGCCTGTCGAAACAAACAGGTATTAGAATTAATATGAAGTTTCAACGCGCCATCTATATATAACAAATGAAAATATTAAAACGCAAGTGTTTCTTAAACAAATAAATCAAACTTCTACTGTCCTTACTGCGATGAAAATATATTGGAAGGACTTTGGTTATCAGTGGTGAACCCTTCCAGCGGTTTCGCTAATTTACCAGACCGCTTCTTTAGAGCTCTAATACTGTATTGGATCATGTGGAAAAAACACTCGCGTCTTAATGTTTTCATTTGTTAGGTATCTGAATGTTAAAATGAGTCAAATAGTGATCTCCATGGCGATACAAAGAGGTACAAGCATTAAAATGATTCAAATAGTGGTTTCTCTATCGAAAAAAAAAAACATCTACAGGCGTCAAAATGAGTCAAATAGTTATATCCATTGCAAAGCAAGCAAGTACTGACGTTAAAATGAACTAAATAGTGGTCTACATGACGATACAAGCCTGCATTGACGTTAAAATGAGTCAAATAATGGTTTTCATGGTGAAACAAGCAAGTACCGACTTTAAAATTAGTCAAATAGTTATCTCCATGTAAAACAAGCAGGTACAAAATGAACCAAACAGTGGTCTTCATGAAAAAACAGGTACTGGCGTTAAAAGTCAAATAGTGGTTTCCATGCTGAAAAAAACAGGTGCACTATTTATGGAACTCCAGTCGCTATTAGGCAGATAACCTATTTTACCTTTTCAGCCTTATTTATTCCGATTGATGGCGTAAGCCATCAGCAACTTTCAGTTGCACGATAAGGAGATGCCTTTTTTCCTTATTTTTACTTTGTTTGAAAAAAATATACAAATTATCTTCTCTAGTCTATTTCCGACTACCACAGCCATATCGAAGTCTGAAATTTTGTACACTTGAAATGTTAGTAGGATTGAAATAATATTTAAAGTACCAGACTTCACGTGCTCAAGAAATATTTTAAAATTTGAAAGGAAATAGGAAAAATATAGTTCATTAATAACCACTCTAACTACCTAGAAATCTGAAATGTTGTCAAATATATTTCATATTTAGATGTATTGAGCAAGTCTACCAATTTGCTGACTTCTGTATGGTCTGGAAGTATATTAAAATTGATGATACTATTTGAAAGTAAATATAAAATTAAGTTGCCGACCACCCCGTTCACCCTGAACTTTGAAATTCGGTCAACTTGCATTGATATCAGGTTTTAACAAGTGTACCAAATTTCGGACTTTTAGGTTTTCTGTAAGTATATTAAAAATTGATTATAAAATAAAGGACAGACAGACAGAACGACAGACAGACATCAATTTAAAAGAAGAACAACACAGAGTGATTCTGAATAATTGAGATGAATGTATGCTGCTTTGATTCCAACTGAGAATAGATACATTTTTGCAGCTGTTAAATAGACATGGGTTAAGTCGAAAAACAAAAAAAACTATATATTATTAAAGATATTTATGAGAGAGATAACTAATTTCTAAAAATATAATGAATTACCAATATATTCCATATTTTACATAAGCGTATGGATTATGCTACGAAAATGTTACACAAAAATCTATAAATTTGAGTCTTATAAATGTGTAATATCACTTTACAAAGAAATAATGATGATATACACCAATAATGAGTGAAATAAAATGATTTATTTTAATTAAATAATCTTTTCCTCAATTCTTCCATCTCTCTTGAAAACGATGATGATTTTAAAATAATAACGAAAACTTTCACATCATTATTTTCTTTATATTTCTATATCTTCCCTCTCTCTAAATCAAATTAATTTTTCAATTTTTCCATAAACTGATATACTATTAAATAAAACTTTGACTAAACTTTCTATGTAATATTTTTTTTATATGTTCGGTGTATATCTTATTTTTAATCTTCCTAAATCATTCATCGTTGAAATTATATTTCTAATACAATTCAAAATATAATATTATAAATTTCTCAGTATGTATATAAAAATGTAAGCTATTTTAAATCTTAACTTCATCTATATATAACTTTATTCAAAAATCTTTCTACTTTCCATTGGTTTTAGCCCTATTTTTTTATAATCCTTTTATCAGTACAATTTTCACCCAAAATTTAAGTAAAATGATTGTAAACTATCATATATATATATATATATATATATATATATATATATATATATATATATATTATTGAGAAGCAGTGTATTATTTTTTCATATTTTGAGTTAATTTCATCCTAACACTTTTGTGTAATAATTTGATAAAAAGAAAAATTTTCATGAAATATTTAGAAAACAATTTTCTTCCGAAAACCAGGTACTCATTTTCCATATAATTCTTTGATCCTTGTTTTAATTATTATTGAGAATTGTTAAAGAAAAACATTTAAGAATCACACATTGTATTAAAAACAACATGAAAAGGATCCACTTTCTTGATGAAATATTATAAAGTAATGTTGACTTTGCTTAGAATTTTTAATGAAACTTATTCCAAGAATTATTAATTAAACATTATATTTATTGATTTACAAGAGAGAGAACAAAATATAAAAGGGAAACTAATATTAAACAAAGGAACTTTTTTTTCTTTTGGTTAGCGCCTATTTACCTGTGAGGTTACATACACTCTGTGGCAACAATTAATTAATATATATACGACAAGTAAGCTATACACATTAAAATGAATATATTCAAAACTGTATAAAGGAAATAAACAGGATTTGTATTGCCAATAATGTTATAAAATATAAAGAAAATATACTTTTGCCAACAGTGAAGTTAACACGTTTAAAAAAAAACCCTAAACATTTATAACAATAATTAAATATATATATGAAGGGTTTTACAATATGAATTTTATTATATAGTTTAATATTACTCACATATTTTATAAACATTTATAAATGGTACCACAGAAATTTGACAAAACAAAAAATATATTAATTTGAAGCCTATAAACTATTATAGACGCGTATGATTCTTTTAAAATTTAAACAATTTTCTAATGCCCTTACTGCAATTAAAAACTGAGAGTTTTTTCATTGCAGTAATGACAGTAGAAATTGTTTAATTTTTAAAAGAATCATACGCGTCTATAATAGTTTTGAATTCTCATAACAGATGGCACGCTAATGTTGTATCATATTACTTATTCTATATATTTATCTCCCTTTGATTATCTTTCCTTCAGGAACTGAAAGAGGTATATATATGGAAGCAATGGTCGCCTCTCCCGTCAAAATTAACGTCAGAATCTGACGCCATCTATTGACCGTCGCCGCAACTAGCGGCATCGGGTCGGTGACAAAGCCACAACACCAACTTTGGCAAACTGATAAGCGTCCACCTAGAGACCATGGTTTCGGGCTAATGGCCCTCGTCAGTCTAGGGCGGACTTTATTCTATGAGATCCACACGGGATCTAATGGAATCCTCACAATCTACCAAAGATGTGTTTTGCTGGCAATGTGGCTGGGCCAAATCTATTGACAAAACATAGATGGAAAATTTGCCGGGAGGAAATTAATCCATGGAAGCAATGGTCGCCTTTCCCGTCAAAATTAACGTCAGAATCTGACGCCATCTATTTTGACGGGAGAGGCGACCATTGCTTCCATGGATTAATTTCCTCCCGGCAAATTTTTCAGTTTTATATATGTTCTAATATATAGCGCAAGATGAATTTATATAGTTCTCCTAGAGATATACATATTGTTCTATAAATATAAAGGTCACTCTACTGTCAAAATAGATGTAAAAACTAAGCGCCATCTATTGACCGTCTCTGCAAACTTGACGACTCGACGACAAAGCCACACCACCAATTTTGGTAAACTCAGAACGCCAACCTGAAGACCATGATTTCGGGATAATGACTATCGTCAGTCAAGGGCGAGTTTTGATTTCAATGATACTCACTAGGAATTTATAAAAATTTCTGAATTTATATATATACCAATAAGATGTTTAGCTGGTAAGGTGGCTAGGTCAATCCTAAAGACTAAATATAGATGGTAATTTTGCCACAATAGGATAAATTGATCTATAAAAAGGAAAGGTCACTTCTTCACCAAATAAAGGGCGAATACCTTTATCCTGAAGATAGAGGTTGCTTGGCCGGCATTCATATTTATATTTAAAAAATAGACACTTCGGCCAGTTAGAGTTTTATTTTCTCAAAGTTCAACAAAATCATTTGTGGAGAAATAAATAAAAATAAAGCATCTGGCAAGGCGTTGAAAATTGTTCTAAAGTTGCAAGGGCGTTCTCCTATATATATAATTTTATGTCGAATTAACATAAAATATGATATTTCTTTTCATAGATCAATATCCTCCCTACAAAATAGCTACATCTATATATGTATTTTGCGAAAAAACAAATACTTCTGATTGTAATATCCGATCGGTTTACTCCAAATAACAATTCATCTAAACGCCTCGTATCCATGAAATTAAACCTCTTTTAAAGACAACTTTTGTCAAATCAAAAATGACTTGAAATGAACCACCCCAACTTTAAAAAAGAGACTACCTCCTGGAAAGACCAGCGTTATTATAGTATTTGGGCGGTCTTTCATTGGAGGTTGTTCAACACACAATGCACACGCACTCATATACACACAGACAATATGGAATTCAATATATCAATCTCATTGTATCAAATTAAGGTAAACACATGAGACGTTTGGAGATGAGTTCCTACACAAAGAGTTTATACAAATTCCAAATTCTTGGAATTCTTGTGCTTTTAACTCAAATAAGATAAACATTTTCAGAGAGAAAGTGAGGAAATATTTCAAAAATATATATGCCATTGGAGCATTTTTTTTAAATTAGAAAAAATGTTCCCAATACAGAATTCAATCCCAGGTCGTAGCGATCGAAAACCAACGGTTTAGACCACGCCTACACAGATCCCTGTTGTAGTATTACTAAATTCTAATAATCTTATTAAACATGTCTGATAAATCTCTATTTATCTTATTTAGACACTCCAGTAACCAAACGGGTCTTTGGGACATTTGTAAGTGCAAAGTCGAACTGCTTTTCACATGTGTAGACATGTGGTGCACTTATATTAAAAGCAGTCGCCTACTTCTACCCACCATGATTATCATGGCCTGTACCACGTGTACTAGGGATAAACAAAAAAAAAAGACACTCCGATATATAAAATATTAATAAGAAGCATTTGAGTGAATTTGCCTTAGAAGTAAATTAATATATTTTTAATATCTCAATTGTCTTATACATTATTACCTTGTATATAAATAAAAGTTTCAACTATAAATGATGTTAGAACGAGAGTTATTTGAAAGATAGAATTAAAATTCATTTAAACCCATTTTTGTAGAAATACAAACAATTGATATATATTTTAAATAGAAATTTCAAATCCTAACTCTTCCCCTCACATTCGTGGCAAATTTAGATAAAAACAGAAAAGAAGAAAAAAAAAAAGAAAACAATTTAATAACAAAAACAACTTTTCAATAAATCCTGATGCAACGCATTGTCCACAACTCCAGCTCAATCCATCAAAGAACTAATGGCAACTTTGAGATTTGGAAAGAATCTGAAAATAAAATGTTTCTTGCTCGCCAGATGGCGTTTCTTTTGATAATCCAATTTCTTCCTTCCGCAGATAGCGGTTCTTCGATCTGGTCCAATCAATGGCCAGGTCGCTGGACCTTTGATACAATAGCACAGATAGCTGAAACTTTTTATACTGTATGTATCATGGTAAACTGAACTCTTGTTACTGTACATATAGTCCCGGTTGTCGGACCATTGCTACAATAGCACAGTCTATGTAACTGAGCTTTTTCTACTGTACATAGAGTCCCGATTGTCTGTCCATTGCTAGAATCGCACAGTCTATGTAACTGAGCTTTTTCTACTGTACATAGAGTCCCGATTGACGGACAATTTCTACAATATGACAGTCAATGTAACTGAGCTTCTGGTACTGTACATAGAGTTCCGATTGTCGGACCATTGCTACAATAGCACAGTCTATGTAACTGAATTCTTGCTACTGGACATAGAGTCCTGGCAGTTGGACCATTGCTATAATAACAAAGAGTCCTGGTAACCGAACTTTTGATAATGCAGATAGAGTCCTGGAAGTTGAACTAATGTTACGATAAAACAGAGTTCTGTCAATTAGACCAGTTGGACCATTGCTACAAAAGCAATACATATTCCTATAAATATATACAGAGAGGTGTTATCTACACCTATGAATATATATAGGGGTATTATCTACCACGATAGCTGGGGGCAATTGACATCAATGCAACGTTTAGTCCAATGGCCTGGAGATGGCCATCCTCAACATTATTTGATGAAATGGTTCCCCCCAGATGGAAGATAAATGTATCAGTATTGTCTGGTGAGATTTATACCTTCGTTCTTTACTCCGATTGGCCCAGCGCCCAGGGCTTCATTGATTGGACCAGCGACCATTTCCTTATTACGAATAAAATATTTCTCTCCCATTTTTCACAGGAGTCTAGACAGTTTTTATTCAAGTTCCTTTCGCCTGTATTCGACTTCGCTCAACCTGCATGTTCATGGTATGGTAGAGGACCTATTGTATGTACCATGCCGCTGGTAAATTTAATCAATGTTTACACCGAACATATACATTCATGGACAAAACAAGTTTTACCATTAGCATGTATATCGGGATTTAGACAATAACTCTGAAAGATATTTGATACGCATTGACCTTTATTGAAGATACAGAAATAACCAAGTGTGAACAAAATTTCTTCTCTCTCCTTCAAAAAAAAAAAAAAAAAAAACAGACGACGGGCGACATTAAAGACGTTTCACTCCCTTAAATTTTGTCCATGAGTGTACATGTGTTCTTGGATGACGGTGTGTAATTGTGTAATAATAATTGTGTAATATTATACTAGGTAATATATAAAAATGTGTGTATTAAAGCAGCGCAGGAAAAACGGGAAAAAAAAGAAAAAAAAAAAAGAAATTGAAGCGCTATTTTCATCCTTTGGTTAAATATAATCATTTTTGCCATTTCTACTCAAGTGATAGAGAGATGATTGAACTTTGATGCCATTTTATATGTCAATTTGACTGTGTTTAGGCGCATTTAAACAGTGAAGAAGTAATAAAACATCAATTCACCAAATAGTCTGAAAGGTTTTCTATATAGGAACCTTGGTCATCTTTATAAATATTCAGACAAATAAAACACATTGACCCACTATCTCATATATCGGGTAGTCTCAGATTATATTTTGGGACCATTTGTACATTCGATCATTTGTTTTAAGGCAATTTTTATAAATATAAATACTCATTAAACAAATGGAAAGTCAATCCGGGGATATGTTTCATTATCTTGATTTATTTAATTGAACACAGAGAACCAATATCTGTTAAGAATACACATGTTGAAGCCATTTGCATAATGGGTAAAATATTATGAATCCATTCATATAATGAGGAAAACATTTGATGCATTTATAATAAATAAATAAAGATTTTTAAGGCTAAGTATCTTGTACAAACCTTTTATTTTAAAGCTTTCGGACATGTCAGTCCTTCAACAGGACGTATTAACGTATTAATGATAAATACTATTTTTATACAAATTATTTTTTACATATTTTAAATAACGTTTGTACTACATGTTAGGAGCGGTTGCACATGGGGTCTGTTCCTCTTGTTAGAGGCGGCCATTTCTTTTGGAGCTAAGTCGACCTGCTACTGAGTAGTGCTCCCAGTCTTGATTACAAAGGCAGACACATTCTACTTAAGCCAGTCATGATGATCATCAAAAGTCTCGAGATCTACAAGCTTGATACCCTAATATGATTGAGTGGAGATAAGAAAGAAGAAATACCTATGCTATTAAAATAAATATATTGCATTATTTGTGTGAAAAACATTTTTTTTTTTGAAAATATATATGTGCATGGTGGATGATACGTGCTGGGGTTGAACGATATCTCGAGACTTCAAACTAAATTTAATAAATTCGTGAACTATTGTGTTATATATAGAAGAGTTCCTTTATCTATGGGATTGAATTTGTTCATATTGTTTCGTATGTTTCTGATATTTGATGCACTTATGAAAAAACCATTTTTTTGATAATTACGAAGGGGAAAACACATTTTCAAAATAGGAAAGCATATTTTTGAGGACAGCTATAAATAAGTCATACATTATATTATCCTTAAAATCTATAACAATTAAAAAATTGGCAATGTGTTTCATTTTTATCGCTATAGACCTTACTAGAATGATAAAAGTCATTGAATGAGAAAGCTTGGATCATCAGTAGCGAAGCCTCTCATTCAATAACTTTATCATTCCAGTAAGGTCTGTAGAGATAAACCCAATGCCAAAAAAATATATCACAGATTTTATCTATATATAGCAATTATAAATTTATAAATTATATTATCCTTACAAAGGATGCATAAACAAGGTTGTCTCAAAAGTTCGTAAACACTTGCAAAAAATTGAAATACCAATATTATTCGCCGTTATGTATAATTTCTTTGTATTATGTATAAAGTAAATGTATTATTATGTAATCGCCGTTATAATACTAATATTATTCGCCAATTAATAAAAATAAAAACAAAGTTTTAAGAAAAACACGAAATTTTGGGATAACCTTATATCTGAGACAATTTTCATAGAGGAGCATTTATTATGAATACAATCACAACGAAAGCATATATTTGAGACCATCTCTATATAAGTGTATGCATTTTAAGACCAATTACAAAGGAGAAGTTTATATTTAGATATGAATTGTTGGATATAGATGGTTCTCATATAGAAGGTAGTATAGTGGCTTTTATTGATTCCAATCAAATCAATCTTTCGATAGAGGATCAAAATGCTTATAGACCTCATTCTCCAAGTATAATTAGATCATTTTTAAGTGCAACAATGGATAAATTATTTCTTAAAACAAATGAAACATTCCAAAGCTTTTTCCCGTTTGGAATTCTAACATTTTTCGTCTCCAATTTATATAATACCCAGTTTATAACGAACCATGGAAATTTAAAGGGATTTTTTATCAAAAATTGGAGCGGTTGAAACTCTAGCTGTTATTGTGGCAACGAATTCCAGGACTCGAGACACCTACTGTTGGAATGCCCACTCTTCTTCACCGCTAGACAACAGACAATACATAATGTTGTAGATCTATATCAATTTGTAAATAGCAGAAAGAATTATCATAGATTTAACTATTTTTGTAAATATATTTATGATTATATTTCTAACCTGAAAGGTTCAGATTCCTAATATATATTATTGTTTCTCTCTTTTTTTTTATTTGATTACTTTTTCTTGTATCATATGTTTATAACTGTTTCTATTGAAAAAATTGTAAATCGACGCAATTATCCCTAGCCGGGATATCGCGTTTTGTGTGTTGAAATAAATAAATAAATAAATAAATAATTATTGGTCATTAGAGTTCTGTCGATTTTTCCTCAAGAGGAGGAGGTGAAGAATGAAAACAGCAAACGTGTTGTGGTAGACTGGTTTCTTAAGATTCTATATACAGTTAGGAGCGTCATTCTTCATCTCTTAATCAGTCATCTCTGTCACCGTTTGCTTTTTTATTGGAATGGCGCCCTCCTATTGGTTGGCTACGACCACGCCACCTTTGCCCCCCCCCCACTCGCTTTTTCGTTTTTGTAACCATTGTGTTGGAGCGGGTCGCTCCTTAAATAAATGCATATATTAGTTAATAACCAAATGGAATCCTCTCTTTCTTTTTCCCAGTAAGAGACGCCTACGGAAGCCAACAGTACATAGACAGATAAAGCACATAGGCTATAGTTATTAACTAATATATGCAATTATTTAAGGCGCCAATTTATAATTGTAACAAATAGTATTTGAATCAAAACATTCAATCGGGTAAAACACGGGCGTTACCCGGGTCATTCGGCTAGTGTGTGTATTAATATAATTTATAGATCACTCTTCAAATGTTCATTGATCTTATTTCTGTCCAATACTTCAAGTATCATCCTTTTTAAATAATTATTATATGGATTATTTAAAAATTCAAATCAAACATCTTTTATGGATCGCATAGAGAGAGGATAGAATAAATCCCGCACATTCAATAATGAGTTGTAATGAAGGGAGCCACTAATGACCAACCCCGTGGGGCACATAATCCTGCACATGGGGCTTTTTATTGCCCTATATTGGTGGCCATTGGTCACTGCGTAATTCCCGCCGTTAGCTGCACTCGGCGAATATATCTCCTGCCGCTACACGAGCATGTACTGTACGTAGCGAATATATTAGGGCAGATTAGAGACTCCTAGTTGGTGTATGCCATATCTAGTACTAGATATAACTTTATTTTACTATATAAATACTAGTAATTTTGTATATATTTATTAATACCTACTTTATCATTTGGAAAAAAATCATCAGGGATAGATTTATTTCATAAATCTTTTCGGATATCTAATTTTCGGGCCTAACGTACTCTTGAATACTTCTGTAAAAGCGAAATTGCTGTAAAGTTTGAAATATGTTAATAAAAGATTTATACAAGAAACCTTTATTTGAATGATCTTCCCCATATGATATTATACAAAGAGTAATAACTTTGGACTATCCGACTCTGCTATGAACAAGTATTGAAGAAGGGAGACCAGAGTAATCTACACGTGGAACTCACTAAATGGTTAAAAAGAGACAGGGTCCTAAACCTGTTATGAAGATAACGTTCAAAGGTTGCCGGATTTTAACAGTAAAAGAAGAAGTTTGATCAAACATCAATGTTATTTTATCTGTCAAATAAAGCACTAGGATTCGCGTCCTACAGAAAGACTTCTAGGAGAATTTTGTCATATCCTAGGAGGTGGATCTACTTGGTCTATAAAGCCATATTGTTCCTCATGGAGGGACTAAAAATCATTCTAGATTAATTTTTTACTGATTAAGAACGCTAAAATTTCGTTAACAGTTTGTAAAAAATAATTCAATAGATATTTATGGAATCAGGAATATATACTTTCCTTTGTAGAGCATAAATACTCGGTCTATATCTCTCCAATTTTAAAAAAATCTAGAAACTCTTGAAATTTTGTTTTACTATACCAAGTACACAGACGGCATAGGTTATGATAATCATGGTAGTTAAAAACTGTTTTTACTGAAAGTGCGCACCAAATGTCTACATATGTAGAAAAAAGTTAGACTTTTGCGCTTACGAATGTGTCCAGAGCCCCGTTTAGTTATGTGTAATCATTGGTGAGGTTAGAATTTTTCAAGAATCAGGGGACATTGAGGCAATTTTTCTTCAAAAAAAGTGTTAAATTCTGGATTCGATAAGAGGTCGTGGCTGTCGAAAATGAAGCTTTTATACCATGTGTCCACCAAACCGCGCAATTGAAAATCAACCAAACAAACCAAAAAGACCAGCGCTACCTGACATACTTGGAGCCCCGCCAAAGGCCGCGCGATCGTGGCTAGGTTGGCGGTCAATGAAGGAGATAAATGGAGGAAGGCCCCGGACCATTTTTTAATCCGCATCTAACGAGAGGCAGTCCTCTCTGCAGGAGCTACTGGGTCATTTGCTAGCCGAGCTTTTTGCCAAACTTCTGGTTTATTTGTTAGATAGATCTTGTGGGACATGTTCGTTCCTGGATCTGACTTTTTCCCTTTCTACTTCTTTTTTCATTAAAACCTTTATTCCTAAATTGTTATAGCAACCGCGATATTTTCAGTAGTCCTCCAAATTTACATATTTACCAACGATAAAAAAAATATATGGGCCATAATTTCTTCAATCAATTAACGATTTCTTACAAGCTTCAACATGTCCGTTCTTCTACATGTACATAGAAAGAAGCTACAAGGAAAGGCGCATATGGAAACATTACAATATATTTGCACAACTATAGTTAATTTCATATAACTAAATTTTCATACCAACCTTTTGGACATATTTTAATTGTGTTGAAATTTTTCTCTTTTCATCTAAGTTGCATACTAATTCTTGTACATATTTCAAATATCTTTCTTTTATTTCAATGTTGAGTTTATCTTTTAAGTACAAGTTACCCTAGGGGGACATAGCGCTCTAAGTCGAAATAAAATAGTTAATTTAAATACTTTATTTTGAAACGATAGCTATGCACAAATATAGCAATATCTTAAAACAGCAAGCAGGTAAACAGCGTGGTAAGTTTCTTTTATTGGGAACTACGAGCTTTCGGACATCAGCTGCCCTTCTTCAGGTACAATGGGTGGTTGGAAAAAGTGAACCAATATATATGTGCAGTAAATTAGCATAAGAGAAAGCTAACTAACATCTATTTAAAATAATTAAGAAATTTACATAGGAACTAAAGATAGAAGTACGAAATTTCTAAAAAAATACGAAATTTCTAAAAATAGACTAAAAATCTGTATATGACGGATAAAAGGTAAAACACGAGAAAAAAGGATGGGAAGACAAGAAAAGCGTAGGCGTCTAGGCACAATGAAGGAAGGAAGCGAGATAAGATGTCAGTGGCCAAGTTTAGAAAAAGCAGTATATTGAGGGGGGAGATCTATTTTTCTATTAAAACTAGGGATGGAGTTGGACACGAGAGCCTCCAGGACCAAACGTTGATATTTATTCTTAACTTCACTGTATACCGGGATCGTGTTGCGTAGATTAAAAGAGTGGTTAAATTCGTGGCTGTGTTGATATAGTAGTGACTTACGATCATGGGAACGGATGTTACGTTCGTGTTCTAGGACACGAGTGGCAATGGTCCTGGAGGCTCTCGTGTCTAACTCCATCCCCTAGTTTTAATAGGAAAATAGATCTCCCCCCTCAATATACTGCTTTTTCTAAACTTGGCCACTGACATCTTATCTCGCTTCCTTCCTTCATTGTGCCTAGACGCCTACGCTTTTCTTGTTTTCCCATCCTTTTTTCTCGTGTTTTACCTTTTATCCGTCATATACAGATTTTTAGTCTATTTTTAGAAATTTCGTATTTTTTAGAAATTTCGTACTTCTATCTTTAGTTCCTATGTAAATTTCTTAATTATTTTAAATAGATGTTAGTTAGCTTTCTCTTATGCTAATTTACTGCACATATATATTGGTTCACTTTTTCCAACCACCCATTGTACCTGAAGAAGGGCAGCTGATGTCCGAAAGCTCGTAGTTCCCAATAAAAGAAACTTACCACGCTGTTTACCTGCTTGCTGTTTTAACTTATTGAGCGTGGCTACATTATGTCTGATAGCAATATCTATTTACGCCTTTTATTGTAGCTTCTTGATATGCACCTCTAGAAGAACAAACACGTCTGAGAGCTTGTAAAAAAAATAGGGAATAAATAGAATATACTCTTCTCCAAATATTTCTCCTTTTTGCATCAATATTCTTGAGGTTTATCGTTAGAGATATTTACAAATAAAACGATTAATTTTTGTGAATACATTCTTAGATAACGATATAAAACATTATAAATATCTCTTACTTCTGTTTTATGAGGTTTCTGATGAAGAAAGAGATTGGATGTAGGTTTATAGCAATCTTGCTCCATCTCAGAACAACCATGCCATCAAACTGTAGTATATATATTACTATATCTGAAATATTCCTCAATCTCCATATCTTTTAGGATGGTGTGCAATATATGCTTATATAAAATATCATCAATAACTCTGCGCCTTCTAACGCTAAAAATTATAAACATATATTTTAACCCTTATCTCTTAGTATATACTAGGTTAAAGGTCAAAGACTCTTCCAGTAAGATATGTCAAGTAAGAAGTTTCAGAAGATGAGTTTCTTTTCATTGTAAAACATTACAAGCTTTCGGGCAATGCCCTTCTACAGGTAAAATAAAAATAATAAATAAAAACAAAAATTAAAGGTAAATTAAGGCAACTAAGCAACTGAGTATTAAACAATGTAAATATATATTTACATTGTTTAATACTCAGTTGCTTAGTTGCCTTAATTTACCTTTAATTTTTGTTTTTTTTATTTTTATTTTACCTGTAGAAGGGCATTGCCCGAAAGCTTGTAATGTTTTACAATTAAAAGAAACTCATCTTCTGAAACTTCTTACTTGACATATACTAGGTTGTCCCAAAAGTTCGTAAACATATTATGATTTATATTTTGCAAGTGTTTACGAACTTTTGGGATAACCTTGTAATTCTGAAACTTGGTCCACCTGCTGATAGGCCACCCTTGATATAGAATTTCAGAGATTAAATCATTCTTCTATAAGAATTCTATTATAGTTTTACCAAGGTTACCAATATTACCAAGGTTGTCCCAAAAGTTCGTAAACACTTGCAAAATATAAATCATAATAGGCTTACGAACTTTTGAGACAACCTTATATAATTAAAATTTATTCTCTCCTACAGCCCTTATCCTGAAATAGTGGCTTATTAGTGGTAAACCCTCCCAGCGGTTCAAATGGAGAAACCGATAGGAGAGTTCACCCCTGGTGAGCTATATCTTCCCTCTTCCAATTTTTATTCATTTCAGGATAAAGGATGTAGAAAAATAAAATTGAATTATATATTTATGAAGAAAAGTAGGGTTAGAAATATATTATACTAGCCGAATTACCCGGGCAACGTCCGGGTTTTACCCGATTAAATATTTTTATTCAAATACTATTCGTTGCAATTATAAATTGGCGCTGTGGATATCACTCTTGTGAAACGCCCCGCTACAAAATTTGTGTGTTTTTAAAATATGAAAATAAAAATGTAAATTTTCACAACGATATTTGAAAATTGTATTATTTTGATTTTTTATATGAATATATTTTAAATGTGATATATACATAAAATGATAGTAAGTGATTTCTTGCCCCTACGCTGTTATTACGTCACTCAAGGTTACTATCCAATCCCGTCGCGCCGTGGGAGGGCTCCACGTTGTAATTTACTTCTCGAAGTTACCGCAGTGAGGCGCTGGTTGCGAGTGAAATAAGGTAAATTTGTTGATAATTTGTTAATAACCCCAAGGATGTTCGAGATAGAAACCTGAAAATTTGCCTATAAGTTTTTCCAGATTCAACTCTATATACTGTTAAAATTTCAGCCATATTAGTTACGTATTGTGGACGTGTATAGCCGACATACATACATACACCGACTTTTATATATATAGGGATGTGGGCTTTGGTGTGAAAATATCGCATAAATAATGGCATATAATTGATGTTCAGCTTGGATTTTGTATACACTCTTGGACAAAACTTGAGGAAGTTGCATATTTTTATGTCGCCGGTCCTCTGTTTTTATTTTTAAGGAGGCAGAGGCAATTATTTTCACACTTGGTTATCTCGTGTCTTCAATTAAGGTCACTGTGTATCTCAAATATCTTTCAGAGTTATTGTCTGAATCCCGATATACATGATAAAAGGTACAACTTTTTCTTCTCTCTCAAGTTTTGTCCATGAGTGTTTATTTCTAGAGACAAATATATTCTTAATTTTATTTTTAAAAGAGAGAGAAATGGCATTTATTTGAGATTACTTACTACAAGATTTTAGAATAATCTATTTATATACTACACCAATAGGAATTTTAAAAAAGAACGTATTGTGAGGGCCATTGGTGTGAACCCTCGTAGCAATTTGACCACTTTGGTCTGGATTAAGGCATTTAATTGAAGCTCTCTTTTTTAGTAAAATAGTTTTCAGAACGTAAAACAGAATTTATATAAGAAATGAAACTATTCAGCACGAATTTTCCTTCTTTAAATTCACCAACATCCTACTGCGATGGAACCGTATTGTGAGGACATGGCTCTTTAGTGGTGAATTCTCCCAGTCGTTTCGCCAGTTTAATCCACCATATACCGCTCTACTATTGTATTCTGTTTATATATATGCAGTACTTGTGCTAATTTATTGGTACAGGTATGTTAAGAGTCTATGGATATAAGCGCGCCTTGAGGACGGAAGAAATATATATATAGGCATCAAACAATGTTATCCCACATAAAATTCACAAACAACGAGTGAGCAAATTTTAATATAATACACTCATTGACAAAATTAAGGAAGTGGCAAGCATTTGGAATCTACAGTCGTCTGTGTTTTTTTTTGCTGTTGTTGTTGAAGGAGACAGTGAATTTTGTTCACACTTGGTTATCTCGTGTGTCTTCAAAAAAAAAGGTCACTGTGTATCAAATATATTTCAGAGTTATTGTCTGAATCCCGATATTGAATGACCTTTTCACCTATTTTTTAAAATTATTATCCTAGAAGACGTGGTAAAGGTCATTATAATCAAGGTGGATAATTAGCGTGTGCTTATATTAAAGTATATTACATTTCTACACAGATAGAAAGTAGTTCGAATTTTGCATTTGCAACTGTGCCAGCGCCCCATTTGATTACTTGTACTTACTGATGGGGATTAGACCTTTGCAATAATCAGAGGCCATTGAAACAAATATTTTCTTCAGATAAAAAAGTATCCAATGAGAGATTCGATTCCGAGTGTGACTTTTGAAAATTGTCGATTCATACAACTCCTCTACCTGCCCCAATTCCCACCTAGTTACAAATAACATTTACCAATAGAAGTTCAATATTAAATAAAATCGTGTAAGAGTGTGAGAAGGAGACGACCAAACTCTACAAATCAACACTCTGTCCTAAAGATAATCCACACATTCTGTAACAGACAACTTGAACAATTAGCGAATTGAATAGCCCAAAGCTGTGGACATTTTAGTCACGGAAGCAAACTTCTTGATTAGAATTGCTCTATCGTATTTTGTAGAGAGAGCCTTTCATACAGTACCTACCTATTTACCTAGGTTGAAGGCCAGACGTGAATCCTAATTGACAATTTGATAGATGTTCGGCTGTTTGTGAACTTATAGACATAGAAGTTGAGAAATGACACAAATGTTTACTAGAATTTTTACAAAACTGCTAACATAGTTTGAAGGTAACTTTAAAATACTTCCAATATTCATACCCACAAAATGTTTATCATATATTGGATTTTTATAAAATAATATATCTCCAAAATCCAATTATTCAATTAATTTGATTTTAAACTGGATTCTATCGTGAAATTCATACCCAATATATTTGATAAATATATTTTTTTTATTGGAAATTATTTATTCTCAAAAAGGTACATGTGTCAGAATAAACCATTGTTGTGGATAAATAGATTTTTTATGAACATTGGACCTTTGAGTAGAAAAAGGAAATATTTTGAAAGCTCTTCATCATATAAATACATTTAAAAAATAAATAGTGTCATTTATTCTTTTTTAATCTAATAAATAAGGCGTTATCTTAAATATATATTAATACTATAATTTCATGATGAGAGAAGAGTGTATGACATTTACTCTAAATGTTACTAACATATATTTATTTGTTTTGAAAATAGAGCAATCCATAAATAAATCTTTGAATAAAAAGGCATATATTGGATCAAAATATCATTTATTTTACCAATATTTCAGCTGTCCGAACGCCAACCTTTATTAAGGTATTATAACATTAAAACACTTTAAAATTTTATAATACCTTGATAAAAGTTGGCGTTCGGCCAGTTGAAATATTGGTAAAATAGATGATATTATGATCCAATATATGCCTTTTTAATTAAAAATATTTACTTGTATAAAATATTCTGATATTGAATTTACAGGTTTCAAGATCTTTCTGCCTAATTGCGTATATTGTTAGGTTTTAACATATGCAAATCAGAGAATCTATTAAAGGAATTCAGTATTTTGGATAAAATATGTTCAAATATGGGTTCATCTTTGTCTCTGATTGTTGAAATCGACAGGCAGAACTCTCGCTATGACGTTGCAACCACATAATTGGGTTAGGTTAGTTCAAAGTGTCAAATAGATTTCCTCTAAGCCTTAAATATTAATCAACACAGAGCTCCACTTAAGTTAGAACTGTCCCACCTTGTTCTCAGATTTCTAAGTGGAATAAAGATAAATGGAGTTTAATGGAAGATATAGTTTCACTTTAATTCTCAACTAATTGTAGAAACATTTATACAACTAATTAATAATCTCCTTATATTTATAACGGAAAGAGGAGGAGAGGAATGTTTATTTTTTCATAACGTGTCAAACTCCAGCTTTCACTTCGCAGTTCTTCTACAGGTGCAACTCTCATATGAACGATAGGGAGAGAGAAAAATAAGGATAACCAAGGCCCCTGGAGCGTAAAAAACCCCAACTGCCCGGAATATGAACGATAGGAGAAATACGATTATATATATGAGAGATAAATTTGCATATATCGACATGAAATATGACAAGAATTTTAAATTTAAGGTTATATTCAAAATAGACTATTTAAAAATTAGCTAAATATAAATAATGCAGTGTTATGTAGAATAATAATATATATATGTCGTACCACAAGCAGTCATCGAGCCAAAGTGGAATCAAGCGTCTATGGGCAACACAAAGGACTAGACATTGATACTCAATATTTAGAAAGGTTTTAAAAGCGATTTTAAAAAAATAAGAGGGTCGTTGGAAGATTGGTAAACACAGTCGATTTTCTACAACCGTGACCCGATCGAATCCTGCATTGAGAAATTTTTTTCTGCTTCAATAGCTCCCGATTCTTGCAAATGTCCAACTATAACTAGCGCAAGTAAGCAAACAAGGTCTAAAACTTTGCTAAGGAAGAATTTGCATAACAAACTTCAAGACAACTCTAAATATCACATTGAGTTCTAAATATACTTTATAACTTAATATTTAACTTTCGACAGACTTTTCCTCAAGCTTTTTTTTTGTTTATCTCTAGTACACGTGGTACCATCCATGATAATCAGGGTGAGTAGAAGTAGGTGACTGCATTTACTGTAAGTGCATCATAGGTCTACACATGTGAAAAGCATTTCGACTTGCACTTACAAATATGCCAAAACCCCTTTTGGTTACTTGCACTCGCTAGTGGGGTTGTACTTTTACAAGAATCGAGGGGTAATTTGAGAATTTTATAAAAAAAAAAACCCAATACGGGAATCGAACCCGGGTCGTAGCGGTCGAAAACCAACGGTTTAGGCCATTCTTCCACCGACCCCCTTCTCATCAAGTTCTTTTCTTCAGTGTTAACAATAATGTTTTCTATAAAGTTGCGCACACACGGTGAGCTATATTTTATGCTAATACCCTCAACCATTACTGCTCCTTATCAGTTTAATACTTTTTATAGACGGCGGCGCTATCGGGCCTCACTTAGTGGAATGATGGAGTAAACCGGCGCCATTTTTCACCCGATTATCAAAACATGATAGGAAATTTTCTTCTAATTCTAATTGGATTCCATTATTTTGAAACCTGAATGGTTAATAGAGTTTCATTTGATTATTCAAACTATCTATTTCCTATCCACCCCCCTAAATATACATCTTTCGTTCAAAATTATAGCCACTTTTTTAAAGGTATACGCACTTATATGTGGCTCTTCGTTATACAAATAAAGACATAATATATATTCAGTAAAAAAATATTTTTATTTTAAAAATTCAATTATTTTTTCGAAATATTTGTATTCGTTTTTATATAATAACAAGAATTGGCACTTCTATAATTTATGTCATTATATATCGATTTAAAAAAAAAAAGTTTAACCTATATTATTTTTTGTATTTTTTACTATAACACTTAATTATTAAATATTATAATTATATAAATATTATTAAATCGAAAAGGTGAACTACGAGGTACTTTCAACAAGTTCTCAGAATTATTTAATATTTATAAAATCTGACCGTTGACCAAAAAAAAAATCCCGTGTTTGTAATTTGAAAACATTAAGTTAAAAACCGGCAAACATCCTTTTCTGGAAAATAATTCATACGTTCTCATAATATATTGAATTTTTCTTGCTATCAGCTTGTTATCGGCGATTTTCTAATGGCTAAAATTGTTTAACAACGAATATGCATTCGTTTCTGTGTAAAACCTGGAATTCTAGTTCCGCAAAGGTTTTCGAAAAGCGTTCGGTGAGACATTTCTAAAGAAGTCCGTAGACTATAAATGGTCTAGCCGCTTTAAAAGTGGACAAAGATAGAGAGAGAACGTTCAATCTAATAAGATACAAGAGTTGGAAAACCCATATAAAAGAAAGCAGAAAAAACAACCAAATTGCAGAAAAATTGCGAAATTCTAAAATATGGAATAAATAAAATATCATCGAGTATTTCGATAGAATTAGTTTATTCATGACAATCAGAAATTGGAAAAGAAGTTCGGCTAGTTTTAGGTTCCCAAACAACGTCAAATCCCATACGGCCGTTTTAGTTTTGAATTTCTTGGCCATGAACAAAGTTCCTATATTTCCTTAGGCCTCACACTCACATCAGAAATTTGCCCCAAATGACTTTTTTTCTATACAGTAAATTGAAGATGTCTCTTAAAGGGCAGCGATTTAAGTCACGTGAAGTCTTAATATAAAAATCGCCGAAGTTCCTTAGAGGTTTCAAAGAAAAAAACTATAAAACTATGAAGATTGGAAAGCGAGATGGCATGGGTTTTTGGTACGGATAAAGAGATTATTCCGAAGATTTCTAAATGAAATTTTCATTTGATCTCGTTTTAGTTTATTTTTCAAACACTCCGTAAATTTTAATTTAAGTACCTTGTATAATGGTTAGAATCTCAGAAATGGTATTCTACTGTCCTAAAAACTTATGTTCATAGTTTGCTTAAATAACATTTCTAAGATGCCACCCTTTTTTCATTGCAGCATATAAAATCAGAATGATCCAATACAGTATTAGATCTCTAAAAAACGGTATGGTAGATTAAATTGAAAAAACCGCTGGAAGGGTTTTCCACTGATGAGCAAAGCACTCCCATTATATTTTTTTCATCGCAGTAAGGACAGTAGAAGTTTGTTTTATGAGTAAATAAAACATTCGTGTCTTAATGTTTTCATTCATTATTCTCGTTAAATATTTGCTTCATAATCCCCATGATTTTAAATATTAATGGTTGAAATTGTGTAAAATAGTAGACAATCTCACACACACATACAGCTTTATTAAGACCATCGGTCTTATACAGATTCACCACAGGAATAGTAGACAATCGACTATAGGTATCGAACATTAGTAAAGAATCGCCTTTGAATTACACCTCCAGATTATAAAGTCAATATATATTAGAAAACAATAATCAAAATATAAACATCTTAAGTAGCCTAATTAAAAATTTGCTCTTTGCTATATCCTTTAATTATTCTTTTATTCTTATTATCTCATTATTATTTATATATTAAATTATCCTATTATTACACACATACAGCTTTATTAAGACCACCGGTCTTATACAGATTCACCACAGGAAGAAAGCATAGATGGAACTCCTATACTCCAGGTAGCGCAGAGCCCAACAGCCTCCAGGTCCGACGCATGTCCAGTGGTATTATCTGAAAATATCTTAATTTATGCTATATATAGCCTTAATTTATCACAAAAGGTAAAAACATTAGTATGAGCTTGTGAGTCGTGTAAAAGGTTGATCAAATACCAAGCATCACTCCAAGTAGAGGAGATGTAGTATACGGTGTGTGTAACCCCCAAATCTAGCGGCCTAGCTAATCTGTTAGCCAGAGCTGCCCAACAAGATAATCACCTGGGCAAGCTAAATGAAAAATCCATATCGACTGGACGTTTCAGACCGTTTTTTTAAAAGAGGAAGTTTTGAAGGAAAAAAAGAAGATGCTGATTATGCGGGAAGTCGATGGTTGTATTGGGGAGGTGATCGCAGCACTGAACTACCGCTATGGGTCGATAATTTTGTTTAACTTCACTGATAGCTTCTTTTTTTTTTAAGGAAAAGTTTATCTCAATTTTGAGTTATATTCAACCACTTTGTCACAAAGTTTGCTATATTTGTTAGGATTTAATATATGACGTTTCATTAAAATGTGTGACATAACCTCCGGAAAGACCTATTCTTTAAAAAAATATATTTTCTTAATTTTAGAATCGTAAAATGTTCGGTTGTTATATTCATTTAAAAGAGTAATCAAAATTCACTATGTTTTCAAATTTTCAATTAATAGAAAAATAAAGTAGCGGGAGGATGGTATTCATGTAAAAAAAGAGGAACTTCTTTCCTTTAATAAAATACAGGTTGGCATATATTTTATCTTGTCAAAGTTAGTGTTGTGACACACTTTTCATCATCATTACTGGGTGATGAACAAAAAGTATTGGTTTAATGTATTTTAAAAGGAGAGATGTTCTTATTATGAAACATATAAAATAAATATATATTTTTTGATATATTTTAAAACTAATCAGTAGAAGTTAAAATTTGAGTAGACGAATACTTTATATATATGTACGGTATATACTAGCCGAATGACCCGGGCAACGCCCGGGTTTTACCCGATTATAAATGTTTTTATTCAAATACTATTCGTTACAATTATAAATTGGAGCCGTGGATGTCACTTTTGTGAAACATCCCGCTCCAAACTTTACATGTACATTAGGTCAGCTGGTATTACCCCCCATTTTCACCGCTAGAGGCGCGAGCGAAAGAGCAAATTTGCAAATAACAAGACGGATATTCGGGATAGAGACCTGAAATTTTCACTAAGAGTTTTTCCAGATTCTACTTTATATACTGTTAAAATTTCAGTCAGATTAGTTACGTATTGTGTACGTGTATAGTTGACAAACATACATACATACATGACTTTTATATATAAAGGGATAATAATATAAATGAGTTTTAAAAATTGTGAAAAAAAAATGCATCGACCGGGAATCGAACCCGGGCCGCCCGCGTGGCAGGCGAGCATTCTACCACTGAACCACCGATGCTTATAAGAAATGGTCATATTTGGGTATTTATTCCATTCACAAAAGCAAACGATGACAGAATTGATTGTTGATGACTCTGATACTTGTATATTTTAATAGTTATATAGGAACCTCTACAGACCTATAAACTTATGTCCATAGGTTCACTAAACACCCCTAAACTGCCTTCCATATAAAATGCAGGGTATATACTAAACCAATCCAATACAATAGTAGAGCGGTATGGAGATATACGGCATTGGGTTTGGATAAGGTGTCGGGAGTGGTGGAGGCTTTTGTTATAGTACAACTGAGTTTGTGCCTAGGTTGGGGAATTGGAGAAGAAGGTGGCGATACCAAAGATATGGATCTTCTTAAAGGAATTTTTTATTATTTATTCTTTCATTTATAATAGTATATATATTACACACTTTCTATTATGATATTCCTTTTTAAGATAACATGGTATATATCCAGGTTTGCATGTGTGTTAGCATCACAACTGCTGTAAAAAAGTGGTTGCAAAATGATACCGTGAAAAGATTAACTCTCCACCAATCTAAATATTTATGTGAAATATAAAATTTTAAAATCCATTATATCTCCATTCTGAAAATTAAAACTCAACTATAAACATCAGTGTTTATTTCAAAACTTATAAAAAGTAAAGGTTGCCATGATAATCATGGTGGGTAGTTACCAACTGTCTTTTACTGTAAGTTCACCACGAGAATAAATGTTTTGTACTTACAGTAAACAGGCAGTCGCTGACAACCCTATGAAGACAATATTGCGTAAATGACCCACGATATTTTATTTTTCAAAAAAAAAAAAACCAGCATATACTCAATGTCAAAACTTGAGGAAGTTGTACCTTCTAGCATGTATATCAGGATTCAAACAATAACTCTGAAGGATATTTGATGCACAGTGACCTTTATCAAAGACACACGAGATAACTACTAGTAAGTGCGAACAAAATTGTCTTTGTCTTCTTAAAAAAAAAAAGATGAACAGGGACATTAAAGAATTTCAAATTCCTTAAGTTTTGTCCATGAGTCTGGCTCATATTTCTACATGTGTATAGGTATCAGTTCGTCTTTTAAAATTATAAGGTACCAGAGCACAGTTTGGTTTCTTGCACTCACTGGATTAGTATTAATCGGGGGCCATTGAAGCAATATTTCCTTCATATAAAAAAAAAAGATCCAATGCGGGATTCGATCCCAAGTCCGCGGTTGTAAAGAATAGAAAGGATTCACCCCTCCACCAAATCCTGATATAGATGTAATTCATAAACTACTATATTTTAAACATAGTTGAATCTTAGGAATTTCTAATAACTGTTCCAGGCGTAAATAACATGTCCCTAAAGTTTTTTAAAATCAAATTTACCTTTAGGTAAACTTGGTTAATTAAATGTCATTTTCTCTCGTCTAATTAACGTGTAATTATTAATTCATTAACTTTTAATTATTAGAAATTATTTAAATTGTATGCCTAAAGACTTGTATTAATTTTTAAATTCAAATTTGGGGCACAAAATTAATATTTTTTTTTACTTTCATAGTTTAATAACTCATAGGAAGACACAAGGATCTCTCCTGGTGTATCTTCCATTTGAGGAAATGGCTTATTACAATACAAGGAATGGCAGGGTATCATTATTAGAAAAGATCAAATATAAATGCGACCAGTTTCTTTATTTAAAAAGCTGCGAGCTTTCGGACAATGACGTCCTTGAACAGGCTATTATGCAAATACAAAAACTAGTTTATTTTGTATTTACATAATAGCCTGTTGAAGGACGTTATTTTCCGAAAGCTCGCAGCTTTTTAAATAAAGAAACCCATCGCGTTTACTTCTGGTCTCTACTAACAAATAACTTATTGTATCTACCAGGTAGGTAAAGCGCGAGCTATCCTATATATGTATATCTTCCAGTAAAATAGAAGAGCAGTCCGGAGAACAAGTTGGCGGACAGGTGAAAGAACCACAACTAATTACCTAAGCCCTCTAATCTAATTTATCTATCATCGCAGGAAGGTTTACAGAAATAGTTTCTAATGATGCCTTCGCAAAGAAGCATTAATGCCAAAAAAAGTGTAAATTGATTCTATATATGTTATCTAAAAATATGTAATTTGTTAATAATAGTAAAGCCTATTTGCAAGAATATTGTCAAGAAGCTCCATCCAGATGGGACACCTGTCAACATCCCTGGACCCCGGGGGGGGGGGGACCACAGGTGTGAGGGGTTCTCGAAATCTTATCTGCAAATAAGGAAAACGGGACCCCTTGGTGGCTGACGACGCTCATCATTATTATCTTTACCTTGGGGTAAGTTGTATTATTATCTGACCCTCTCTCTTCCTATAAATATCTCTTGTAGATAATTTTATTGGAGAACTAGAAGATAAATACCCCTTATAATAAATTAACTATTCCCAAATTTACCCTTGCTTTATTTATCTCCGCGACAATATTTCCTTTTTAAATAGAACTGCTTCCTATAGTCTTTACTGATATGTAAAAATATTGGGAGGAACCTGGCTCATCAGTGGTTAGACCAGCTTAATCTACCAGACCGCTTCTGTATTGTATATGGTATATATACTTTAGATTAACTATTGGTCAATATATTTAAAGAGACTATGACCATAGCTTTGATGACAGTAAATATATAGAAAAACACAGCCACATCAACTAATGATTTATTCAACTCCCGAGGTTTCAGTGACCTGGTGTCACTCTGCTCAGGGGAATGATATATATATGGGGAGTTAATTAAATCATTGGGTGAAGTGACTATGTTTTTCTGAATCAACTTCCAACCAACAGATGATCTTCGGAAGTAGAAAAATACTTGTATCGAGCACTACTCTTCTGTAAATAATTCCATCACCCTGATGAGTCAAGCCATCTCAATATCTTTCTATTTTGCAGTAAAAACATTTATATATGTAAAAAAAAAATAATTAAAAAATGAAATAATAAAAAAGGTTAAGTGTTTGTTATTAAAAAAAAAAAAAAAAACGGAACCTGACTGCGTTCACATGAACTTTTAGATGGCAGAGCGCCATCTAGTGGAACAGAAATCAACTAAACGTTGATTTAGCCTGTTCCCTGATATTTTGTCAACCCATTTTCTTTATAAATTATTTCTGTTCCTCTAGATAGCGCTCTGCCATATAAAAGTTTATGTGAACGAGGTCAGGAATGCCTTTTTTGATTTTAATATTTATATATGTAATTCTGCTGTCTTCAAAGCTTATATCCACAGTGTTCTAAAGTACCATAACAATGATTCCATCCTTCATTGTCGCCTATATAAGTAGAATCGTCCAATACACTATTGAAGCTAAGAAGCGGTCTGGTGGATTAAATTGGCGAAATCGCTTGGAGTGTTCACCACTGATGATCCGAGTTCTACCACTGTTTTTTCATCGTCATAGAACAGTAGAAATTTGTTTTATGTATAAAAGAAACATTCGTGACTAATAGGTTTATTTCGCATATATAGTTGTTTTAATTCGCTCGCGCGAAAAAGAAAACTATCCTGCTAAATATATACTTTTTATTATCATGATATTATATACAGATGACTCATGATATTGCTTTATAAATATATATATTATTTCCTTATTTATTAAATGTTTTAAAGGTAAAAATGCACATTGAAAAGTCGCTGATGGAAGGTGAAATAAGATGAAGAAGAGCTGTCTTTTCCTGGAAAATGAATCGCTTAAAGGATATGCAAACGATCATAAACGTCATATACAATCTATTGGGGCTAAGGGATATGGACATTTTATAGGAAGACAGACATCTATTCTCCTCATTGGGATGCCGGAATAATTCCATCCCATTTCTCTACATCAAGCTAAACAATATAGTTTACATAGCTAAACATAGAGAAGCTATTGTCCAACTCTAATCTTTGGTTTCCAGTTCTAATAAAATTCGTCTTACCTATAAGAAACGAGAGTTATTCATTGTTGTTTGGAAAAAAAGAGCCAAATTTCATTTGAATAGACAACCTTAATTAAATATTAATAAGTTATTATCTCTCCAAACCTTTACAGCTAAAAATGACATCATTTTGTTATAATATTGAAGAATATGACTTAGAAGAAAAACAGGTTCTTCTATGTGTTTTATATTTATTAAACAAAAATTTAATTATCGATATTAATAGATGTTAATAATGGTATCTGCTCCATTCTGCTGCAGCAGACAGAATCATATTTTTATTATAGGTTCTATGCTACTTTCTGATATAACCAATATAAGCCCCATCACAATATTCTGGAAGATATTTGTCCTTCGTATTCGAGGTTGTCTTTGTGGATATAGTTGTTAATATGTTGGATATTGAAACCAAGGCCCGAAAAAAACATTTTTATATTTAATTGAATGTGAAATTACTTATTTGGACCACAAAAGGAGGATAATTAAATGTGGGCTCTAAATTTCGTCAAACCCATTCTTGAGTTACTTTTTCAACATAACATATATTCGCATATCTATTGCATTGCAATGGATACATTTCAATTATTATCGTTAGATTTCATTTTTTTAGAGTCAAATATTTTTTTCCTCAACTCCTGGCGATATACAAAAAAAAATCAAAGATAATTTACTATGTGTTTTACAGAATATCACGACTACACTTTTGATTAAGAGAGTATCCTATTGTAGCAAATTATTTATTATTTTATTAACAGAGTATCCTTTTTTTATGTTTACATTATTCTACTCTGTAAAGTTCCCTCATTGATTATAATCAATTTTATCATTCATAAATTGCTGTGTCATCCCGAAGTTTGTTTTTCCTAATTTTCCACGAGGCATTTTGGTGGAGAAACTGGGTAAATTAGGGAAAACAAACTTAAGATAGCCGAGAAGACCATGAGGCCATGGGTGCTGTGATCTACATTTTCGGAGACTGGCTCTAGAATTCCACCGCCGTATCAAAGCCAAGACTTCCCTAAGATGACGATGTCCTTATAGACGATACGACCACAAAGCCACTATTCACGCCGCAAGAAAAAGGACGCAAAGGTACTAGGGACAAAGTCCCAAGACTTCGATGGAATCCTTGGCAGAAGCAGGTCAGATCCATGTCAGTAACTACAATAATTGCAAGCTGTGGGTCACAGCTCCCATAGAGAAGGAGCTATGTCGCAAAGTATTTATTATTTTATTAACAGATTATCATATTTGGTTTTTATATTTTGCTACTCTGTAAACTTACCTCATTGCTTATCTTTTGTGTATCATTCATAGTTTGTTTTTGCCTTGAATAAATTGCTGTCTCATCCCGTTTGTCTCTCCTAATTTTCCACGTCGCAATATTTATAGAATGAGATAAATTTGAATCTCTCTCTCAAACAAAATAATATACATATTTTCGCCATATTATATCTATGATAAATCTACTGAGGTATATTATAAAAACCTACTTTCAGACACCTCTAAAAAGAGTATTTACGAACCTGAATGACTCTTACAAAGTATATTAGAGTACCAGTTAAACATATTTGGAGTTAGAGACATAGGATCTAATTGGGCTGTTCTACTTGCAGCAAACAATGTAGATTAGGGGAGGTCAGTTACTGTAGGAAATCAGATAGTAGGGAAACTTATTGCTAACACATCTTTAATGGATCTCGATGATAAACATAGCTTTCAAACTAACGTGTTCTTGTTCATACCATACCAATTGACCTTGCCAAATTCTATAAAATGATGCGAGACCTTTTTTGTCAAAAATAGAGGCAAAAATCATACGCCATTTATTTACCGTTTATTCAATTTCTAGCTCAGGTTCATCATATAGGCCCAAAAATGGCTTTGAAAAATTCGAGATGGTTACCTGGAGACTATGGTTTCAGGTCATAGCCTTAATTAATTCAGGCAGCTTCGATGTCCTGAAATCTATGGGTGATTGAGATATCTTTCCAATGCGCCAAAGAGGTATTTAGCTGTCAAAATGACTAGGTCAAATATAGATGTTGCATAGTGTTCCTCTTTATTTATTAGGGAGATTCTAATATAAATTTGACAACTTAAAAGAGTAATACTAATAGAGTAAGGTGAATTGGTGCAAGAAGCATGTAGGCAGATAATTAGAGTGGTAGAAACATGGCATGAAGAACACAGCATATCTGACATCTAATAGATACTCCTGTTTTCTTTTCGAAGATGATAAAGAAACCAAGTATGAACGAAGATCAAAATTCAAACGAATAAACGCTATTTGAAACGATACGTTTTTTTTTTAAATTATGCTTTGTTAGCCTTCTGGACAAGTGTTCATTAACAAGTTCTCTATACTAACGATATTATCTTCAAAAGGATCTTCCCCCACTTTATAAACAAGACTTGCCATCTATTTTGCTAATAGCATGATACAGGGACCACTTATATTAGAGGATAAATAAAGACGCCGGGACTTGGTGCTTTAGCGTCGATGTCTCAGCTTAGTGTTATTTAGTTTTTGTTCAGTCTGTAGAGAGAATGTGTAGAAAACAAAAAAGAGACAACAGATTCTATAATTGACGCTCCGTTTTACAATAAAATTATTCAAATATGTTATAGAGATAGCAGCATTCCATTTACCTACTGATTTTGAAATTAAGAAAGAAATGAATCAGCGACGTGAGATCACTATGTTAAATAATATATCATGTAAATAAAACCTTTATAAATACATTATTGAAATATTCTCGATGTTGAGAAAATTAGGATTCAATGAAGATATCTGCAATGTTTAGATATCTTCAATTTGCGCGCGAACTACTTGACGACATTGATAAACAAACATTGATTAAACAATGGATGTAAAAAGTGATTTGTGCCAGAAACACTTTTATTCACATTAAAGCCTTTTAGAATAATCAAAATATCAGATAGAAGTACATATATATAAGAAATTGAATTATTGATCACGAGTATTTATTTTTACAATTAAACTAACTTCCTTCACTGTTTATGATGTGATTGAAAAATATTGGGGAACACTCAGTTCATCAGCGGTAAACACTCCCAGCAATTTTGCCAATTCATCTTGGTGTGTAGATCATATATTTTTAAGTAGGGTTTTGTAGAGCTTTAATGACTTTTCTAGGCTTATCAAAATGCCCTATTAATATTCTCCAATAGACACATATACCTAGAGATAAGTAAATATTCCTATTCCAATAAAGAACAATAGAAGATGTCAAATATTAATTACCGAATCTATAGACTCGATATATCAGGACTGAATGTCGTCCAGGGAATGTTATATTGTAGGGCGGGTGTAATCCCAGACACTTGAGGGATTCAATTTGGAGTCCGGATTGTCATTAGTCCAGGAACAATCGGACCTCGGGGTTTTATGACTGGGATGGACGGTCTTAAAGTGGAACACCGAGGACCTATAAACCCGGGACTCCCTCTAATAACTCTGGGAGCATCGATTCTAGCTGGGCTTACTTGGGACTGTCTGAGCTAGTTGTTTGATATTGCCACGTAGAAAATTAGGATACACAAATTTCGGACTAACGCAACAATTTATTTTGGGCAAATACAAACTATTAATGATGAAAAAAGATAAGCAACGAGGGAAGTTTACAGAGAAGCAAATTATAAACATAAAAAAATGATACTCTGTTAATAAAATAATAAATACTTTGTTTCATAGCTTCTTTTCTACGGGAACTGTGACCCACAGCTTGCAATTATTGTAGATACTGACATGGATCTGAGGTACTTCTGCCAAGGATTCCATCGAAGCCTTGAAACTTTGTCCCTATTACCTTTGCGTCCTTTTTCTTGCGGCGTAAAGAGGGGCTTTGTCTTCGTATCGTCTATAGGGACATCGTCATCTTGGAAGGAAATCTTGGGCTTGTTGCGACCGCGTAGATCTAATGCAGTATGCACGCAACTTTTCAGGGGTTGGGTTCACGTGTTCTTCAAAGAGGAAGCCTATATCAAAACTTAGCAACAGCGACTGAACTAAATAACTTTTAATTCTATACTAATACTATCTACACCGATTAAATAAGAAAATTAAAAAATGAATATTTCTAAACAAATGCAAATCTATCAAAATTCTTCTGAATTTACATCCGCCAGCAAATTTAATTCAAAGATATAATTAGCATATATAAAAAATCAAATATTAAAAACTAATAACAATATACATAAACAAATAAAAATACAAATACAAAAATAAAAAAGATACAAAAATATTTACACTGGCTTTCAACAGATATATTCTGTTGAACTGGACAAAACATCGCTATGGGTTTTACATTACAAGTTTTATTAGTGCATATATAATTTTATAGAGGTGTATATATAATGGAATCAACTAAAGACATATAATTCTCTCTTAATATTAAAAATTCAAAAGTTTCATACATGCAGTATAAACACGCAAGATTATTTCTAGAAAGTTGGGCATAAATTGAAGACAAAAATAATATGAATATAACTACATGAAAACTTTCTCCATTGATTATTTAAAATAGTAATGAAAATTAAGGAGAAAAGATTTTTATTCAGATAAACGTGTGACAAGCTTTCGGGCAGTCACGCCCTTCAACAGGTAGCAAACTAAGGTAACAAAGGCTTTATATAGGAATCTATTTGAGGTATATTTGCATATGTGATGTATATAGTACGGCGAAAATACAATTCAGGTTAAAATTTGCATATCTAAATTACTGATATATAACAACTACGTAAGCATGCTAATCGGGTAATGTTAAAGAATTAAAAACGATACAAATTGCAGTATGGCTATGGTAAAACATGAATTCGGGAAAATAACATGAATCTGCGCTAAAAAACTAAAATCTACGATAGAGTTCTCAAAACGCGCATTCATGGCCATATGCTACTATTAAGGAGTCAAATTACTGGATATCAACTGTTCAACCCGCCATCAGCGGCCACACAAGACCAATAGACGGGGGGGGGGGGGGTTATCCGTTTTTTAAGTACTACAAATATTGGGCAGGTAAATCAATATGACGGTTAATACTGTTTTTGGAAATGGATAAAATGGCTTCTATGATTAATCTTTGGTGTTTACTGGGAATGTTAGTGTATAGGGTGGTGGGAGAAGCTAGATTGAAAGAATGGCCAGTATTAAGTGTGTGGTCGTATATGAGGGATCTGCTGTCTTTATTATTAATACATCTACCATGTTCGATCATCCTGATGGCCACGGACCTACCAGTCTCACCCACGTAGGTTGCACTACAATCGTTGCATGCTTACGTATTTGTTATATATCAGTAATTTAGATATGCAAATTTTAACCTGAATTGTATTTTCGCCGTACTATATACATCACATATGCAAATATACCTCAAATAGATTCCTATATAAAGTCTTTTGTTACCTTAGTTTGCTACCTGTTGAAGGGCGTGACTGCCCGAAAGCTTGTCACACGTTTATCTGAATAAAAATCTTTTCTCCTTAATTTTCATTACTATTTTAAATAATATGAATAGAAAAATTAATATTTTCACCCCAATCATACTACAGATAAAATAATATATACACTAATAGACAAAACTAACGAAGTTGTACCTTTTAGCATGTATATTATAGTTTCAATTTCTTATAACAGATGGCGTGCTAATGCATCATGTTATCGCAAAGTATTTGTTATTTTATTAAGAGATTATCATTTTTATGTTTATATTTTGCTACTCTGTAAACTTCTCTCATTGCTTATCTTTTGTTTATCATTCATAGTTTGTTCTTGCCTTAAATAAATTGCTGTGTCACCCCTAAGTTATCTTTCCTAATTTTCCACGTGGGATTTTGGTGGAGATGCTGGGTAAATTAGGGAAGTCTAACTGAATATCGCCGAGAAGACCTTGAGGCCATGGGTACTGTGATCTACATTTTCAGAGATTGGCTCCAGAGTTCCACCGCCGTGTCAAAGCCAAGACTTCCTTCCAAAAGATGACTATGTCCCTATAGACGATACGACGACAAAGCCTCTTTTCACGCCGCAAGAAAAAAGACGCAAATGTACTAGGGACAAAGTTCCAAGACTTTAATGGAATCCTTCGCAGAAGCACGTCAGATCCAAGTCAGTAACTACAATAATTGTAAGCTGTTGGTCACAGCTCCCATAGGAAAGGAGCTATGTAACAAAGTATTTATTATTTTATTAACATAGTATCATTTTTATGTTTATATTTTGCTACTCTGTGAACTTCCCTCATTGCTTTTGTTTATCATTCATAGTTTATCCTTACCTTGAATAAATTGCTGTGTCATCCTGAAGTTTGTCTTTCCTAATTTTCCACGTGGCAATATTATAATAGGGGAGGGTGTTATCTTTAAAGTAAAAGAGTTTCCACCAGCCACTTTATCTCAGTGATATATCCAAGTCAGATAAAGGGGAACTGTATATACAACCCCCGAATACAATAGAAAGGCAATTTTCTAAAGATAACATTCGATAAAGATAATATTTTCTTATAATCGCTGGATTGATTCCTCTTCTTTTTTTTTTGTAGACTTATCTCAAATACATATATTACAGACCATGATAAAATCATTGTATGTAGTTAGCGACTGTTTTTTATTGTAAATGAATTATATGTTTAAACATAAAGTATATAACACAGTCACATTAACTAATAATTTATTTTAACTCCTGACGTTTCAGCGACTTCCTGCTACTCGACTCAAGGGAATGATTACTTTGAATCCTAGTTATAATAAGTAGAATTAAGATTCAAAATAATCATTCCCCTTAGGAGAGTGACAGGAAGTCACCGAAACGCCGGGAGTTAAGCTTATGGTTGATGTGTTTTTCTCCGAATAAACTTCCAACCAACACATATGATATTCAAAATTAAAGTAATTCGATATTTACACTAATAATGTACCTTAGAGGGCTATAATTATAAATATTTTTCTTCTGAAAAAAAAGTGCCCAATGCGGGATTCGATCCCGGGTCCTGTCGGTCGTAAAGTTCCAGTGTGTATCACTTCTCCAACCACCCCTGTATTGCTTCATGAATTAAACGAAGGCACTTATAAATGAAATCTATATCGCATCATCTTTAAATATATATATATATATATATATATAAATGAATGTTTGTATGTTTGTTTGTTGGTTTGTATGTCCGGTATACAAATTCGCAGTAGTTAACTAATTCAAACCAAAATTTCCATACATAGGTAAAAAATAACGGGGATGACGATAGGCTATTTTAAAAAATATATAAATCAATTATTAAAACTATATATTCAAATTATTCGACTTAGCTCACGAGCAGCGCCCTCTAGAACGCTCAGGCGACCTGCCGGCGGCGGCGCGCGCGCGCATGGCGGGCGGTCGCGTGGAACAGCCCTCGCCGACAGCCATGCGCGCGCACAGGGAAGTCACGTGCTCGCCGGCAGCCAACGGGCGCGTGCCGCCGGCAGGTCGCCTGAGCGTTCTAGACGAGAAGCTTTTTCTTAATTACAATGCAAGTCCTTAACTATATTTACAGGTTTTCTAATTTATAACTATTTCACATATTTACATATATATTTTCATTTTTTGCTATAACTGATCTAATTCGCCGTTTAAAATAACTGCTCTTGCTATATTTGCTATGTTTTATTTTGCTATGTTTTATGTGTTTGAATAATACATTTAATCGTGTAAACCCGGGCGTTGCTCGGGTCATTCGTCTAGTACTCTATAAGCCATAGTACACAGTGTGGCAAATAATTTTTAAGAATGGGTTTGTAAAATAAAACAGAAACAAGCTAATTCAATTTCTACTATTTTTTTATTCAAAATAATCCCCTCCGGATTCAATACATATGTTACAACGATTTAATAAGAAATTAAATGCCTCTTGCCGGCCACTTTGAGGAATCGCCTCCAAAGTGCTCGTCGCAGCTTTCTGGATGGTCGGGATATCATAATAAAAAAAAACTTTTAACTTCAATTTTATTTTTGGGAATAAATAAAAGTCACATCAGGCGAGTACGGAGGATGATTAAACACACAGACCTTATTTTTGGCCAAAAAGCGACGAACAATGAGTGAGGAGTAACTCGGTGCATTATCATGCAGCAAACACCAACTGTCTTCATCGCGATATTCTGGACGAATGCGACGGATTCTGGCAATCAAACGTTTTCATAACGTTTAAATAATACTTTCCAGTAATGGTTTGTCCATCGGGAACAAATTCTTTGTGGATAATACCTCTACAATCGAAAAAGGTAATCAGCATTGTTTTGATTTTTGATGGCAATTTTCGCGTTTTTTTTGGCTTGTGGAGAGTTTTTTGACTTCCATTCGGCACTTTGACGCTTTGTCTTTGGGTCATACTGAAAACACCATGTTTCCTCACCCGTAACAATTGATTTCAGTAAGTTTGAATCATTTTCATAGGCAGAAATGATGTCCCTGCAATGTGCAATTCTCAATGATTTCTGCTCGCCCGTTAAAGTGTGCGGAACAAATTTAGCACAGACTTTAGTTTTACTCAAATCTTCATGCAGAAGGGTTTGAATCGTTTCTTTGTTGATGTGTAATACCTCTGCCATCATTCTCAGGGATGTACTGCGATTGTTTGCAACAAATTCTCGCACTTTTTCTATACTTTCTGGTGTCTTCGAAGAACTTGGTCGTCCAGTATGCTTATCATCTTCTAGCGTATTTCTTCCATCCGAAAAACGTTTGTGCCAAATGAAAACATTTGATTTACTCAAACATAACGTACCATATACTTACTTCATCAAAATATATGTTTCCGTTGCACTTCTACCAAGTTTTGCATTAAATTTAATGACCGCTCTCTGTTCCATCTCAGAATTCCGACGAACAAAAATTTTTACTTTTCAAAAATCGCCTGTATGGTTTTAAAGAGTTAACCAAAATGGTTGAAACAAAGCCACGCGCTAGATAAGGCTTCGAATATATATACGCATGCGCAATTTCATAACTGGCTCTGCTATTGGCTTTTATATAGCGCGAGTCTTAAAAATTATTTGCCACACTGTGTATATCCGAAAGATTTCTATGCCAACAAAAAACCCTCCCAGCTGGGAGGATTCAGCACTGATGATCCAGGCCCTCCCATTAATTTTTCCATTACAGTAAGGACAGTAGAAATTGTTTTATTTTTAAAAGAATCATACGCGTCTATAATAGTTTCGATTTTTTATAAAATCAATTCTCTTTCAATTTTGCAAAGTTGTTAAGATCTAGGACGAATCTATCAAGTACAAGCCCTGTCTCAATAGAAACTTTACTTCTACCTATATAGGGATTTAAAAAGAGATATATTTCCAAGGTATTCAGTTGTTACCTAAGATAACAACAAGGGATATTGAAAGTAGCTAGGCCTAAGGACCTATCCCATTGGGAATGGAGATGGGGAAAGCCCTTTAAGCTCCTTGTGTTTGCTCTCAGCTCTGTTTGCTTCCATCTTCCATAATCCTTCCATGATAATTATGTCAATAGAATAGATGGAAGCTCGTCTTTCTTTTATCCTCCGTATACATATTCCTCTTAGATAGAACCAACCGTAGTCTAATTGATAGAATTATTTCTGCTTAAAGTCTTGGTTTTGTGGCATTTATTGTGAGATGATATATATAAATGTTTTATGAATGTTTGAGAGAGAATTGATATAAAATTTCCATTTATTTTTCTTAGATCGAACAGATTCACTATATATATCAATAATTCTATTTATTGATAAGGTCTTACATAGATTTGACACTCTTATGTTTTATTATTACTTTATTGCGAAGATAGTTATCTTCGCAAACCTCTTTCTACTTCATTAAACCATTCTCAACAAAGCGTCAATATTTGAAAGGAAATTATTCTAAGAAAAAATAAATTCAAAATAATTATAAACGCACTTAGTGCTATTATTGTTAAATAAATAAATCTTGATTGTGACCAACTCCTTGTTTAAAGTCTTACAAACATATCTCGACTGTGCACCAACCAATATGTGGAATCCGAGAATAAAGAGATGAAGAAGGGATGCGGTGGCGCCACTCGGGAAATTGGCTGTCCGTCCCGTTGTCACCGCGATAAGGACCTGACGTGACAAATGGAGAGAGAGAGCGGCGATCTGGAATAATTCAATCTTTGGCTCGAATGGTGTGTTGTTAGGTATGGGCATTTCGTGTGGTTGGGGCACATTCACGTTTTGTTAGCTAGAGTGCACCACTATATAGCGAGATTGTTTTTGTGTTCTTATAGGATCTAGTTCAACTCTTTCACTGATGACATCAATGTGTGATTGTAAACCTTCCTTAGGAGATATTATAACACCAGCGTTGGATTAAGATATAACAGTTATTCTTTTGTATCAATAGAAATTTCATTTTAATGATACAGTAGAACCTCTCTGTAAAGAACACGTAGTTACAGAGTCAAGCATTCTTTATGGAGAGGTGTTCTCTTTCCAGAGAGCAGCTAAATAGTAGAGATTGTAATTTTGACCATGAAAAGTGTCCTTTGTTGAGAGATGTCCTCTAGAAGGAGTGTCCTCTAATGCAGGTTCTACAGAATATGTTGCTTTCAGAGGAGAAATAAACTTTGTTACCTAGTTGTAAATGTCTATGGGTTTGGCGTTGATTTGTATTTATATTATTATTTTTTGGATAAATCGTGTTAAAAAATAATTTCAGCACATGGAGCAAGTCTTATGTTAGGGTACTGGATAACAGTTCATGTTTTGAAGTCTGGCAGTGAAATGGTTAACTAGCTAGCTGAGGTGAGTGAAATAACTGGAGCAAATAATAAGGAAATGACATACATCTCACACCATTCACCAAGGTGAACTAACGTTAGCTAGTTTTGAACATTTTTTTATATTTTCAATCACACAATCTATATTAAAGATTGAGGAAAAGTTTATACTTTTATAACAAATAAAGATCAAAATCAATTATAAGGCAATAACGCTCTATCTATATATAAGAAATCAAATCATTATGCACCAATGTTTCTTTTACACATTGAACAAAACATTTACTGTTACAACTGCAATGAAAAATATTAGAAGTGCTTGGGTCATCAGTGGTAAACCCTCCAAGCGGTTTCACAAATTTAATCTGCCAGACCGCTTCTCAGAGCTCTAATACTGTATTTAACGATTCTGCTTCAATGCAGCATATATAAGAAGAATCGTACTTTACAGTATCAGAGCTCTTAAAAGCGGTCGTGGTTGGCAATTCTTGATTTATCAAGAAAATGAGTTAGCCAAATATTATAGAACAAGCCTAAATAAACGTTTATTTGATTTTTTACCACTAGATGGCGCTCTGCAATCTAAAATGCCTATGTTTGAGCGGTCGGATATGTCTTTATTATATTTAAATATAAACACACATCTGGTCTTTTATATATTTTTTCATATCTATGTGTTAGTGTATACCAAAAGATTCAGCTCTGTCAACATCAGACGCTATGCAGATTAAATCATTCACCTGTGATAAATCTCCCTAATTGTATTTCGATAACAATACGCGGGAATCCGCCCCCTTATTAAATTCTTCCCGTGGAGCCTCTCGAGAGTCTTTAATATCGAGGGAGCTTGTGGCCGATCTATAAATTCCAGTGGCGAGTGGACTGCTGCTGGAATGGACTGGCCAAGTGATAATTACATCACAGTTAGCACGCTGTTTTCAATTCTCCAAGTTGGCCTGTAGAAATTCTTTCTCACTTTCAAGAGAGGAAAGAATTCTAATAAAATTAAATATTGCCTGATCGCTGGAAAAGAATTTATCTGGAACCTTGAAATAATGCGGACTTTCTGTTTTTGTCGTTCCTCGCTAGATTGCCATGGGATAATTCTTTCTGCTAATTTGATTCTGTTCTCAGGACATAACTCTAAGATTCTACTAACTGTGTCCTTTTCTTTTGTTTCTCTTAAATTTCTCTTTCTTTTCTCCGTTATAAAAATACTTCAGGTAATTCTGGTATACTCTGGAATTTCTTTAATAGTTTAATCAGACTAATGATTAGATAGTAATAGCCTTTAATTCAAATAATTACGTAAATAAAAATTCAAAACTATCTTATAAAAACAGGAGTTGATTGAATAAGATTTAGATCTACATTAGGCTTGAGTGTAGAATAAATTAGAAGTGGTGAATGCATTTTTATTTAAAAGATGCTTTCTTTATTGCCAATTACTAATATTTATTCAGACACTTACTATCAAATGGTAGAATATGTGTGTTATTGAGATATTGATATATTATAAAATCAAACAATTAAAATAGAGTGTCATTTGAATATTTTGCTTAAAGGAACATTTTTAACATTGAGTATTCTAGTAAAGCTAAATTTTAATTGGAATCCACTGAAATATGAACAATTACAAATTATTTATGTGAATAGAATACTGTTGTTTGCTACTTGACCACAGTAATGTCAGTCAATATATATGAATATTTAATCATTACATGGGTAATTTCGTGTTTGAATAGATAAGGTATTGTTAGACCAGTATTTATCAATTTTAGGTTAGGTTAGGTTAGAGTTGCAAATTTTATTATTTTACCTCTTGTACAGATCGCGAATTTAGTTTCCCTTTGATTTTACGTTAATAACTTTTAGAAAGAATGATCTTTGATAGAATATTGTATGACTCTTTCTACCTGTGGATTTTCAACAGCAAATAGAAAAGCAAATTTGAACTAAAAAAATCCAATACTCCTTCTCTTATACCAATTATCTTTCATATATTTATAAATATAACTCTACTTTATTACGTTTATATCGTTTATATACCTATGCTAATGATATTTGAAGTCGTTTCTATATCGTTTGATTTAAATTCTAGCATACACTAAAATGTTTTCTACAAGAATCACTTGTGGAAGGAGTACAGGAAAGACGGGTAAAACCGTCCGACCAGATAAATGATCTCAGAGCCCATAAATAATCCCCAAATTTATTTAAGGATTTACTCCTTTTTCCCTGAAACCATTTTTTCCCGGCACCTACATGTTTATTGAACCGTAGCTTGAGTTCTTCATGGCCAAATTAAAAAGAAAATGTACATCCTACTTTGTTACAATGGCCTCAAGAAGATTACGCATGCTACTATTTCATTTTTTGAAAATTTAGACATCAATTTGTAATTAATTTTATAACTAATGTTGTCATTAGTTAGAATAAATTACCTTTTTGTCATTTCGTGGTAATTGCTGAAATTTATTTTTATATATTGTCAACTATTGCTAGATATTCACATCATCTCTAACAATGTGGATTTTTTTTTCATCTGAAAAAATAATGTTTATCTTTTTTTGTAGTGAGAGTTTATGTAAATGAGTTTTCAATTTCTTGACCAGGTATTAAAATAAAGGCAGTGTTGCGAATTCATTATATATTTATCGACGTAACGTTTTATTTTACACACACACACACACAAGGTAATTTCATTTTCACATCAGAGAATATTCTTGTAAAAATATATAGAAAACAACATTCTTGTAAAAGAGAAAGTACATGCGGGAAAGTTCTATAAAATAAATACCACTTATTACGTTGATATAGACAAATATCAAAGCATCATCTATTGACCGTCTCTGAAAACTAGCAGATTCGAGTTGGTGACAAAATACTAACTTTGGGAAATTCAGAATGCTTATCTGAAGTCATGATTCCGTGTCAGACACTATGGGTCTCTTTTCTAGAAAGACATCTTGACCTAGTAGTCATTACGACCGGACTGTATCGTTCCGCGGCAACTTGAATAATATGGAGCTTTGTGTCGTCGCCACGATGATCGCCACAACAGCTGAAAGTCTCTCCAACACTCTGCTGTTTGCAAGCCACTTGGATGTCGTGAATTAAACTGTCCTCTCTTAATGGTGAATTAACTTCTGCTGTTTGTTTCCAAACCCGCTCGTTATGATCATGGCTTGAGATATTTTGTGGGGCGTCATTCTTATACGGAGTAATCTTAACTTTGTTCCGATGTCCTTTACGATTGTTTTACTGCCGTTCTGTATCATTGTTGCCTTCAATAGCCGTTCCAATAGTCGTTTATAGAGTTAAAATGATTAATATAATTCAGAGAAATATAAAAACACAATGCTGACAAAAATCCCTAAAATACAATTTTACAGAAGTGTGAAAAAATGTAGGCTCTACAATCTGGTTATGCAATTTCTTATCAGCAAGAAATATAGAAGGTTGGCTTTATTTAAGAAATAAAATCGTACTAAATGATTTCATTGCTTATGCATATTCGCGATATTGCGTTGAAAAGTAAGTATGCAATGTGGACTCGATAGACTGGCGGTAAGACGATTGTGGAAATGAATACAATGAAAGCTCGCAGTCGTTGCAAAAATATATGAGTAAGCCAGGTTTTTAATTCAATATAACCGTATGGAGACAGGTAAGGAAGCTAAGGATATAATATCAAAGAAGCAAGACAACTAAGCAGGTTCGACAGTCTGGTTAGAGATGTTTGACTGGAAGCAAGGTCTATAATTCTACAGAAATATGAATACGATGTAGATACAAAGATCTAGTGATTTAACTACTGAGGAAATCGAGCGTATATAACACTATTGAAACATACAATATAGATTTGTAATGTCTAAAGTCTAAAGATGAATACATTATAGATCTGTAATGAATCTATGTATATAATTCTATTCTTGCAATTGTGTATTGCAAATCTGTAATTCTACAGAAGCAAGCATTCAATATAAACCTTCGATGAATCTAAGTATATAATCCGACAGAAACTAGAATTCAATTTAGACCTGTAATATATAAATCCAAGTATATAATTTTACAGAAGAAGTAATACAATATAGGCATATACTTTTGTAGAATCAAAAATGCGATATAGACCTATAATAAGTCGAGACATATAATTCTACAGAAGCAAGAAAACTATATAGAATGTAAAGAATTTAGGCATATAAAAACACAGAAGAAAGAATACAATATAGAATGTAAAGAATGTAGGCATATATATTTGAACAAAATTACAATGTAGAGCCAAAAGTCTGGTGATTAAAGGACTGGGGAAACCAGGCATATAATTCTATTCCCACTTCAGAACTTCCAGTTGATTGATGACATCTCCCATGTGGAAATCAGAGATATTATCCGCTAATTTACTTTATGATCATTTTGAAGAGCCGCCAACAAATTAGAGGTAACCGGAGGAGGAGACTTTGTGAGGCCGAAATTGATTGGAGCTTTTGTTTTGTCGCCAGGACGGGACACTGAGCAAACTTTCTCTTTCTACTGAATTTTTGTGCCCCATAAATCACATTCTCCTGACAGTTTTTAAATTTAGTCTTTTTTCCAGAATTAAATATTCTTCGTAAAGTTGTGTGAGGCTGAAAATAGTCATATTGAACGCTGACATTAATTTTTAAAAGTAATTGATATTATATATATATGTCGCATTCTCTCTCTCTCTCTCTCTCTCTCTCTCTTCTCTCTCTCTCTATATGTTTTATACTATATGTGTTGTATATACTTATACAATATTGTACACTGAAAAACCTAGAATCTCTATATGATGTAGCTTGAAAATGGCGTTGAATCAATTGTACCACCTGAAAATGCAAAACAGCACCCAGAAAGATTGTATAACATGTCGTTGAAATTGTCCAAACAACTAAGGTAGGATGTGAACATATCGGCCATGCCCAAAAGAGTCCGCTCTCTTCGACGTCACTACTAGAAAATAAGCTGGGTTGTTTCTGGGCACCAGAAGAGGAGGAGTCAGCACAGTAGCAGCAGAGAATAATAAGGATTTATGTAGTTAGGTCGTCATGCTGCCCGATTGGCCAACCGTCCCAGGACTTCCTCTTAGTCCACGCTCACCTTCCTGGGTAGCCACCCTCTAAACCAAGGTAACCATGTTCCTATGCGTGTGGTCCTCTTTTGTTTCCAGGCTAGTGCGCTCCCACTTCCCTCCCATGACTGTAAGTTAGATGAGGACCTGAGATGTTATCGGATCCATATTTTACAACAGTGGAGTCGACAGGATTAACATGCCGAAGACAAATCCCCAAGACATGGAAACCGAAGCGAGAAGGTCGGTGAGATGTTCCCAACCTTGGCCCCGACAATAAGGCAAATCCTCCAGGCGACATGCTGCAGTCAACCTTACCTAAGCTACGAGCTTCTTCATATAACACCTACATCAAGCCCCTCACGTCAGCAGGAAGACATTCCAAGATCAAGTCACCTGACTGAATTTTCATAAATTGTGAGTTTAAAAACTTTCATATTTTACCCTCAGGCTCATAGTTTAATCCACCTTGATTTTTGAATTTCTTTCCTTTTATTTATTATTCAATTTTAAAATTTCCCCAACTATTACATTTTTCAATTTGAATTTTTTTTAAAACCAATTTATATATATCTTGATTTGTTACATTTAATTTTTCACACCTTTAAAAATTTATTTGGATATCTCGCATTTTTATCAATTTATTCATCTTCCATATGCCTTGCCTAAAATTTGTATAATGTTATTATCTGAATTTACAACTTTTAAAAAATCCTCAATATCTTATTTACTCGCTTTTTATTATACATTCAAACTTATATGCATTTTCCTTTACATTTTTACCTCCTCAAAATTCCATCTTAAGCTCAAATTTATGTTATTATTTGGAAAATCAGTTTATGTCAACCATTATATAATTCTTTTGTTACCCTCTCGTACCATTTCTTTATTTCAATGATAATTTTCGCTATTATATCAATGTTAATTCTTTAAAAAATTAAAATTTTCAGAATTATTTAATGAACATGGATGAAACACTTCTCATAATATCAGAATTCGCACAAGGAGAAATATACAAACTTTCTGTTCCAACAATTTATAAATTCCATTCAACACAACTGAAGTGGGTCACCGCTCGTCAACTTCCACGTGGTCCCCTCCATTTAATGTCGGGACTGATGTCCTCGTCCTTAGCTTAGATTCTTTTTGTTTACAAATAATTAGTAATATCACTTTATATTCGCGATCGAACGCTGTGGTCCACTGTATGCATTACATCCCAAAAACGATACGACGCCAGCCATCTCTAACTTGAGCTCGATGTACCATCTCGGTGACCGTTAAGCCAAATAATTATCGGGATATTTATTAGAGCAAACTCTTTGACACCCTCTCACACATCTTCCTCCACGTGTCACCACTTCTTGGCGCGCGACATTTCAAACAAATCTATCTCGAGCTACCCGAATGATACAGCTTAGAAGCAGGAAAATTGAGAATATTTTAATGAATTTTAAAAATAAATAACTGTAAGCTAAAATCAACATACATTGAAATTAGTCAAAATGTTATAGGTTTAGTTTATTATTATTTTTTAAATGTAGATTCCATTATTAGCTACGATAGACTCGAGGCGAATATTACAAAAAGCACATACTTGGACAATAACGACCTTTCCTTTTTGAGTCATCAACGAAATTTTTACAGACCGGATTTTATGTGGGAAGACATCTCTCTCAAGAACGCCCCATACATAGTAGTCGATGAGGTTGCAGTCTGGAGTATTTAGACAACAATAAGAACTCCAGTGACTGGAGATGTTAAATGTAATGTCGACCGTGTCCTCTTTACCTTGTGAGCTGAATCTGAGTCTTTTTGGAAAACATAATTCCTTCCTGCAGCCACCACCTCCATCCAAGGATTCACGGCAGTCTCCAGGGTATTGGGTGCTAGTCTTCATTCTGAGGTCCTGATAAACAGTTGTTTTTGGAAGCTTAAGAATATCTACAATCTCTTTTGAACTCTTTCCGGCGCGCAAAGAAACGATGTGCGCTCAATTTTCATATTCCTGATTACTATTTATGAATATACCGCACACAAGTTTTACATGAATATGGATATAGATGAAAATAGTAATTTGTAAAGTTTTATTTATTTAATGGGATGCCAAAATTTGGCCAATATACTTTCTACTCCCTTCATATATTATGTTGAAAATAATATAGAAAATATGTAAATGTATAATAATTTATATTCGCGCATTTCATAAATAAATTCTAATAATTTGATTTTTCAAAAATTCCTAAAATGTTTTAAATAGATGAATTTCGTACTGCCACAGGGTGACGATACTATTATACTTACAATGAAGGTTTAGGAAGAATGGGGTCGTATAAATATAGGTATTGATAAAAATAATTTCTAGATAATCTCCTAGATATTTTTCTAACCAAAGATCGCTGTTATAACGAGAGGTTATCAGATTATGCACTTTTAGCCGTATATTTATTACATTGGGATAAATTTCAAGCGAACTGCTCTTCTGCGTTTCATTTGTTCAAACCTATAGCCTACAAAAGTCTTGTAGGTTATGAAATTTCACAAATGGCCAGTATAGGAGCAAATATACCACTAGCGTTATCTGAAATAATCGTTGAAAAAATATTTTACAAGAAAATTAGATGTCGAAATTTTTGAAAATTGGTAAACAGGATTACGATCTTTCAAATCTCAAAGTCCTTCGATTGGTATAAATTACAAAAACGCTGACAAAAATATGATCTTCTATACATTATGCTACTAGGTTTTGCAGATATTATAGATTGCATTATTGATTTGCATAGATCTATGTAAATCATAATCACAATGTATGTAGATAAGATAATCTTTTTTTTTTGCGTTCTTTGCATTAGCCGCAAGTAGAAGAACCGTGAGGTTGGAAAGTCATGATATGGTATCCCCAAAAAAAAAAAAACTTTTCGCGTTCTCATTTTTCTATATAAAATATACTGTTAGAAATACGTAATTTATTCCTAGATAGGCCTTCATTCTATAAAACATCCACTATGTATATTGCTAATTTTAATAAGAAACAAAATATTCATTTACGAAGGGAAAAAAGTTGCTTGATTAGTTAGGTCAACACGACTTGGATCATAATTATTTCCTCCAAAAAACCCCACGTTCCACTAATGTCTCCCAAGTGTACAATAAAAGGAATCTTTTTTCCCCTCAAAACGTTGATAGAATCTAAGACATCTTTCTATTCCACAAGAAAAAAACACAGTTTAGGGGCGACACAAATAACAAAATACTGTAAACCAATGGCAACCATTAGCATATATAATATGGAACCACTTTAATGCTCAACAATATTTTTATGTAAATCTTCATTTTTGTGGAATTTATGTATTTTGAATTTGTATTTTATCTTTCTGAAATTCTTATTTCACAGAATAAATTTGCATATAAAAATATACATGGGGTAATGTGAGCAAATTTTATTGTTGAATTGGATATAAAGAAATTCATTCTTTTCAATTTTTATTTGTTTTAATTACCTTTATGATAAAAAGTTTGAATATATTTAAATAGCGTATTTATTTTAAACCTTTAAACCACTTATATGATCGTTTTTTTTGGCATACAATTATAGAGAGAGGCCTTAATATATTTTTAATTTTTCATATAAATAAATGTTATTTATTAGACAAAAGATTATGTTAAGCTCTGACATAAAAAAAAGGAATTACATTTGAAGAATTTAACTATTCGATATATAATTATATTTTCTATTTATTTTTAATTAAAATTATTTTAAAAAGCTTATTTGATATGAGAATGATATTCTTGTGCTAATTTAGATTTTTAAAATTTCAATTAAATGAAAAAAAAAAGAAAAGAATTCCTATAATCGGATTGCACAAATTCTGATTAATAAAAAATCAAACATTAGCTTTGTCTGTATTGAAAATTTATTGTCTTTGTGTAGCGTTATAGTTTATTTTTTATCTGAAATTACGCAAGCAAATATAATCAATAAAACTAATCAAATATGAGCAAATACAATCAAGATAATATGAGAAATTGCGTGTGTGAAATTAAATCCTTTCAAGACTTATAAAACCTTTGTACCATCTGATCAGATAAAGTATACAAATGGCGTCGATTCCGTCTATAGAATAATTTTGCAATTGCTACTTTAAAAATTATTATTTTTTGATTGTTAATATAGTGTCAGGTTTTAAAACAAACAAACAAGCTGAAACTGAGCAATTATATATATATATATTTGTATTCATTAGAATAGATGGAATGAAAAGATTGAGGAATTGTTTCCACAGTTTAGCCCGAAGACAGCTATTCAGATCAACTATACGTCATTCTATGGGATTACTTAGCAAGCCTGTCAGGAGGAGCACATGTTCACATGGGCGGAATCATTAACTTCGCCATGTTATTAGAAATGAAATATCGCCATCTCACTAATACCTCCTCATCTATTATCACCAACAATCCCGACACGCACAAACCGCCATTTTGACCGCTGCAGAAGTCCAGTATCTATCACAAGCAGAGATCTCCAGTAGATGGAGGCAGAATGCAAATGCCTTCCTTCTCTACCATTAGGTTAGCTGAGAGGGAGATTTATTGAGCGCTATCCCGGCAATTTTCTGCCTAGATACCATTGATGGATATGCACCCGCCAACTTTATTTTATTCCGTTTTTCTCCAATTTTCAGCGTGTTATATTTCTTTCCTACACTTTTTCTTTATTTCTATACCATATTGTTAGCAATTTTAGTGCGCTTTTTTTATCTCTTTGGCGCGTGGATAGCTTTTTTATTTTTAGACGGTATTGGAGAGGCGTTTATTTTATGTTGGTATCATTTACTGAGTTGGGTATTTTAAAAAATCGTATAAATTTCCTATTAATCTATATCTATTTACACATAATAATATAGAGAGATATATTGTTAAATATAACGTTGTGAATAAATAAGTTTTTATATAAAAATTAACGACCATATTTATAATTTGCAATCTACCATTTGTTTGTTTGACCTTAATTATATTTTATTCATTATTTCACAAAATGGGATTAAAGAGATCATTTAAAATATATATATGTTTTATTGAAATATTATTTAATTTAAAATTATATTTCATAGATTCAAATATTCTGTTAAGTCGGCCGCCAGAGGTTGCGCTTTCTGTTTATATAACCATTTGTTGTTGTTTCCCGATGGCCGGCTCAAACCATATGTAAATAGGTAAATATTTTTTGTTTTCTTCTACTACCCGCCTTAAAATCCAAGGTATTATTTCATTCTCAATTATGTTATCATATTAATTAAAGTATATTATGATTTAACCTTTATTTTATTAATATTTTTAAACGACTACAAAGCAATATCAAAAAAACATACTCATGTACCCTTCAACAACCTAAGAAAATTATATATAATATATATATATATATATAACAAGCATTTGTATTTTCTAAAATTCAAATCAGACAAGAAGACGACAATAAAATACTTTTATAAGTCAAAATCCACATCTACCATCAAAATTTTAAAGGAAAATCAAAATATTAATCCTTCACTTATATTTGTACGTTAAAAATGGGTTGAATAATCTACTATCAAAGGCCGATTTTCCAGGGTCTGGTATAGTGGTGCAATGTTCTCTTCATGAACCGAGGTTGCTAAGACGGTTTGTATCCAGTTGTTTTCAGATAGTCCTGTTTTTTATTGATCTTAAAACATTCAGCTTAGTAGAATTTGTATGGAATTTCCTTGCGATTCATTCTGGCTGTGTAATCAAACCACTTCATTCTTTCACACAAAATTATATTTGTTATTGGGTCGATTATTCTGAGTATTTTTCTGTTTTTTATTTTTTTTGTATGTTTTCCTTATATAAATGGTAGTCGTTTATTTTTCTAAGGCATTTCGTCTCGAAATCTAGGATTCTTTTTTTACTATTGACAAAATATTGATACAAACATGTGTGTTAGAATATCTCAATGAGCGTTTCCAATCCACACACACAATCATTCACTTTATCCTTCACAAATGAATATATAGGACATTTTCTGAAGCCTTTACAATTATTTTTCAAAATTTCAAATTCATATCGAAATGTTTTATATAGGATATATAAGTCAAATATTAATAAAAATATTTCCAGATATTTGAATGTTTGCGCTGTGATCAGTAAAATATACATTTTTTTTAATTTCGTGTTTAAAAAGAGATATTGAACATTCTGAATCGAGAAAACTATTGTCATGTCGATAATAAAATTTTCGGACACAACTATTGAGGTATTTTCGTATATAAATTTTAATATTTTGTAGATAACGAAATTACATAACCCAACTTGGTAAAATCCACTGTGTATGTGTGATAAAATGTAATATAATGTTATTATTGTACTTTGGCCACATAATATTGTTGTCATTGACAATGTTATTAAACATAACACATAATGACATAAGTCAGACCAAATAAGAGGTATCATTATGGCCAACTGGCTTTCCTTAATCCTACATATGCCATCTAGGATATAACAGCAATCAATAAACCTTTTATTTCTGAGTAGTGTGAAATATTTCATGTATTTTCGAAATTGAAGTCTATTTCTGTAGGTATATTTGTAGGAGAAGAGAAAACACCTACCAACGTGATGTAGATCTGTGACGACAGAGCAGGTAGGAAATACCTACGTACATGTAGCCCCGCACCCTGTTGGCGGGGGAGGCGGCCGGCGGGGGGTCCGGGGGCAGCTGGGCGAGGCAGCAACACCCGGGCTGACGCAGGTCGCGGTTGAGCACGAGCAGCAGGGTCGGGTTGACGAAGGCGTGCACGAAGGCCACGTGCAGAGAGATCTCGTAGCTGACCGGGTCCGGCTGGAGCAACGTGAGCGCGAACAGAGGACCCCAGAATATGACGTAGGCCGCCAACAGCACGGCGAACCTCTTCACCCGCCGTATACCCTCTTCCTCTAGCTGACGGATGTACCCTTGGATCTGGTAGCCGGGACGGGGCGAGGGCTCGGGGGGGCGCACCTGCCGATATACATCCTTGTAACCTGCCGTATTATACCTGTCATGTCAATTACTTTATATACTTACACTTTCTCTGTGTGAGCATTAGTTCATTTGAATAAATATACAATATTGTTTTTCCTGTCAGAATAGACGAAAAATCTCATTTATGCAATATAGAAGATTCCACGTAAAAATCAACGGGGATTCATGGAATCATCAGAATTTGTCAAATTAGTTTAGCTGGTAAATTGGTAAGACCAATTCTATGTAAAAAATGGAAAATTCAAATAATGCAACAGGTTTGTGGAGATGCGATTCTTTTTTTAATTCTATTATTTCATTCTCAAGCTTTCGAGTATTTCTGCCCTTATACATAGGCACAAAAAGAACAATCTTGAACCCCGTTCGGCACAACATCATCTCCAGAAACATGTTACATTATTTTATCAATATCCAGGAGATTCACACCTCTATTGTAGATGAAAATTTACCGAAAGGATATTTTGATATAAAAAAGTGAGAAAAACTACCTCTTCTTTCGAAATATACCTACAAACGGTTAATAGATGGCGCATTGGCTTAAATTCCAACTATAGTGGTAACCAACCTATTCTTGTTTATAGATCAATATATCCTCCTGACAAAATTTCGATCTAGCGCTTTTCCTTCTATTATATCCTTTCAAATATCTTATATTATTTTATTTTTTTATATAAAATATATTTACACACACATACAACTTCCTTAAGACCACCGGTCTTATACAGATTCACCACAGAAAGGAAGCATGGAGCTTCTATACTCCAGGCAGCGCAGAACTCAACAGCCTCCAGGTCTGAAGCATGTCCAGTGGTCACAGAACTCTTTAAAATATATTTATAAATCCATACTTCTATCGGTTACAACTTATATTTCCGCAGTTATATGTATGGGCGACACATATCTGGACGCCCGCCGACACGCTTATTGGACCAATTAAAGGAACTCACTGGCTTAACGGCCGCCGAGATGGTACATCGAGTTCAAGACAGAGATGGCTGGCGTCGCATCGTGTTTGGGATGTAATACGTACAGTGGGCCACAACGTTC